>JAODKN010000001.1:47454057-47465093 GCA_026774425.1 Petrocephalus zakoni | reverse complement strand
CCCGCCCCCCCTCCCTCCCCCCCGCCCCCCCCCCCCCCCCCCCCCCCCCCCCCCCCCCCGGCCCCGCGCCGCCCCCCCCCCCCCTCAAATGGGGAAAAATATCAAAGCAGTTCAAATGCAGAAATTAACTAACTATTCTAACTAGCACGCAGACACATACCGTATAGTATACCATACAGTATACAACGAATGCAAAACGGAAGAAATACGTTAATATTGCATTACACTAAACCTGCAAAATGCACATCGGCGCGAACACCACCCTAACAAAAACGACACTCGGCGACACCAACTACCTAAATAGACCCCGAACCATTTATAACACCGGTGACCCAGAACCCTACACTAGTCCGGGATTTAATGCTTCCAACACCGATAATTTGCTAACTTATACCAGTTTATTAAATAAGATAATGAATCGCAACTCGGGTCAACCCGCGATTAAGGCATTTAAATGGGCCGGATGCACAGCCACCGACGGCGGCCTATTCTGTATCCCTGACCCCCCCACAACGAAGTGCCGGCCGGCCTACGGCAGCTACTCGGCCGCCATAGTGAGGAAGGACCGGCATTAAGCGATGACACCATTAACCCGGCGCCGGTGAGAGCTGACAAAACGCATAAACGCGTAGTGGCCCGGGGAAGGCCAGCGGAGACGCAGGCGCTCGACTTTGACCCCGCATCCCGCCACCCGGCGACCATTTCGGCGAAGCGGGAAAAACCCGCCTCCCCCCGCCGCGCGGCTACACCACGGCAGGCCGCAGCGCCATCCATTTTACAGCCAGGGCCGCGAGGGGAGGCCGCGAGACGCCGCCGAGCAGAATCGCGTACCGATAAGCTGCGGTTGGATGCAGCGCGAGGCAGGCGGGCGGCCGGTCGGCGCGGGCGGCCCTCGAGGCGCGCCGCGCGGAAAACGGCGCCTCCGGCGGGCACGAGCCGCGCGCGCGCCCGCGACACCCACGTTAGCGGCCTCGGCTCAGCGCTCCAGATGGCGGCCGCCCGCGAGCGCCGCGTGCTCCCGCCGCCCACCAAACGAGCGCGCCGGCCGCTGCCTCGCGCTCGCCGACCAAAGAAGTAACCTAGTTACGCGTTAAGCGGACTCGCGCCGCAAACAGAACTAGAGGCCAGCTAGCCGATGTCCGCTGAAACGAAGAGCGTTTACGCCGGACCCACACAGCCGCGGCAAACGTCGGGTTAAGCGGAAAATTACCAGAACAGGATTTCCCTACCCAGTTAAGGCTTTTTGTAGCAACTTAAGTGCGAAGCTCATATATTATTAGCAGCCCCGGTTGTAGCGCACCGAGGCGGGGAAATAACATACAAAGAGGCTGCTAAGTGCGACGCGGCGTACAAACACAAAAGGCACGCCGTCCGGCCGTCACGACGGCCCAGGCCCGTGTTTATCGTCCGGCCCGGCGCTCGCCGCCCGCGCGGTCCCGCCGCGCACTTTGCACCAGCCACCCCGAACCCATATTTACCCAATGCGCTGACCTTCGCCTTCGGACTCCCTCGCTGCATTCATCGCGAACTCCCGAGTAAGCCGTCCGCTGCCGGTCGCCATGACACTGACTAGCAGCCGGGTCCTCCGCGCTCCCAGCATGCCGTGCGCGGCCGGTGCCCCACCCGCTAGGCCAGCGTGTGGCGCTAGAGGGCGCTCGTTCGAACTTTCGCGACTCTAACTGGATAGCCGTCCGAAATGGCGGCCGACTTTTCTAGCGTCTATCGTAAATGGCTATCGGTTTTATAATAATCGGCGTCCCTATGTAGTGGATGTCGTGGTATAGGAACAGCGATAGGTAGTTATTTATGGGCTATTTTTGAGGAGAAAGAAGGACTTGTAATTGAACAGCGTTGGCGGTACGGTTGTTTCACACCGATAAGTTGAGCAGTAGGGGACGCCCAGCGCCCGTATTAACGCAGGTCATGGAAAGGAATTATTGCATCCGGCAACGGAAACGCTGGCAGTGTGATTTCTAATCTGTCCCGTCCATTGATGTCTGATATGATCTGAAAAGGGGGTGACATATTATATTATATAATCACTGGGGTGTTTTACTTGGAATAAATTTATTTCATTTCACTCATTTAATTTACTGTCGACCTCATTCATTCTACACTCTACTTAGAGCCAGTACGTTAATCCTCCCTTAATAACACGGGAGTTAACATTTCACACGCATTGTTTAGCTAACAGTGATTAAACTTGGCGTTATCTATGGCAAACTTACTCTGGTGGACTATTAATAACACGAACCAAGCATAATTATCAGAAGTCTGCACGGAGAGACGCATAGTGGTTCAAGTGAAATTACAAAAGGTTTGTCTATTTTTGGTTTTGGATTCAGGGAAGTAAGACGAGAACACAATTTGTCATCGTTTATTCCAGCGTTTACTGGATTTTCCAGTATGTTTTGTGCAAGCATGAAAGATTGCCCTGGTATTAAATATCTTGCTGGTGTCTAGATATTGTAATTTGCAGGCATTTTTATATCCAGTTTTTAAGACTGGTTGTGGCTTGTTGCTACCTTTTGATGTTATGAACAACACTTAACATGAATGCATTTGTGATCACAGAAGTACTTTAATTGGCATATAACACGATTTGACGTTTTAGGAAGAGACTGCTGAAGGAGAGGCTATCCGTCAGTCATGCGCTGCAGATGAATGCTCTTTTGGATCCACAGTTCGCTGTGCTCCACCATCTCTCACCTGCCCAAAAGGAAACTTAAGCTGAATTCAAGTGTTACACACAAATATAGCTATTATGTCCACCCGTCCTTCACGGTCATAGAATGAAGCATTCTGGGATACAACCCCCGTATGTCCCCCGCAACTTACAGTTTTACTTCTCAACGCTAAAAATCTATATTCTTCTGTTCTGGAGACTATAACTCCTTTTTCAATTGAATTCAGAGCTTAACTAAGCACACATCTCTGACAATTTGTATGGGCAGTGTCTGTACTGGGAATTAGCTTGCCACTGCCAAAAAAGATCACTGTTTTTGCTATGCTGTCCTACCCACAGAAGCACCCAATGTCGCAGCTCAATGTCTCACCTTCTTTGCCCTTTCAGGTGTGCTCACATAGAAGGTATCTTGTATGTGTGTGTTTATGTGCTCTTAGGTCAGCAACCGTTTGATCAAACTGCTTCCATTATCTGATTTCTGTCGTGCTCTTTAAAGCAATAACGAATCTTCAACGCTGAACTATGGCCGATGATAACCAGCAATCTGACAACTTATTGTACCGAATTATTTATTGTATGGCATCGACACAACGTCTATATTTTATTTACTGCAGCTGTAAAATCCTTGACACAACTTAAGTGTTCAAAGCAGGACGCTTTACTGGGTCACTCAATAGTTATGGCATGCAGTATTTATGTAATCTGGTATTCCACCATCGGTGGTGAGTGAGGCTGTAAAAATGATAGAAATCTCACCAATTTTGAACATCTCTAGGCATTGCTTCGTGTCCTTCTCTGTTTTGGGCTGACCTGGCATCCAGTCACTGTATGTCCAGAAAGAGCCGTCTGTCCATTGCAGCGAATCAGCCTGAAGTGTACACACGCACACACACGCTCCATTATAGCAAGTAATGCATTCGCTTCGGAAATTATATTGTTATTAAGACGATCAACTCCTTATGAAGTGAAGGACTATAGTTTTTAGTGTGACTAAAGGACCTCAGGATGATGATAATACTAGCAGCAAAGAACATATTTCTCAGTCCTCAATGCACACTAACCTTAAATGGAAATGTTGTTATGGAAGAAATGCGGCAGGCTGTTTACTAGATTGCATCAGAGATTCTTGCTTTTAAATTAGGTTTTTCTTTCCTTTTTTTTTTTACCAAAGTGGTATTGTGCAGCCACTAGATGCTCATTTTTAAGTGGTTGCTTGATTTTTGCTAACATATATATATATATATGACACTTAGCAATAATGCAGAAGATGAGTTTATATTGGGGAGGGGGGTGCACCTGAACAACTCCTCCAAGCCAGGTGAGGACAGGCCCCTTGTTGGCCTCTGTCACCATGACGGCGAGCCGGGAATGCAGTTCGGGGCTCGTCACTGAGGCCAGGTGGCCGCTCGGCGATACGCTGCGGCATATGGCCTGGGAGCATGGACCATCATACATCATTATTGACCTGTTTTATTCTTTATCATATTCATGTTACTGAGACTTAAGCAATGGTAGCTATGATTATGGAGACTGAAACAATACAATACGTTGCTTCTGACAAGCAGTGGAAATAGAAATGTGATTTTTTTGGTTTGGTTTGATCTTTCTTCAACCTGACCATGTGCACGATGGAACATAAACTGCTCTTAGATATACATGACCACATGATGCCATGAGACATGGTCGCCATGGATACGGAATGACGTTCAGCGTGAATGCTTCACCTCCGCCTCGCTGAATGTCTTTGGACCAGAGAAGAAGAGGTAGCACTTGCCGCTGATGACCTCACCATCGCAGACGGGTTCTGATGCTGCAGCCCGTGATTGCTGTCTAGACTTGTCTGCAGAATACAGTGCCCGCATTGGGGCTCAAATTAAATATGGCTCTGTTTATGTATTTTAGTACGTAAGCCATAGACCATGCTTGCATGTCTCCCTCTAGTGGCAGATGTATGAAGTTGCACGGAGCTGTTGCAAGCCTATCACATGCATGTTTACACACGTTTCTCATTTAAGATCCCTCACCACTCAGCACATAGCTTCTCTTCATCTCCCCGGCTGGGTCTAGCATTTCACCGGTCATTGGGTGCACCAAGATGGCTTGCGAGTTCTGAGTGCCTTGCCTGAACTCGTCCAAGGATGGAGGAACGTACACTGGAAAAGACAGAGGTTCCTGCTTAATGTGGGCAGCCAGTGAACTTGGAAGGGGAGAGTTGATACCGCAAAGCTGAATGAACGGAATAGTGTTCTTGCTCTGCCATTTATCACTGTACAGAGATTGAAAGTCTTCAGACACTTTCTTAATTCTGTAAAAATGTTGCAAATTTATTGGTTTCATAACAAAAGTTAATTGACAAGCAATGTTTAACACATTTGCACTTATCTCCCACACAGACATTTTCTTTTTATTAATTTCATAATTGTTTTTGACTGACTCATTCAATTCTGTTCTGGCCATTTTGCTATTAATCGCGACTGTAGTCATTGACTCCCTAGGCGATGCTACACACAAACGTTTGGTGTTTATTGTTATCGCAGTGGTGTCACCAATTAAAAAGCACCCAATGAGACTGCTTGCCAATGGACTTTTTAACTCAAAACAGATGTTTTAAAGCTATAATTTGGGTTTCAATTTATTACTACTTGAAATGAATGTTTTACATAATACTCCTGGTTGTTTCTAATGTGATGTTTTTTTGCAAACAAAGTCACAAATTTTGTTATAAAAACCAATATATTTGCAATCTTTTTACTGATGTAACAGCGCCCATGACTTTCTGTGAGCACTGTAACTCCAATAGTCAGATTCATTTATATGCGAGTGATGTGTGTTGTTCTATACAACAACGACTGAGTTTCTTACCATCTCCATAAGTTCTCTTCAGCTCTCCAATGGGATTTATGACCAGACCTGTTTTTAGGTTCACCAGGACGGCTTGGGAATTCTGGGTGCCTTGTCTGAATTGGTCCGTGGTAGGGGGAGCATACACTGTCGAGAGGGCCACATTGTTAACGTGAACATCCAGGTATCCTGCCAGTGCACGTTCGCACGCGGGTGGCTTCTGAAATGGTGTCCAGCTATGTAATTGATGCCCGGGTGCGCACACACACTCCCATGTCTATGCAGAGGTATTAGAAATGAGCACGGATTCAGAGGGTAGCAATTCTAGCCGCGTTTACATACAGTCCCCGACTCTCCTCTGCATCTCGCTGACATGGTCCTGGACCAACCCGGTCCGGAGGTCGACCTGATGACGCCGGGAGGGCTGGGTGCCCTGTCTGCGGTCCTCCACTGGTACTGCTTCCTGAGACCGGACTGGGCCCAGAGGCATGGCATGGAGGCCTGCACACGTAACGCAACATGCTTACACATGGGGTACACATGGGGGGAATGACAGGCTTACACATGGGGGGAATGACAGGCTTACACAACGGGGAGCTCATATGACAAACTGGACTTCTTACACATAAAATCACTCACTACATACAGTAGAAGTATAAAATACCCCCTACAATATAATACACTTATGGCCTATAGTTGCCCAATTATCATGGTTAAATATCTCAGTGGCACCAAAAGTGATGGGGCAGAGAGATCTTAATTGGAATTTTACTTTAAGCACTATAATGAATAAGTAATGGAAAAGGAACCCGCACTAATATATATGAGATATTAGGATTTTATTTCTAATAACGTATTCAGCTCCGTCCTGAAAGGCCAATTATACTGAGTGAGGGGGGTCTTTAAATGACAATAAGTACTGGGATGATCATTGTCACAGATGTGCTCTGTCATCAGGAGAAACATCTGCTTTTCTTTTAATATTTTAATGGTACATTGTATTTACTGTTTAATCAAATCCTGTTTACCAAAGATCTTTCCTTTAAAGCAAGACAGATTTCTGTCAAGGCATGAACATTAAAAAGAGAAAATCAATGAAAAGCACCGATTAACAACAATGAACAATTTGGAGAGCTTTAAAAATACATAAAAACGGCCTGTACACTTATAAATCATCCCAGAATGAGCTCAGCAAAGGGAAGCATCTAGCAGTGATTACAGCGAAATGATCAGAGCTTTTCAGAATCAGCCTAAAACAGTCACCAGGGGTCTCCACGGCTCAGTGGAGGGGGTACCCAAAAATTACAGAAAGCTAGTATCACAAATTACACAGCTGGAATAAAACAGGATGACTCTATTACAGGATATAATTTCTTCAGTGGTGGAAAGAGACTATTTATGGTCTGTCTATAAATATATAAGCTGTATATGAGAGGTTAAGGTCCAGGGACAGGAAAGAGACCAGCCTCTCTCCTCATCCAGGGAACATGGTGGAGGCCACCGCATGTCCTTGGGTGTGGCTGCCAGTCACAGGAGCGGGATTGCTGGCATGGACAGCAGGAGAGGATCATAGCTAATTAAGATGTGTTTCCAGGATTGTAATGCTCCAGTGTGAACAATGGAAATGCACTCACACACAAAAAATAAAAATAATATAATTCAGGTACGATTCCACATGAGCTAAACTGAAGGTAACTGCAGCAAAGGATTTACTAAAAAGTTAACAGTCCTGAAAGTCAGCATCCCAGGAGATGGTGACAGGTCACAGACTCAATCCAGAATTTCCTAAGAAGCACTATATTACCAGCTAATGATCATCCCAACCTGACATCTAATTTATGCCACCGTGTCCCTTGAGTTATGGCTACATATAAAGAGAGTCAGCGAAAGGAATGCTGTATTAATAACATATCTGTGCATATGACATTTAAACAAAAGGTACAGTGCATTTATAAGCATTATTATAGACATCACTCTATGAGAATGCCTTTTACGGGGATGTAAACCCTTACCAGATATGGCCAGAAGCAACACTGCTATCTTCTCCATCCTAAAGAACAGAAAGGAAGAGACTTAATCTCCCAGCTTCTTAACTTGGGATAGAACTGAATGTCGGCAGGTTCGAAGCGTCTGTCCTAATTCTTTCTCTTAGATTGTTAGAGTGTTAGTGGGCTAAACTCACCTGTGTGAAGGCATTGCACCGCCAACCGCAGGTAACTGATTAACACAACATACTGTATTGGTGTTAACTGATAAACAGGTTTTAAAGTTCTGATTGGCCAGCAATGATGGGGGCGGAGCCTCGGGACATTATTAGATTGTCCCTGATGAAACACACCTATCTGTATCTACACTGCAATTTCGTTACATTCACTGAACGAGGTCTTTGATAAGAGTATCACATTTTCCTTGTACCTCAGACTGACTTTTACGGACTGTTAGATACATAACTGCATATTTTTTTTTACTGATAACATCAGGACTCTGCCCCTAGAATAATCATTAGTGTGAGTCTGAAGTACTTGGCGATAAATTTTGTGATTAATATCTCCATAGGCCAAGAGTGACCCATTTCTGATTGGATAGGAGCACAGTTAACTCAGCTCTGACAGCAGGTAAGAGCGAGCAGCCCGCAACAGCAGTAATACAAGCAATTTCAGTCACGGCCGCATGTTACTCTGTAGCGGGCAGGTTAGAGTGGCTCCTACTGATACTTTATCTCAGTCACATTGATGTCATCAGCAATGTCACACAGGGGCCTTTTTCAGCAGGCCTCCAAACTCTCCTCGTGGTCTTCCTCCCTTCAATCTAAAACGTTTCAACCAGTTTTCAAATAATATATTATAAGCCACCAAACCACCTTACTATTAAAATAAAGTTTGTGGCCATCCACAGGCACAATAAAAAATTACTAAACCCTTATCAAACATCTTAGCTGGGATTTTTGGAATAAAACAAACAAAAATAAAAACACTTGCTGATATGAAAGAACTGATTTGTCAGGCACCCAAAAGGATGCACATATTATTTATTAGATAAAATAAACCCGGGATATGTACCGCAGCAGAAGTTGTGACACCACTGTATGAAAAGACAAGAAAAGATACAAACGCCCCATCCTTCTCTTGCAGTAGTTAGCCAGGACGGTAAAGTGTTTACAGCCTGTCTGCAGTGCAGTGATAAACACAGCCTTAGCTGTACAGCCTGTCGCATGTTGGCTGGGTGTCCAACAAGAGCACCGATACCTTACTAACCAGCTTCTAAACATTTTAACCTATTTTGCATAGTATATGTGCATTTGCAGGTGCTCAGAAATACTTCCGTAATAAAGTGGGCTATTGTATAAATATTCCAGCTAGGGCTCCTGTTCTCCTATGTCAATCGATACCCTACGATTGCAGCATGAGGCGCTTTGAGCCACCGTGTTCACACTTACGGAGTAACCAGCGGTGCCCTAAATGAACCACGTGCTGGTGTGGTGTCCAATTAACATGATAACGACCCCGAAAGAAACACCTGTCTAATAGGACCCCATGGATTATAGAATCTTCTACAGCCATCACTTCTGCCTTTAGTAGAGCACCGAGTCCTGATTGACAAGTTGTCAGGACCTAGAGACGCTCTAGTTTAAAGCTTTTTTGTTTTCTTAGCTAAATATCAGTTTCATGACTTTCGATTTATTGAGCATGCACATTCATCGAAAGCAGCATACATGTTCTTTGAGAATGCAGGGTCAGAATATCCCTGTCAACAGCCGAGGTGAAGACCCAGATGGGACTCGAACCCACAATCCCCAGCTCCGGAGGCTGATGCCTTATCCATTAGGCTACTGGGTCTTTTGTTTACCTGTCTTCCACTTTGGATGTGGGTCCCGTAATTGAAAGAAAGTAGATATTCATTATTAAAATGTATACAGCCTTGATAAAGCAAGAATTATCTACAGTTTGACTTCCCACCTATCAGCCCTGCAACAGGCTGCTGAGCGGGATCAATATCATTCCCTATGCTGCTTCCAATCAGCCTTTTTTAATGAAACTTTAATTGAGTCATCAGTTTCCTACGGATTTATCACGAAGTCACACACAAGCAGGGCCGGTTAGGCCCATGTTAAAGTAATGGTAAACAAAGAGACATTCCCACTGGCCAGCACACGCCAGGCACAGAGTCACCTTACAAACTGCCCCCCCCCACCAAAAAACAGATAAACTAAGACTAGGAAAAACACGTCCACTGCAAAGTAAGATATTTCACCACTATAATTTAGGAAGCAGATTCCATAGTTCAGCTGCATGTGGCCAGGAGCCGATTGTGTAAAAAAACAAAAGAAAAAGAAATTGTTAGTACAAAAAAAAGCAGATTGCTGCTGCTGTCTGAGACAGCAATTCCGAGTGATTTATAACAACGTCAGTCTTTTATGCTGTTTACTTATTTGCTAGCCGTGTATCGCTTTTAACAGGTAGGCAAAGATGTTTTTTCATCCAAAGATAGGGAAAAGTATAGAAAAATGTTAGGAATGAAGCATGCAGGTGGCTATGACTTGTATATACCGAATATAGTGTTCTGTAGTTGGGTTTATTATTATTATTATTATTATTATTATTATTATTATTTTAGTAATAATAGTGTTTTTTTTAAATAATAGTTTTTTTTTAATTATTATTCTTTTTAATTCACTAATACATTGCTGTAGTTTTTCTGTGAACAGTGCCTCTGAGCACAAGAAACGCAGGTCTAATAGGAAGACAGTACAGTACCACCTACAACAGATACTATACAGCAGACCATGTAAAACAAAGATGCACACTTCATATACGGGGCATGCACTTTATAATATTATTTATGAATCTGCCAGGCACTCCCTCCACCCATCCATCTCACACACACACACACACACACACACACACGTACACACAGACTCGTGTACCTATCTACAGTAAATGGGGACCTTCCATTCATTTTGATGGGAAAAACCCTAATCCTAGTCATAACGCCCTTAACCCCAACCAAACCATAAGTAACCAAACGAAATACAAGACTTTTTTAATTTTGATTGCATTCACAGATTTTTATAAAATTTAGGTTACTCAAATGGGGACCTGAAAAGATGTCCCCAAAAGTAGGGAAATGTCAGGTTTTTACCACTTTGGGGACATTTTGGTCCTCAAATGTGGTCTATGCAAACACACACACACACACCCAAAGCTGCTTACCTTATAATGCACGTTGTTAATTGTATTACACATTGTAAATAATCCACTTCTGCACTTATTTTGCTATACTGTGGTTTATTTGGACCCTTAACCCCATTGCACATATTTATTACTTATTCATTGTTTATTCATTTTGAACTTTAGAACACTGTCTTATACTGCACTGTATAAGACAGTGCAGTCTTGTATTGCAATACTGCTTGTCCTGCACTGTCTAGTCTTGTATTGCACTACTGCTTGTCCTGCACTGTCTTGTCTTGTATTGCACTACTGCTTGTCCTGCACTGTCTTGTCTTGTA
>JAODKN010000001.1:47431841-47443541 GCA_026774425.1 Petrocephalus zakoni | reverse complement strand
CCTTTCCCTTCCTTCTTCGTTCTTTTCTGTCGTCCCTCTGCTCTCCCCCCTGCTCCCCCCGCCGCCCCGGCGCCCGCGGCCCCGCCCCCCCCCCCCATAGTCTAGGAGACTCTAAAGGTGCATTTTTCAAAGAGGAAGGATGAGGATGTATAGCAGAAGCAAACAAGCCTAGTTTAACAACGTCACAGCCGAGTTTTATATGTAATCTGAAGGGCAAGTGTGCATGGATGAACAGATGGATGAAGGCAGGTGGCAATCAATCAGAAACTGGAACACTTACAATTACCTCCCTATGCTCCAAGCACACCTAGGTTATTACTAACCCCGTTAAAGGTGCTTAGAGAAGCCAACCTTTCGGAATTCATCTAACCAGCTGTATTTTATATTCATAAACAGGTGACACACCAGAACTGATACACTGCATCCAATTTTAAACCGAAAACATCAATTCCTGTCTCCCTAGTGCTAGTGGTGATCATTTCAGTCCAGGGAAATTCATGCAGTATTCACACTGAAGTCGTTTCATGTGAAAGCCAGAACTGATATCCGGTTCCACACTGATGGAATAAAACGCTGAGGTACTATTTTAATTTATTAGCAACCTAACACCATTTTCAGTCATTAAAGCCACTCTTTCCTCCCTAAACAAAGGTTTTCTAATATTTCCATTATGCTTCCATTACTACCGGCTGATTTAAGTATTTTTGAATTTATGTGAACGTATTAATTAAAGCGTATATTTTTCTGCTGATATGTAATTTGCTGATGGAATTTGAAACAGGTAAAGGTACTCATACAGCATGGGGGAACCAGTTGCATGATGGCTATAGAGATTGACTTGCACAATATCTTGAACCCCTTATTTTATCTTTATTTTTACTCCCGAAAATAACAAAGAAGATCATATGTCTGACATCTGACACCACAGCTGCCGTGCTATATGCTGTACTAAAATTGTGAGTCGATTTATAACAGCGAACGCCTCCCATTATGTGTCTGGTTCTTAAATATTATCTGAGTTCTGCTCATTTTCGGTGGATTGTCGCCAGCGCTTGGGAGGGGCTGTGGCTTTAGAGAGCACTGCAGATGTTATACGTGGAATAGATTCATTTATAACGTGCCTTACACATTTTCCAGATGAGTGTCATCGAGGTCTCGTCAAGTGTAGTTAGGGATTTAATGGGCATGTGTTTGTGTATAAGTGGGTAAATAGATGGCAAAATGGCTGTGTGAGAGGCTGAGTGTGTGGGTGTTTGTACATTTGTGTAAAGCAAACAAAAAAAAAGAGTGTAAAGACCGTACCATTTTCATACTGGTGTGGGGAGACAACACTTTTATTGGTCTCTCCCTATCTAACTGTGTTTGACCCCAGGCACCCTGGGCAATTTTTGGAGTTGGTTCAGGAACAAATTTACTACTGTGTGCCAGACCTCACTTAGCAGCACTCTTGAGGCCCGATAAGTGTGATGACTGGTTCCCACAATCAGGATTTAAGTGAGGGGTAGGGTTAACCATCACCTCATGACACAGAAAACAAAGCGAGTGCATTGGAGCTTAACAAGTACCGCTGGACTGACCGCTGCCCCCCGGTGGTTGGAGTCCCTTCTGACTCAAGGCGAAGAATCACAGCAAACTTGGAGTAAAAATAATTAATTTTAAGGTTACGACTTTTTTCATAAATATAAAATTTTATTGAAAGGGAGACTGGAGGCTTCAGCTACACCTAATAAAAACAAAGTCCTGCTCCAGTGACTCTTATAAAAATGTCTAGATTAAATGATTTACTTATGGCAAGGCCAGGCAAAATTAAAATACCAGGGAATTCAAATGACAACAATTAGGCTGACAATCAAAACAATTATATGTAACAAGATAACACAGTGGGACCGTAATTGGCAATTAGTGTGATTATCTGAGACAATGACTGGGTTTCAGTTATCTAACAGGTTCTGATTATTAAGAAACTACCTAAATTGTGAATAATAACATCTTCAGAAACAGAGCTAATTAATTAAATTGATGTTTCCTGAGCAAAATCTGTTGCCTGAATCTAATTTTAATAATTATTGACCTCTGGTTGTCTACAGCAGTTAGAAGGAATTTGAGAAAATCTTGCTAATTATATAACAGTGCCTGAGCCGAAATGGTGTGTTTAATTGATCCTGTTTAGCATTTTTTATTTGCTTGACATATATCAGCAGCTGAGTGCCTTCAGTGTGTGTACAGATACCTTTTCATAACCCCTTTCCTCATGATGACATCATGCAGTATATTTGGAAAAGTCCCCAAGTATCTGAATACTAATCATACTCAATTTTACATGAAATGCCTGCAGTGTTCTTTCTATACACAGGCCCTCCCAAAAGATGGGTAATGCCTGAGAATCTTTTATACAGCATTAATACATGGGTAATATAGGCTCCATCCATCCATCCATCCATCCATTAATCACTCCATCCATCTTCTATACTGGTAAGAGACCCTGGAGGGCATGCCAGTCTATTGTAGGACACACACACACACACACGCACAATCATACACCATGGGGAATTCTGAGATATCAATGAGATGGAAATGAGAGGACCTGAAGGAGACCCACATGACACGTGTGTGAACAGGCAAACCCGGGATTATACTACCGGGCATACAAAGGGGTTTATTGACATGGTGCATGTAACTTCTAGAAGGAATATTTTAGAAAGAAAAGATTAAGGTTGGCCCAGTTTAAAAAACATGGCCGTTACATGACTGATAGTGGCCTGCTGAGATGTTTATTACGAGAAATGTGTATTGCAAATACAATAAAACTGCATGTCTTAACTGACCATGACCCTTACTAGTAAAGGTAGACTGAGGGTGGATAATGGATGGATGGTCTTCACGGTGTAGGTAAGACAGATGTGTCATTCTCACTTTGCAAATATTTCCGCATGCACCATGTTTTCCTTTAAATGAAAACTTGCTGGCTTATGCTTCCAGCATTTTGTGCAGGAAATTGTTTCGCCTGCGGTGCTGATGTGTACATTATTAAAAGCATCTCTGAAAATGGTGACTCAGTACGATAAAAGTAATCTCAATTCATTTATTGCTCTTCCACGCTCAGTATTCTCTTTCTGTTACAATGCCTTTCTTTGAGAAGATCAGGGTCTGTTAAAAATGCTCAAAGACATCCGAATTATCAAGGGCAGAACACACCACCTCCTGCATCTCCTAACAAGGGAGAAACAAAAAAAAATCAATTCAGATCCGGCTTTTAAAAAATTCTGAGATTTACTAGTGATTTTTTTTTCTGGAAGCACAATTGTGTGGTTGCATAATATTGGATATTGAAATAAATAAAGACCAATTATTTTTGTGTCCATATAAGACGCCACTGCAGTGGAGACAGTAAATATTGCCGGTGAGGATGTGAGGGTTACAGAATTTTAGGTTATGTCATTTACCAGCAGTGATGGGGTCACCATGGAAACAGAGTGAGTTCCTTTGTTTTATTGTTCTACAGAAGTGAGGGGGGGGGGGTTGACTCTCCTTTTCTCATTAATCGTTCCTTTTTCTCTCACAGAGAAAAGAGCCCTGTAGGCTGTAATGAAGCGTCTGGTTGCCCAGATCTGATGGCAGCTTTGCTCTTCTCCCTTTTGATCGACAGCAGCCCATCAGTGTTGAGGGAACATTAAAATACATTACGAGTTAGCTGGGCCAGTACTAAAGTCTCTCTCTGAGCCTCCTCGCTTCCCAAGTTCGTCTCTCATTTGACGCCATCTTTAATTCATCTTCTGACTTGAGGAGCTTTTTCCCCCCGTATCTCCTCCGCCGTTATATTACTGCTCCTCTCCGTGCTTCTTCTGCGGCTCAGTCTTTCCCGACAGTTTATTATCTCAGCGACTCCATAAAAGAAGACAGCGTTTGCTCCAAAGAAGCACCCTGCAGCAGCAACCGTGTGGTACGAACCTCACGGAAATGTAACAGATTTCCTTGACGCTCTTGTAGTGCGCAAACACTATTGTCAGTGCGTCGCTGCAGTTGTTGGCAGGGCATTTTCAGTAGCTGGAGACTACTTCCTGTTCCCCTTTCTGTCACCCTGGGGTCAACGCGGGGGTAATTATGAGATGGTGTTTTAGAATAAGCATTATTCATCAGGGATGGTCTGGTGGCCTCACATTCATTCCCACCTCTGCCTCTTCACGTGTTTGTGTGGGCAAAACATGGAGTTTCTGTGGGTCCCCAAGGCCCGAATTGGGAAGCACTGCCCTATACACAGTCGTCATAGAAAGTCTTAGGATACTTGCTTAATTCTGTAAAAATGTTGCACTTTTATTCGTTACATATCAAATGTCCATTGACAAGCAATGCTTAACATATCTACACATATGTTTTATTAAGTGTCATAATTTTACTCATTCAGTTCCGCTGTAGTCATTGACTCCCTAGGGCATACTGCACCCAAATCTTTGGTGTTTTATGTTATTGCAAACTTGTTACTAATTAAAAAGCACCCAATGAGACTACTTGTCAGGTGTTGTAGAACTATTATTTGGAGTTATTACTGCCCGAAATGAACATTTTACTTAAAACTACTGGTAGTTTCTAATATGATGTATATTTTTAGGGAATTAATAAAGTAATGATTTTTCTTATGAAATAAATAAACTTGTAACATTTCCATAGAATTAAACGAGCGTCCTGAGACTTTCTGTGAGCACAGTATATTAAGAAAGATGAATGGATGGATTATTGTTCAGTGCCTGCTAATGACAGCCTATAGACCCAAAACACTGCATTGCCCTCCCTGTTATATGTGATAATCTGAGCCGACAGTCACTATAATCGAAGCCAGAATCTCAGTATGTGGTCAAATCTAAAGACCGTAATGCACGTACTGCCAACCTAAAGTTAAAGCTACTCTATCTGTCACTGGGCATGTTAATGAAATGGAAAGTTCCAGGGTGGCTGGCAGGAGTCCGGTCAGCCTGGAAAATAACGCTGGCCACTCCAGGTTCCCGTGGCTGAGCTGCAGTCTTCATCCGAAGCAACTTAACATTTTATCGCTCGTTTATGCATGTGGACGGTTTGGTGAAGAGATTTAGACCAAGTTCAACAAAAGGGTACTATGGGTTGGGGGAGGGGGGGGGGTTCTTTAGGAGTCTGTGTTCTCGGCTGCAATGTGGACTGTGACTGTTCTGCCGATTGAGGACAAGGGCGTATAACCTGAAGCTCCCAGGAGGCACCCTGTTATGGCACAATTCGGAAGAGGTATTTAACCCGAATTACTCAATTTGAACAGGGGAAAAAAAAAAACAGTGGAGATAGTCAAGGTCAAATTGAGGTGGGGGGATAGAGGGAAGAGAGGGGGAAGAAGGATGAGTGGAGAGATGTGTGCTGAAAGGTATGGGGAGTTATAATGGAGGAGTAATTTTGGGGAAAATAAGCATGCACCTGTGTGCATGGTCTCGGATGCATTCCAGCTCTAACAAAGTCACCTGATTCGTAATGAAGTCCACCATCTGCTCCGAATCAGGTCACTCGGAGTGGCCACTGGGTCCCTCTTAAAAGGACTGAACTCAAGTGTGGCTAAAAACCAGCTCCTTTTAAAATACAGAGGTGTCACTGGCCCATAATATCGTCCACACCAGACACGCCCCCTCTCACATGTGACACGCACCGTCCGTTCGACCTTCTGAATACGTATCTCTTGTTTCAGCCAAAGCTATGCTATTAATCTTTAGGCTCCATGCTCAGTGCCAGCTTAAGTACATGTGAAATTGTGTTTTTTTTTTTGTCAGCCACTCTCTTCTGTTAACCCTCTCCCAGAATGCACTGCAGGATCCCATCAGGCCCTTCGGTGTGCAGCATGGTGCCATGTTGCTGTTTACACAAGTGCGCCGTGGAAGCATGGATGTGCTCCTGTGCTGGATCTGGCCTTGGCACCAGCACTCCACTGGGAAAAGTCTTTGGTATTGAGTGCCGTCAGAAACCCAATTACTTTTGGCGGAACCAAACCAAAGCCAAACCATCGAGGGTGACTTTCAGCGACCAGCTTCGGGGTCATTTTCACAACCGACCTTTGTTTGACCTTCCAGCCAGAATGTACATGCTTGAGGACAAATGGGTATAATTACAAGCAAAAACGAGCTCTGCTAATTAAGATCTAAGCTCAGAATCTCCCATTCAAAATACTGAAAATTAATGATATGATTTATGGAGTTAATCTAATCAAAGGTTTACTCACAAATGGAAATTCCCCAGTTGTTAGTGCGGTAGCATAAACTCTGTACCCTTAATTTTCTGATGTTATTCATAAATAAAAGTTGTATTTCTTTATGTGCACATTAACATAAATATGCCCAATTCAGTATCATTCAGGCTTCTGAATCAGCGTCTATGTTGAATCACTTTCTCAGAGATAGCAACCGGGCAGAGCCCCAGCAAAGTTGCGATGGGTACGTCGACATTTTCGGAATGGAAAGATTAGCACTAGCAGGATAATTAGCCCTCTGAAGTCCTTTAGATGGATGGAGATTACAGAACATATTTATCCTCTGCACAGTGTCTGGCGTGGCCACTGTGGGTCTCAGAGAATAAAGAATAAAGGAAACAGATAGGGATGGAAAGGTCACGTGTCATTATGTTTCACTCAAGGGAATCAAAACAAAACTTTAGCTATCTCCCTGAAGGGGGCTGCCGTCCAGTCTACAATCCCACTAAAGCCATTGTGTGACCCAGAACGGGATGTCTCTACTAGCCTCACTATTCCATTTTCCTGGAATGCTTGCAGTATTGCTCTTTATGCTGAATAGCTGTCTTATTGGGGTCTTGCTTTGTTTGGAGGATATTGTGTAACTCCTGTGCTGCTTATACCTGGGCATTCACTGGAAGTTATGCCTCATGCCTAGTCGACTCATAAACACGTATGTTTGTAATGTTATTTCCCTCATATGTATGTCACATTGTACAAAACCGTCTGCTAAATAAAATATAACATAATAAAAAGTAAATGTACTCTCTAGTTGTCGTATAGGGTGAGGGGTATCTAGAAAAAGATGCTTTATTCTCAATAAAAATCATTTTTGCACATATCTTTTGCTTAATGTGTCCAGCATCTACACTGATTTTGTTTATGTGATCCTGGAGGGAAATTTATAAGTTTTTTTTATGCTACAAAGCAGGTTTCTTTTCAAAGCAGGGATTTCTCTGGGATTATTTGGGGTTTGCGTGCTGGCTATCGCTGTCGCCGAGGCATAGTGTAGAAACAGTGATTAGAGTGACTGAGTGATTCGTAATGAAGTCATTGAGTGACTTAATGAGGGTAGTAATTGCCTTCTGCATTTGAGCATCAAATTAACAGTGGTGTTGAGGATAAATTATAATTAACAGAACTATGGAGCATTGTCCGTGGTTTTTAGAATAGTGGGATTTTAAAAAATATATTGATTTTTAAATGGATCTTGAGAAGGCAATACAGGGTTTAGCTGAAAATATATTATGACTTTCAGACCAATGGATTTTATGTGATTCATTGATTTTTTTCACCTTTGTTGGTTTTTATGAAGTCCTTATTTGAATGGCTTTGTGTGTAAAGCATGCCATTATCATTATTTAGTTACATATTCATATTTTATGTGTGCCCCAAAGCTGTTTTTTTCAGATATCTCTCCACACGTTCCCTCTTGCTGGTGAAGCTGGAGACCACCAAGGAAGTGAACGTCCAGGACACAAGAGGATTGACATTTAGGACAGAGAAAAATAAAATAAAATTAGCAGCAATATTGTACTGGTCTGGAGGTCTGGTTACAGTGAACGGGGTTTCAGGGCAAACGGGAAACACATGCTTGGATTTGAGGGATCAGGGATGGAGGATTTCTGAGGCCAGAAAGGGATTAGGGCTAGAGCTGTCTGCCTTGCGACGCTTCCTTGGGCCAGACAAGCTTTGCATGATCGCCATGTGACTGGGAATCGTGGCGTGTGGACAACCAAACGATAGGAGACGCTTAAGGGCGAGAGGATGTGATGGCCACCTTCCCGCTGGACGCATCTGCTGAGATAAACGTCGGGATTTTCCGTAACGTACTTGTTACAGTAGATGATGCTCTGTGACTGGCCATCCCATACCTAGAGACTGGTCTTGCTCACCTTAAGGCAGTACATTCCCCCTGAACGGGATTTAGCTAACCTGACGTTCATGCGGATCTGAGTCTTACCGCGCTCTGGTTTTTATAATTGCCTTCCTCGCTTCCCCACTTTCTCTGTCTGCCCTGCTTTGTAGAGCAGAGGAGGGCATCTGACATCCCTGATGGGACTCTGTCTCTGTCGAGACAGAGGTTCAGACCCTGAATTCTGGTGGCCTGACTTGGCATGAGTTTCAGAATACCTATAAAATAATACCTAAGAAGAGTTTCATCAGTTTAATCAGGGTTTATCGTTCATCTGTGGTACACATTGGGTTGTAATAGCTGCTATATAGATATCAGTGAAGTTCATTATTTTGGTTTTATTACTATTATTATGCCTGGAGATCTGCTCTTCTCCTTAAAAAGAATGGAAAAAGTATCCATTTATGCACCAAACACAAATAATGGACACAATAATCTACTGGGTGTTGAAACTGAATGAGCCCCTTGACACCCCCGCCTGGGATTAAATTATCATGAATCATATTACTGCTCTTATTATGAGGTGTGGCTCAGCGGGCTGAGGCCCTGTTCCTGGAATCAGAAGGTTATTGGTTTGAAGCCCGTGCTTGGTATAGTAGCTGCAACCTTACAGCACATGCTGCCGGGCCACTGTATGGACGGCTCACCCTGCACTCAGACCCCAGCCCTTGCTGTCACCTCTAAGTGTGTGTATGTCTTAAACAAGAAGAACTGGACATGGTGGGGAAGAACACATTCCAATGGATCTGTACAAATGGCAAATAAGAGGTTTCATTTCATTACAAGGCCTTTATCTGGCCCTATCCCTAAAAGGTGATACCCCCAACGTGTCACTGTGGGTATTGTTAAAGTCAGGAAGTTGGAAATAGAGAGACTGGAGACAGGGCCAGGATGTAAAGAGAATATGCTGAGGTTTTCAGGTGCAGATTAGCATCTGTGAGCTGTTTCTGCTGTGCACAGACGCTCTGGTCAGTTGGGAGAGCCTGACATCCCAAATTATCTATGGCTCAGAAAGGTGACTGTGTGCGTTTCCGACCTAATGTCTTTGTTAAGGGCTATTTGGAGTACGGCAAACAAAGATGACACCAACCTGAAGCTTGAAATAAGCAAATATAACATACACAGCCTGGAAAATGAGTTTTTTTTTTTCTTCACATTGAAAGTAGTGAAAATGCTGTCATCAGACCAGTTCAGAGCGGCCAATCAGTGTGAAGTATTAAATAAAGCCAATAGTGAGACGAAATGAGTACTAATCCCTGCTGGAGGGCAGAGCGCACAAAGGGGGTGTTTGGCATGTGGTAGGCAGCTCTGCATGGGACTATTAGTGTAAATGCTGTTATTGTTGCGTTTTACACCTGAATAAGTACAGATACACAGACTCTATCTATTAATGGGCCACATAAGAGGCGTGCATGTATTTACAAAGAAACTCTGGGGTTTTTCAGTCTCTTGTTTAATGGTGAGCTCGTCTGCATGCCTGCACCATAGCAAGTGCCATAGCAAGATCTGTGGAGGACCTGCGCATGTCTATAATGTGTGTGTTTTTTTTGACGGATAGAGGTCCGTTAAATACCAAAACCTGACCGAGTGATCCAGGAGTTGGAGATCTTGCTCAAATTAGACGGCAATTTCCCATAAGTGGGAGGAACACGTAAGACGAAATGGGATCCGGGAAGCTCACTTGGGCTGAACTGAGATCTCAAAAAAGTGCAAGGTGACAGGCATGGCTGCCAGCCAAGCACACTTCGCTTGTTAGGAGGGGGATGCATATCTGGGCCTCGCCAAATCACTTCCCGTCTTATAGCAGGCTGCCGTGTGCTGCTTGGCAGGAGATCAGGGCCTGGAATAATGTATATGGCATTAAGTTCATTACGCCCATCAGGGGGCCCACCTTGCACCCACTCTCAGTGCTTTGTAGGCTACTTACACCCCCAGTTACAGTCCCTCAGTCCCAGCCATGTCCCTCAGACATCTTAAAGAGCTCTTATTGAATACCCCGTGTTGGAACAGGTTTGTGTTTCTAGGCCGATGCCCGGTGCACCCTCCAACTTCAACGTGTCACACGTTTTACCTGTGAGGTAAAACATGTGTTTTCTTTAGCTCATGTTGCCATCTTGCGTGGCCAAAATCAAGCAACGGCAAAAGAAAGTATGGAAGAGAAGAATTAGTCAACAGTTTTCACAAAACTTTCACAAATTTCACATTGGGGCACCTCTATGGATAAGGAGACCCTATGCATTTATTTTGATGGCTCAGTGATTTCACGAAATTTTTTATCACCCATCTTGCTGTTTACACCACAGCTAAGGTGACGTGTGTGTTGATATGTTCCAGACATTTTGGATTGTTGTGCTCATTAATACCAGAGAGTTCAACTCGTGATGGTCTCCACATTTAATCGACTCATCCTTTAAAGGTCCTGAAGCTCATTAGTGCCACAAGACTGATTAGCATAAATGAACTTCGGGCGTCGTGGCTTGTCTTTAAATTTTTTAAGTTCTGTTTATTAGCATTAGTTAATTTTTGAGAGAACAGGAATGAACAGCAATAACAGACAAAAATAAAATGGAATAAATGGAGGGTAAAAACTTGTCTGTGAGTGTATGCGTTTAGGAAGGAAGTTTTCTGTGCTGTTGTTTTTGTGTGTACTGTTTCCCATGCATTCTTCATCTGTGATGTTTTTAATGTCTGGATTATCTGCATTATTGAGTAACACTTTGGGAAATGGTGATTCACCTTGGGAAGGATGAGTCATGCTGTTCCCATGATTGTGTGAAGGGGCAGTGTGACATCATCAGTTTGGGGGCGGGTCTTAAGGTGTTAGGTGTTAAAAGGTGCGTTCGACTTGGTGCAGATGCTTACAGTGCTGGCTTAAAGCGATGTATTCTGGTCTTGACGCAATACGTCATGGTTAGTTTTTCTTGTCTGACTTCAGTCGGCGCTGTGAAACATCGCCCCGGAGTAGTGAAATTTGTCCAACTTGACGCCAGCCAGTTTATTCTCCACCCCTGCAGCCATGCGCAGATCTCGTGCTATGTTACGTCAGCTGCAGCCCATGTCAAACGCACCCAAAGTGACTTCGGGAGAGTGACATCATCAGCATGGGGGTGTGTCTTTCAGGAGGTGTTAGAATGACTTTGGGGGAGTGACATCATCAGCATGGGGGCGTGTCTTTCAGGTGTTAACATGACTTCGGGGGAGTGACATCATCAGCATAGGGTCGTGTCTTTCAAGAGGTGTAAGAATGACTTTGGGGGAGTGACATCATCAGCATAGGGTCGTGTCTTTCAGGAGGTGTTAGAATGACTTTGGGGGAGTGGCATTGTCAGCATAGGGGCATGTCTTTCAGGAGGTGTTAAAGTGAGTTTGGGGGAGTTACATTGTCAGAATGTGGGTGTGTCTTTCAGGAGCTGTTATCGTGCGTTCCTTTTACTCTCGAAAATAGGAGCTCGGCGCGCGGAGTGACGTCACATCCACTGAAAAACCGAGGAAAACCCAGTGTCATTCATTCCATTTGCCGCACTCAGATCCAAGATGGACGCCTCCACGAAAG
>JAODKN010000001.1:47412423-47429331 GCA_026774425.1 Petrocephalus zakoni | reverse complement strand
AAACAGCACTAAAGTGCTTAAAAATGTAAAATATCACAGCAACACTTAGTCTTTGCACTGGGCAGCCATCTTGGATATGATTTTCGGTGTACTCTGCGCTGGACCGAGCTTTTGTCTTTTTTGGGGAAACGGGAGCGCGCATGTCGTCACTTCCGGCCTCGAGGCGCGTCATTTGACTCGTCTCCCGACCTCCCGGGGTAAAAGGAACGCACGATTAATGTGACTTGTGGAGAGTGTGGCATCATCGGGTCGGGGGTGTGTCTTTCAGAAGGTATTAAAGCGACTTTTGGGGGAGTGACATTGTCAGCATGTGGGTGTGTCTTTCAGGTGCTGTTAATGTGACTTGGGGAGAGTGTGACATCATTGGTTTAGAGGGCGTGTCTTTCAGGAGGTGCTAATGTGACTTGGGGCAGGGTGTATAAACAGAAGCAGCTGTTTCTCATGTCTCAAAGTAGATGGATCATCAAAAGCTTTTTTTCCTACATTATTCCCAGTGAGCCCCAGGGTTACTCCTCTACAATGGCCTCTATTGGGCCAGCTTCTCTTATTCCCACTGAAGCAAAGGCCTCCCTTCCCACATAAACAACGCCACTAATCTCCCACCCCGCCGAACCAAGCCGCTCCATTTAATCATGCCTCCCCACTCTACCACCCCCCGGCTGCGGGACCCAGAAGCCCAACCGGGCCCACTGGCTCCCCGTGGCCGAGACTCCATATTTATTGGGGGGGGTTACTCACATCACACAGCAAGTGGTAGCGAACACAGAAGTGGGCCATCTTCTTTGCATTTTAGATGTTTTTTTTCTCTTTTCCTTGATAGTTCCAGCACTGTGGCAGGCTGTAATTTGTGGAGCACCAGCCAGGAGTAATAAATCATGGCATCTGCTGATGACAGTTCTAAATGAGCATTCTCATTGGGCCAGACAAGTACATCACTTTGTGTGTTATTTACTCCGGGCTCCGCCGTGCCATCTGTAGACATGAAGCTGGATGATTGCGTCTCCCGACATCAATAGCATTTTAAAGAGAGGCCTGTCTCCGCCGCCATCTCTCTCCCTCCTTCGACTTTACTGTCACTCAAAGGAGGCCGTCAATCCCGCTGTTTGAAACCACTGCTGGAGAATAACCCTGCATTTCATGCGATTCTGCACCTGCCTGTTTCCATATCTGCCATGATATGTGATTCGGAAGATGGTCCCTCAAACAGGGCCTTTATGAGGTGATGTTAAAATATTTAAAAATATGTTGTCTGCAAATTATAACTGCTTTGCGTAGGTTAAATCTATATTCCGGCAACCCGCATAAGCTGGTGGGTATTCCTAAAGTGTAATGTAATAGTTACAGCTATAGAAATTGGATGATTTAAAACGATGTAGAATTTAAAATTAGGAGAGAATATATAGTGAGAATTTTTGGTAAGCTGGGGCCTATACCTCATTTTATTGAAGAAATAAATTTGAGAATATTATAAAATTTTCTTTCCTTGGGAGAGTGGTTCCCAGATATTTCTGAAATCCATCTTACTTGCTGAAACACTGAGCAAACAGATCGATGCTCAGAGAACATCAAGGGTTAAATAAATGCTGGACATCTTCAGGAGAGCAGGAGAGCGGTAATGGAACCTGTGTTTCTGTGTGTTTTTCTGTTTCTTGTAGTGATTACCTACATGCGTAACTGCAGTAGTGTTTATCTGCACTTAAACCACAGAAGGGCCCTGAGAGTAGGAGGCCCCATTTGGCCGCAAACAGTCACACTCCCGGGGGCCCCTAAGTGACCTTTTAATGGGGTCCCAGAACCGACAATCCTGCCCTCGCATAGATGTGGGTATGTATGTGTATCTTGTGGGTGGGGGAGGACATATTCAGAAGTTCGGAGGGCGAGAGATTATCTCACTCACTCGCCAAAGACCCTGTGGATCAGCAGGGCACACTGGCACACCCCCCCAAGTTCATTGTCATCTGCACTTGCTTTGGCTGAGGTCATTGGCCAATGCGTTACAGGGGGGCGGATGAGGGCTATGTCATGGGGCCATATGCCCCCCCACCACCATGACTTAAAGTGCTCATTTAACACATTCAACCTGCAAAGGGAACGCAGTAGGTAGAGAATAAAATCTGAAGAAAGGGTGGGGGGTGAATTGTATCGACACGACACTGACTCGGTGTGACTGGTGTGCCCCCGTCACACGGCACAGCACATGCAGGTGGCCTCAAGGGCATTGGAGCCCTATGGCGCCAAGGAATCAGCTCACGGGCATTGTGATGGTGAATGAAAGCTCAGTGCTGTAGTACTGGAGGCTTAACAGCAGGGGGCAGTGCTGACATGCCAGTCTGAGCAGCAGGAAAGGATACAAACCAGCTGCATAAAAATAAAGACAGACTTACTAACCTGCCGCCCCCCACTATACTCTCAAGCTTCCAAAACTATTTAAACTGCTCACCTAGAAAAATGCCTCATAAACTACTCAGCCCCACAACAAAGTGGGGAGAAAAGTCCTGTGTAAACTCTTTATACCCACCAGCAAGCATAGCCCACGATTTTGTTGCTATAAAAAAAAATCCACCTTGAGACGTGAACGTGATTTACAGCAATGTAAAATTAAAAAAGAAAAACTTGGCAGAGTGCATTAGGGGTCAAGAGTGTGTCAGGAGGCTGGATTCGACGCACTCAAGCTGGTGCGTGGGTCGTGGGCACCACTGGAGATGCCCCAGTCGCCGTGGTGAGGCTCACATTCAGTCGTCGCGGGGGCGGTAATTAGAGCCGGGGTGGCTTTCACAAGATCCCACTCGAGGAAACAGACGTTGTCACCAGCTAACAGTCTCTATATCTTACTTTTTATGTACTCCATTTTTAAATCAGCCTGGATGGAAACAGTTATCACATGTACCTAAATGTCCTACACATATAGAGACAAACTGTACCACAGAGTCACCTCGACAGGGGTCAAGGCGCCCGCAGGGTTAGAAGCATGAAGACTGGGGCACTGGCTCCAGCTAAAAGCTGATTGGCTCCCGCAGTGCCTCCTCTCCAGTCAATCACTAATTCAAAACATATCATTGGCTAATGATTCAGTTGACCCCTCTGTATGAATTATGGCTCCTATTATGCTCCCCACCTTAAAAAAATCCTAGAATCACCCTTGAGTCGATTCCTCGATAAACCACTGTTGGTTTTTTAAAATGGTGTATCGTCCAATGTGGGTAGCCCCTCCACCCTGTTCTTTAATCCACAGTCCCCCTGACCTTCCGTAGCTGGATATTCCAGAATAAAATAACCTCAATTGGTGAGTGAATACCCCAATAATGTATAAGCAGTATAAGAGCCAGCTGTAGCTGTGTGTGGAATCATTAACGGCGTGTGGCAGGTCGCTGAATAACCCGCGGCACAATAGCTCAGAAGCAGGCCTGACACCAGGACTTGGCGCTCCGAGATGTGACTGAAAGCACAATACCTCCACAAAGGCTCATATCTACCTTGGAATTTCATTACAAACTTTTAGTGCTCCGCGTTCCTCTCCTGCCCCCTTCCTCTCAGCAGGGACGGTGATCCTAGACTCCGGTGCGGGATTGGAAAATTAATTATGCGGGCTGTCCAGATGACAATGGCCAGCCGCTGGCATTTGCCTCGCTCCGGACCATAAGTCTTCTGACGGGACGTCACAGTGCATTGTGGGGGAACAAAGGCACTCTGTCTCTGCCCCTGAGGAGCCGTGCCTAACCGTCAATGGCCCACCGCGTCGGAGCAAGTACGGCGCATGGAGGGAGTTCGTGCAATACCGGCGTGTCATGACGCCGGAAGTTTCCAGATGACACCCTCTTCTGCTTGCAGAAGCACACGTGTCATCAGCATGCTTGGAAGGGCACGTGTGCAGATTAGAAAGCGTTTGGATTATGCCGGTGTGCGTTTTCTGTTTCTGCGAGGGCAGCTCCTTTCATCTGATCTGTGTCAAGAAGAAGGTCACTTTAAAGAGGAAGATGATCATTTCCTGTCTCACTCTACCAATGACTGGGGAAGAAACGACGAGAAGCACGGATATTCATTTTTAAGACGCCATCCTCAGCTTGGGTGAGCTCTGTTCTGGCACTTATTGTGTTGGCTGTGATCTCACCCAGTGCTGAGGTTGGAGAAAATCGTATGAATGTTTTGGTCTCCCTTGAAGGCCACAGACTTCCATCCTGGCCCCTCTCCTACCTGTCTGATCAAACTTGAGCTGATTCGAGACCCAGCTGTTCATCTGGTCTCGCTCCTCCCTAGACGCTCTTGCACCTCCACCCTCTTCATCTTGCATCTCACAGCCAGAGGTAATTTAAAGACTCCGGCCGGTTTAGCCAGCAGACGAAGGCTTGGAAACTTACTCACATGCTGGACAGCATCAGTACAGCTAAGATCTGTATTGGCTGGATATCTAATACTCCTAGCGTGCAAAAATCACTCATGCAGAGCTCATTCCCTGACCGGTACCCC
Organism: Petrocephalus zakoni; assembly: GCA_026774425.1. Lineage (NCBI taxonomy): Eukaryota > Metazoa > Chordata > Actinopteri > Osteoglossiformes > Mormyridae > Petrocephalus > Petrocephalus zakoni. The sequence continues at coordinate 47,424,867 of JAODKN010000001.1, read as the reverse complement.
GGTGGTGGAACCAGCTCTCAGCATCTGTCAGTGCAGCCGTTCACTCTCCCCCATTTTCAGCGGAAAATGAAAGACCTCCCATTCTAGGTAAAGTTAAAATGGAGGATTTCAGTGTTTTAGCACCTGAACACGTGTGCTAGCTGTCTGCTAGCATAGTGTGATGCGTTAGTTGTCTGCGATGTGCACATTTTACGCGTGTGCTTCAGTGGTCAGGCCTGTCGCCCCGCGTTAACCTGACTACTCTGGGGGAACTGGGAGACTGAGTGCACGTGAAAGACAAGTCCAGCAGGAACGCTTTGGCCACACGCTTTGGCCACACGCTTTGGCTTTTTTTTTTTTAAAAAAAGCAGAAGACAATGATATGAAAGGAAGCACGTAGGAGGATGTCAACAGATTATGTAGTGGATCTCGGACACCCTCTGTGACCCATCGCAAACTCGTAAAAGTACTCTCCTGAATGACATGGCCTCATATGAGCGAGGACCCAAGCAGGCATCTTTCCAAGCTGGCTCTCACATGCCTGACTCAATCCAACAAGACACCAACAAGACTGTATAAGGACATTATTTCAAAGCAGAAGACCTGAAACACTCTCGCTAAGTAAGCTCAAGGGTCTGGCTCAGGCTGTGCATCAAATGTAAAAGTGCGCACTCACAAAGGTACTCACAAACCATCACAGTAAACATATAACTAGAAACTGCAGAGGTACGTATTTATGAAATAATTATGAAATAAGTAGAAGAAATGGCTGAAAACAATATTACTAAATAAAGTATAAATGTATGAAATAAATATAAAATAACAAACGAAAATGACTGAAATAGGAAATACGGCATTAGGTTAGTTGCTAATTAGTTGATGGCAGGGTCAGAGTGACCCCAGAGTGTTTGTGGCGATTGTGTGTTTCCCGTTGGGGTTGACCGTAGCATCAGTGTCTGTGGTATCCCTGCTATGCCCCCTGGAGACGTCGTACCTGTTTCCTGGTGTAATTACACAACATCTGTTATGCGAGGCCGTCGCCGCTGGAAGCTGTCCGGTCACGGTCCATTGGACTTGAAACCAGTCCCACAGCAGGGCCGACACAGGACTGAAATCTTAAGGGCTGGGGGGGGGGGAAGGCTGAATACCATAGAGACTATCCCATAATTCTCAAACGCACTTCAACATTGGTTAACGCTAATTGCGCATAATATGGCTGCACGACGTGAGATACTGGTTTCATTAAAGCCGGTATAGCGAAAAGCAGCAGCGCGGACGCCGAGCTCATATCTCGCCCCGTGAGGCTCGCAGAGACGACAGCTGAGACGGATGAGCTGAGCTCCAGGCCGTACGGATGGCTGTAAACACAGGCGGATCAGAGCCTAGCCACTGTGCTAACGTTCTGGCTGTTAGCTAAAGACAACAGCATTGAAACAGCAGCAATACTTCTATTAAATTAATAGTTAGTATAATAAGTTACAACAGGGCTGCATAATAGCAGCTGAGTGCCTGTAAATTAGTGCATGACCTGCACCAGCTAAAATGTCTCCTACCTCTGTCACTCCGTGTTTTTTGGAAAATATACATGAAAGTTATATCCAACTAATCTGTTCTCGGCCTACTCCCCTCTCCAGCATGATTTTGAAGGTATCCAAAGACTTTTAAATGCTTCCAAGCAACTGATAAGCTGATACAATGCATCAGGTCTAGGATCTGCAAGGAGGATCCTATAAGCCGGATCATCCTCAGGGAGTCGCGCCACATGGCCGTAGTGCCTCAACTGGCGCTCCCTCAAAATGCAGGTAAAGTGCCTCATTCGGGACTCCCTGAGCAACACAAAGTCAAAACAACGGTACCCAAGGATTCTCCGAAGAGACACAGTACCAAAAGAGTCCAGTCTTCATCTCAGGTCAGTGGATAATGTCCATGTCTCACAACCATAAAGCAAGACAGGAAGCACCAGAACTCTAAAAACTTGGACCTTTGTCCGCTTGCAAAGATATCGGGAGCGCCACACACCCCTCTCCAGCGACCTCATGACCCCCCATGCTCTCCCTATCCATCTAGTGACTTCATAGGAACAGTCACCAGAGAGATGAATGTCGCTGCCGAGGGAATTGAACCTCTCAACGCGGGTGACAGTCTCCCCGCAAACATATACACTGCTAATGGCTGGGCCTAAGAAGTAATTAAAACCCTGGATTTTAGTTTTTAACTAGGACACTCGCAAACCCAGATAGACTCCTCACTCAGTCTCTCAAGAGCCTCGATCAGAGCCTCCATCGACTCCGCAAAGATCACAGCATTGTCAGCGAAGTCATGATCAGTAAATCTTTCCTCGCTAACTGAAGCCCCGAAGCTACTGGACCCCACAACCCTGCCCAACACCCAGCCCATGCAAGCATTGAACAGAGTTGGAGCAAGAATATACCCCTGACGAACCCCAGAATCAACTGGAAAGACCCCTCCACTCTGCACAGCACTCACAGTACCAGTATACAGGCCGGCCATGATGTCCAACAACTTTGGGGGGATCCCGTAAAGTCTCAGGATGTCCCACAGGGCAACTCGATCAACCGAGTCAAACGCTTTATGAAAATCGACATAAGCTGCAAAGAAGCTCTGCCAATATTCGCGCTTGCGCTCAATGCTCCGGTCGCTGGTAGACAAGTAAGTGATCACGGATTCCATTAAGGATGACCCTAGCAAGGACCTTGCCCGGCACTGAGAGCAGTGTTATCCCCCTGTAATTGATGCAATCCAGACGATCACCCTTCTCTTTCCAGATAGGGACAAAAAGTCCCGTTTTCCAGTCAGTTGGGATGATGCCCGTCTCCCAAATGGAAGCAAAGATTGCTTGCAATGCCAGGAGGACAGCCTTACCACCAGCCTGGTGGAGTTCACCCCAGATACCACAGATCCCCGGGGCTGTCTCTGCCCCCAGCTGATTTACTACCCATGCAATCTCATTGAGATTGGGTGGTTCACAGCTGATTAGTGGGTCAGCCTCAAGAACCGTGGACCCAGTGATGTCCATCGTCCTGGCTGGAGGATCAGCTTTAAACAACTGCTCAAAGTAGCTGTCCCATTGGGTCACAACTGCAGTGCCATCCGTAAGGACTGTTCCATCACCTACCCTGACTTATACTCTCCGTGGAACAGATTCAGATGTGTATAATGCCTTGATTCCTCTGTAAGCAGGACTTGGGTCGCTAGACCACAGATTATGTGTGACCTGCTCACAGATTCCTCTAACAAACACCTCCTAATCTGCCCTCAGAGCCCTAACAGCTATCCTTCACAGCTCTCAGTACAGCCTGGAATTGCCACCAAGCTGTGCACTGCGACTCCTCTCGATAATATCCAGGGTGCCCTGCGAGATGAAACACCTCCTTCTGGGGACACCGATAACCCCAACACAACCCTCGACAACCTTAAGGGTCTTATTACGGAAGGTTTCCCACATCACATTTGAGTCAGCAGCTGCACCCAAGTCTGCTAGTTCTTCACTCAAACTCATCAGAGACAGCTTGATCTCGGAGTCTGTGGTCCGAATTCACAAACTGGGCATTTCTGTTGACTCTTCAGTTCTGCAGGAGCCTCCATATTTTGGCCACAAGGATGTGATCAATCTCCTTTGCCGCACCACCAGTATTGGAATACCAAGTCCAACGATGCGGCTCAGGGCGCTAGAACCAGGATCCAGCGACCCACAGCCCTTGACCTTTTGCAAAGTCAAGGAACATGGGACCACTTTCACCTCAGTTGCCAGACCCATGGGCACAGACACAATCCTCACAGCCAGCCCTATCAGTGCCAGTGGTCGCACTGAAGTCACCCATGACCAGAGGGGTGTCACCTCGAGGGCACCCATCAACTACGATTGGAGTTGCTAGTAGAATGTGTCCCTTGTCGAGACATCACTCGCTGCAGTCGGAGCATACACTGAGACAGCAGACAGGACACCCAACGAGTACCTTAGCCTGAGTCTCATGATACGCTCGTTGAAAGGGGTAACGTCGGACACCACTGGGAGGAGCCAATCAGCCATAGCAACAGCTACTATCTGAGTATGGCAGCTATCAGAGTGACCACACCAGTAATAGGTGTAACCACCCACAGGACCTTAATATAAAATTGCGGGCTGGAGAATAATTAAAATAGTTTAAAGTTTCAAAGAAAGCAATGAAATCCTAACCATAGTGTCGGTGGTGCGACCAAACACAGTGACGTTGTTCAGCAAGACAATAGTACAACATCAAGACAATAAGGTCATGAATACGGACATGAAATACAATAATCTAGTTCTAAACAATAAACTGTTACAAACAGTACAACAGTGAAGAAAGAGAATTGTGTAAAACCAATTTTACACAAGGTTTATAATACCAGGTTTATAATAAATTACAATATATGCAGGATGCTTGCAATCCTAAGTGCCCATGGAAAGAATCTGTCTCTGATGCGCGTGGTGCTGGAGGGGGTAATGTTCTAGCGTTTGCCGTGGGATAGCAGTGTGTGTGGCACATGAACAGGGCGGCTGGCAGCCAGGACGATGGCGGCCAACCTCTTTCGACAGCAGGTGGTATACATGGTCAGAGCCGGTGACTCTGGCAGCTGCCATCTCACGTCATCACTTCATCTCACTGCTCCTTGTAGCAGTTGAAGATTCTGGGCTGTCAGGTTAAGGCGTAAGTAATGCAACCTTTTGGGATGCTCTCCATGGTGAGGTGGTAGAAGTATGGTAGAAGGGAGTCTGGATGTCCAGGAACCTGATGCTGGTGACAGATTTCACAGGTGTACCACTTGTTTCGGATGGGATGTGACTTCCTCTCTTCATCTCAAAGCTCAAAGAGGTCTCCTTCATCTCGCCGACGTTCAAAGTGAGGCCAGGCACAGTTCACCAGGCACCGTACAGCTGGGTCATTTACCTTCATACTGTAGGTGTCTTCATCGTCACTGCCGATGAGGCCAATCACAGCGGGGTCCTCCTCAAACTCCGCGATGCTGTTGGCCGCGTGCCTTACTGCACCGGTGTAGGTGAGCAGTCTGTCTGATAGGGGGTGAACTGGTGCAGCAGATCCATAACTGTTTGGGTTTTGAGGTGAAACTTGGCAGGTTGGCTCACTTGTATTGATGTCTGATGTCAGCCCATGACATGGAGTTTGTGCAACTTAAATACAAACTGAACTACGTATCTCACAGCACATGTGTGAGACTGAAGTGTGCCGTGAGTTATCTGGTTAAGTTTGTATTATGGTTTTTGAGTGGTTGAGTGGTTTAGTGTCCGATTATATTTTATATATTTTGGTATAAACACCATATAGGATTTGTTTCCTTATCTACAGGTGGCCATATTTTTTTAAGAATTCTGCCGTCATCAAAAAGATAGCATCAACCTATACTCCTGTACAGCCTGTCACCGCTTCAGGGTTAAGTGGAGGATCTTCCTGGACGTTCATCAGCAGACGTGGCGTGGATGGTAATGATCCTGTCACCGTTGCTGGGTCCTGCGGAGGAAATGGATTTGAAGAGAACATGGACGAGGAGGCGAGAAGAGTGAAGGTTTTCAATTACAAATGCGGAGAGGGATGAGATGGCATTTTTTCCCCCCGACTCCCTTGCGATTGGCCGAAACGATGAGAAATAACAGATACTGTTCTCATGACCTCATTAACTACATCAGGATGGTGGGGGGGCGAGTTCACCCCAGACTGATCTGTCTGCAACGACACTCCAGCTATCAACAAGGCAATCGCTGGCTACCCATGGGGGGTGGGGCTCATTTGCTGCTGTGTTCATTCTCCTCAATCATTGCCTGTCACTTTCATGCCGCAAGCTTTTTTCCTTTCTGCCGTCTTGGTTATGCACCCTATTGGACACCCTCATGTCACTCTCCACCTTATCTCCACAAGTCATTTTCCTTGCAGCAATGTCGTTGTTGATTGTTTTTTTTTTTATTATTATGAGCAGGTTGTGGAAAACATTCAGCATGAATCAGAGATGTAGTATAAATCTGTGCCGTTTTACTTTTTGTTTTTTTGTTTATGCCTCCCCAGCTGGCCTCTCATCCCGAGGCGGGATGGGTACTGGGCGCACTTCATGGACGGACCACTGGGTTATCCCCCCAACCACATTCCTTTGAAAATCGGCCGCCGTGGTTTTTGTTTATACTCACACGGCGTTTTATATATTCCACCATGAAGAAAATCGAAAGCACAGGAGGCTGCAGCACATGTCTACCACCAGCCCTGCCAACACAAACAAAGTCGGACCTGCGCTTCACGCTTAAAAGTACTACAGTTTCATTTATTATTTCCTGACAAGATCTGAAATAAGTTTTAGAGAATGCAGGGGAATTTTTACAGTTTATTGTTGAAAATTTTGTATCAGATGTTTATCAAGAGAATAAGTTGGTTGCTTTTTTCTAAATCTTCTGTTCTTGAATCCCTTTCATCCCACCTAGTAAATAGTCTTAATGCATCAGAAACATCCCACGGCAGATGCATTAACTGTGGTAATGTACTTTTAACTTTGGGTAGTGATTTGTTGAATCTGTTGACTTCCATGTTTGCCTCATATATAATTCATCACGGAATATATAAAACTCTCACCGAGTGGCATAAATTAGGGTGCAGTGGAGATCCTGAGTATTTGCAGACGATTAGGCGGGATGACAATGTCGAAGTGCTCCGTTATATAATTTTTATATTTTTTCTAGCCTAAGAATTCCTTCTGCGAGATAGACCTGGGTATTGTGCCAGAGCATTTTAAGCTATAAAAATCAAAAAGTCATGTCAGAAGAGGCTGTGCCAGTGGGCACATGCATAAACATAGTTTAATAAGCCACCTGGCTCAGCTACCCAAACATTGCCCGGCATAAGATGCTGGGTGGCCACCGGAAGGAGATGTGATACTGTATAGACACACACACACACACACACACACACACACATAGAGCTAAGCTTTTTGGATATGTCTATGGAGCAACCTCATCTTGGCCAGCCCCCGAATCACACCATTTTTATTCATACACACTCCATCCTCAACTACAACCCCCTGCTGGTCCCTGACTTTGCCTCCAGCTTCAGCCAAAGTTGCCTCTGCTTCGTTGTAGCGAGCCAGCGTGTTCCGCAGCCCTCAGGTCCTCCAGAGCCGTGGGATGTGGCCCCATCCATGCAATGCTACAGCAGCCTGCTTGGAGACCCTCCCAGATATGGATGCCTCAAGGCCATGCAACCTCAGCTCAGTGCAGCAGTATGTTCAGGAGCGCTAACAGCTGTTGTTAGCAACACGGCTCCGGACTGCACAGAAGTGAAAGAACATACCGTCCATTCATTTGTCCTGTGATGCAGAGGTCTGGAACATATCCTGTAATCCACAAGCACAGTTTTACATTTTTTACAGTTTTGCTAAAAGAGCCGGGACCAAGACATCTGATTGGGTGGTCTGAAAGGTGATTAATTGTCATTGTTGACACACTACAGCACGCAGTGCACAACAACGAAATGTGTCCTCTGCAATTAACCCATGTGACAGTGTGACACAGCAGTGGGCAGCTATTTCAGTACCTGGGGAACACTGCTTGGGGGCAGTACCTTGCTCAATGTACCTCCGGGGTATTTACTGGTCAGGGACTCAAGCCGGCAACCTTTTGATTATAGTCGCGTCCCTAAGCATTACACCATGACTGCCCAAAAGAAATTCCATGATAACAAAGGGAGAACATCCACACACATAAGGCTGGAGTAAGAACTCAAACCCCAGTCTTAGAGGTGTGAAGCGATCGCGTTAACCACTGAGCCACCGTGCCACTCCCAAATGACGGCACCTTTGGATATCGACATATGATGAGCACGAATTAGCTAAATGGTGGAGCTGGAGTGTCAGTGATTAATACGTACCTGCTTCTCAGGCCCTGACAAACTAGTCGCCATCACAGCTATGAGTGATGGATCGCTGTCGTATCGTATCGCCAATGTGACCACGGTCGCTCACAGCCTTGGTCTGTTTGCAGCATCATATGTCCCAATTTCCTGGGACTTATCTGCAGTCTCAAGACAGGATGGAGGAGAATATTTTGGAATAGGAATGTCCTGAAGACCCCCCCCCCCCTAAAAAAAAAAAAAAATACTCCCACACCAGCTAATAACCTCTAAGATATTACTCTGTCCTTGGTTACTGAAGATCTCCCCCGGCATAAATAAGGGATACATTCCTGCTTCTCTTTCATAAAAAAATGGCTTTCACGAGTCTTTGCATTTCGCGGATAAACAGTTTATCGATGAGCACTTTCAAGTTTTAGCTCCCCACTAATACCTTGACCTCATTCATATGTAAACTACTCAAAGCAACATGGCAACTTAAAAAACATGCATCATTTACAGTTCCGCGGCTTTTAGGGGAAACTCGAGTTTATATTTGCCGGGATTTATAATAGATCGTCACTTATAACGGCTATATCTATTAGGCTGGGCAAACCTCTTATGCTGCATGCCAAGTCAGCATGAAATCTGTTCCTAATTATGGAAGGGCTGCCGTGAGGTGTGGGTTAGGGCATCGGGGTCTGAAACTGTGTGAGTTGGAAACAGGTAAGCATAATCTAAGCTTACTGCCACACCCTGAGACATCCATACCACGTCATGTGAGCAGTCATGTCATCTTCTCAAACCAAAACACCTCCACATCTAGAACCCAGTCCACATCATCCATAGAACCTGTTAACTGTGAATTAATCACTCCCGCAAATTATTTTATATATTTTAAATACCGATTATTTTCAATGTCCCATTGCCAGGTTTTATGAGCCTCTCCTTATTGCAAATAACTAATTTGGGTTTTTTTGTGTATTCCATGCTGAACCCTTGCTCCGTTGTCCAGTCTTCGTCTTCTGGCTTGGCTTGGAGTCGATTCTGTCCCTATTACAACATGAACCTCTGCTCGTCGTTACGTAGTGTTTTGGCTTTCGGATCCTGCATTTGACTTCTTTACAATAGGCCGATACGGACCACCCAGCAAATGGACCTTGACCCGGTTCCTTAAAGACTGGCCACGCATCCAAGTGCCTCAGCACCGCGGGCTGCCAAAGCCATCCCTCCCGCCCGGCGGGAGGACAGGAGGAAACGTGACGGACTCCTGACAGGGACGTGTATCGGCATTGCCACTCTCCACTGTGTGCCTTGGCGTGCATCCTGCATTCGCCAGCCGGGCAGGTGTTTGCTCGTGTTTGCGTACCGTGCAGGACGGGTGACTGACCGCGCCTCCCCGTTCATCCACCCCGCATCTCCTCCCTTTTGGTCCTTTGCCATAAAAAATGAAGTCGTCTCTCTGTCACAGTCCGGCGCTGGGGCGCTATCTTACATTCAGATCCGTGTCACATTTTTAGGCGTAATAATATTCCGGCCCATTTGCGGCCTGTAGCCTTAGTGAGGCACCCTGACGGATATTTAATATAAATTAGATCTATTGTAACACTCAACGAGCTGGCCAGTTGCTCTGCTCTCTCCCGCAAGACGTGTGATTAAGAGGCGTAACGGGGGGGCGGCATGATAATGCGGTTAGTATGGAGGGGGGGGGTCAGAGGCTGAGCTGTGTAACATTGCTAATCGTCTGGGTGTCGAAACCTGGCTCAAACGAGCAGAAACCCAATTAAGAGAGACACTCTTTTTGTGGTTTAGAATATTAGATCCCATTAGCTGGCTGGTGCATAAAAAGTGTAAAATGAGCTGGGTTCAGGACCCAGGGTGCCACGCAATGCTTGACCTCGGGAGGGCGTCCCCAGGCATGGGAATTAAACACGTAATAAACACATGTGTTATGTATGTCATTCCACACCTGGCTAAATAGCAAATATAGTTCTGTTTCATAGTGTGCCCTCCCCGATTGGTTTATTAGTTATGAGTCGCACCTGTTCCCGGTTGTGCCCTGTGTTCCAGTGTATTTAAGTGTCTGTCTAAGTTCAAGTATCTAGTTGGTTATTGTATTCGTATTGTGTATGAGTTATAGTTTGTGTATAGAGCGTGCGTGCGTGCGTGCGGACATATTTATATTACGTTGTGGGGACCCAATGTCCCCACAGTGTGGTTAAAAACCAGTTATTTTTTTGGTCCCCATAAGGATAACCTCAATTTTCTAAAAATCTGTTTCTGCAATCAAAAAACAAAAAATTCCAAAAGTCTCATAGTTTGTTCGGTTACTTATGGTTAAGGTTAGGGCTGGGTAGGGGTTAAGGGTGTCATAGTTGGGATCAGGGTTATGCCCATAGGAATGAATGGAGCGTCCCCATAAAGATAGGAATACATGGTATGTGTGTGTGTTGTATGCTCAGTTTGGTTCCCCCTAGTTTCAGCTTCCTAGGTGTTTATTATTATCTTTGTTTTCTTTATTAGTTTATCAGTGTTTTTTCTTGCTGGGTTTAGTTGTGACCCCTCGTGGTCGGTTTCTTTGTAGTTTTCCCTGGCTCTGTTTGCCCCAATAAACCCCCTTTTTGTTCCTGAGCCACAAGTGGGTCGTCAGCCTCATTCTCCCTGCCGACCCCATGCCTCGCCGCCATTGGATCCCTGACAGTTCTGTACATACAGGCTGCCCTTGATTCACATAAAACAGACAACGCCCTGTGGGACCACACCAAAGAGTGACCACTCCAGCCAACAAATAAAGTGTGTTGGATCAGCTGGGGGGGTCAACAATAATCTCACCCCTCCCCTCCCATTGCATTCGGTTTTTATTCACATTTTGCATAGCATCCCAACTTTTTTTGGAAACCGTGTTGTACGTAAGTCGAGAACTCCCCAATTCTTTTCCTCATGAAGAAGAATATTAAGGGAGAGATGCAGCAAAAGCAGAAGGGCAGAACTAATTACCCTGTAAAGTCAAGCTGAAAAAGTCTTAAATAATAGTCCTCGGCCATTAATCACACAATGCTGTCCATCAGTGACCATCAGTATGCACTGGAAGACACCCCATTATTAATCTAATTTAATGACTTCTCTGTATACCACCCTTATATTTTGAAGACAAAAGTCTTTATCTCTTCAACAGAAAGTTCATTGTATCCCTGGTGGTCGTGTTCAAATCTAAAATGCTGTCAGGTGAGGTATCTTAAAGCTTAGAATAACTGCAATAACATGTTAAACACGCACAATCAATTGGCAATTATGGCACAATCAATTATTACCTTGCACTCCGTTTGGATTGAAATTTGAGAAAATGTATTTGAGAAGATGATCTGTCTCTTTCAGTAGCTAATGTACATAATGTACATAATACATAATAATTGTACATAATACCATGTAGTGTGTATATCATGTTAAAATTTGTGAATATTATGAATTTAAATTTAATAATGAGAGTATAAATTTGCTGATACTATCTAGTTTTTTAAGTTTGAAAGCACAAAAGGTCACAAAACGTGTTCATTTGTAACATACTTCAGAAAAGTATGTTACAAAAAAGCAAGGCTGACAGAATTAATACTAAAAGTAATACTATAAAAATAGTGTAAGGAGACTGTCAGTAAAAATCATCATTCATCCATCCATCCATCCATCCATCCATCCATTTTCCGTAACCACTGGTGGCTAGAGACAGGGTGTGATGTCACCTCGGATGTGATGACTGCTCTTTCTTGTCATTATGCTCACTGACTTTCTTTGGCTGCTATACAGTGTTTGATGTGTGCACTTTGGAAGAAGGGGATGAAGGTGCAAAAATTGTGTCACGCTAGAGTGAATGAAGGAGGATTTTCAATTAGCATCCTCCACATAAGTGTCACCCCCCTCCTCCCGGTAGCTGGGGAAACCTTGTACCCCCCATAAGTCTGCTTTACTTTCACATCACGTATGTATTTGAGGAGAACTGAGCACTGAGGAACCCAGTATTCCCTTGCAAGTTTGATGGCGACTCCTGACAGCCTTTGAGAGCATATCGAGCAAACATCACACAGCACTGGGGTTGCCAGAGTTTCTTCTTGGAAGTGACCATGCTATCAGAGGCGGGATAGGTCCAATCAGAGCGTGTCCTGTGCATGGTGGCTCTTTGATCAGCACAGGATGCGGCCACAGGGTGCTGTCTGGTTTTTAAAATCACTTGGAAATGTGATCCCTTCAAGTTTTTTTGGAAAAAATTAAAATTTGTTAAGTTTACATTTATGGCATTTAGCTTACACCCTTAACCAGGGTGACATTGCCCAAATACAGTGAATTACAATCTCTCTGGGGCAACTTGGCATTAAGGGTCTTGCTCAGGGACCCACTGCTGGTAGTAGATGAGATCTTAACAGGCGACCTCATTGGTCTCTATCCCAAGCCACATACCACTAGGCCATCAACATCCCATGATTGTGCCATAAGTTGCAATCTACCTTTGAAAATCAATCATCCCAATGAACCAGCCCATATTCACATATCAAAATAATCATAGATAATTTGTTTGGTATTATCTACATAGCAGAAATCTTTTTCTGTA
>JAODKN010000001.1:47398047-47412323 GCA_026774425.1 Petrocephalus zakoni | reverse complement strand
CAGCCCATATTCACATATCAAAATAATCATAGATAATTTGTTTGGTATTATCTACATAGCAGAAATCTTTTTCTGTACAAACTTTTTTTTAGCCATGTACCGAGCATGCATCCTTTACCCAAATCCCAGCGCACATTCCAACTCCGTTGTCTGCAACAATGCTGTGCCACCAGGAATATCCACATACGTGTGATTTGGCAGCCCGTATATGTGACAAAGGCAGCTGTCACAATGCCCCGTGTAACATTTTTTAATGCAGATATCTTCAATGCAAACCTCTGTCATGTTCCATCGGTGAAGTTTCACGTCGACACTGTCTCTTCGGAAGCCCAGCGCGCTAACAAGGACAGTCATGATGCCCCGGTTCATCTCAAGTTCAGATGAGTTTTCCATCTCTAATACATGTATCTAGCATAACCCCTGACACTTAGGACTGCCTGTACACTCTGCTAGCATCATGGGAACGCTCTGGAACATCTACCGGTGGGAACCTTTCAGCCGACATAATTGGAAGAGACAGGAGACGACAGAACGACCACAAAATCATCCCACGACGATGCTATAATGTCGCCCGAGTAATATCACATTGCCGCAAATATTACTGTTAACTCTGATTTTACCTGTAATGACAGGAACACCTGCGGGGGAAGAGGGGGCTGGGGGGGGGCTGTTTAACCTTCTGAGGGTGCCTGATGTCAGGCCTCTCTCTGCAGCTTCACGGGAGAAGAGCAGGAACATCTACCGACCGGGACTATTGTGGAAAGAACAAAATAATAATAATAATAATAATAATAAAGAAATAACAGTGGGGCTGGGAGGATTAAATGTAAACTCATATGAGCATGATCCTCAGCACATACTGAACCCAGAGTGGAAATGTTGTGGTGAGGGAGAAAGATAGACGTAGACACCCCCTAGAGGGCATGTTTAATAGAACATAACAGTACAGTTATGCCATGAAGAAGTGGGCGGTGCTTGATTGTGGGGTCTCAGCATGGCCACTGTCCATGGTGCTGCAGGATTGGTTCTGCCAGCTATCAATCATGCGGGGCAGCAGTGGATTGTGGGTCCCAGAGATGCAGTCATGGTAATATAGGCAAAAGGCAAATATATGTTATTTCCAAGTACTTATTACCAATGTTAAAAGCTGAAAAAGGTGGTACTTTTGAGTATAGAAAACCAATCCTGGAGGTCTTGAGCGAGTAGAAACGCTTGTTGCTATTTTTCCTGATGAGAAAGGGAAGTACGATATTGGAAAAAGATGTGGTGAGCAGAAGAAGGAGCATTTTGTAATTCATTTCTTGGGGAGTTTGTGTTTCTGCTACGTTTGCTGTACCTGTGCGGCCTGTATCCTCGCAATAAACAAGGTTGTTAACCCTTAATCACTTTCGCCTGCGGATATACATCTTCTTCTATAATAAAATAATTGTCGTATATATAGCTGCAAGAGTTGGGGGGGGGGTCTGTGGTTTTTCTGCCATTTCTTCTGTCCTGCTTGAAGCATGGGGAGGCAGAGCAGAGGGGTGGTGGCGGTCAGCCGCCTTGGCGGTGTCCTTGTGGGTCCTTGAAGATATTAAAGCCAATGAAAAATGTCTAATCCTGCGTGAGAGACAATGCAGTTCAGGGTTCAGGGTCCACAGCAGTCCGTTATCAGCATTTGGCTTGTAAAGGGGAGAATGTCACATAATCCCTACGACAGCTGGGCCACCTGCCGGGAGATTCCGGGGCCGACCCCTCCACCTCATCTCAGCCAGATCAAAGGCTGCCTCATCCTGGCCGCCGGGCTAATAACAGACCTTGTGAAGGTCTAGTTGTATGGGGGGGTGAGATTATTATCACCTCACTAACTGATCCAACACACTTTATTTGTTGGCTGGTCAGGGGCACTCTTTGGTGTGGTACCACAAGGTGTTGTGGCCTCTTCATTAATCAGTAGGAACACTATTCATTACAAAGGTTTATGAAACATATAGTAAGAAAGATTAATAGACCTAGTCTGTTCTCCTCGCTTTCCACGATGTCTCCATTTCCTCTCTTTCGTATTTGCTATCTTTCACATATTATGATATATGCATCTGCTCCTTAAATCAGCTGTAATTTGCGTATCCCACGTTTGTGGTACGCCTCTCACAGCAGCATTCTTTGGCACCACTCCAACCACGCATTTATGCGGGGCTACAAACAGTCACTACACAAAATATTAAATAAACTTTTTCCTTATTTAGGAGATGAGGAAGCATGTTTTGCTAACCAGCTAGGTAGCCTTGATCTGACTCTAATCACTAGCCATTTACTTTTTTTCACTAGATAAATGGTTAGGTTAATGCCACCTATTTCTGCAGGGTTAGTTTCTCACAGGAAATCTCATTTTGCCGTGTGATAAAAGTGGTCGGATTCCTGCTCAAGCTCAAAATCCAGGCTTCTCTGTTGCTCCTCGCAACTAAAACTCATTAGCTTATCTTCTCCCCAGTCTCCTGCTCAGAGCCTCAGACGTCTTCATAGTTGGACCCTTTTATCCTCACATTGACTGGATATTGGTGCTTTTGAAAGATATGTCAGACCATACGTTCCCTGAGCCTCCATCAGACTTAGATAAATGCTGATCCACCAGATTACAGGTCCTGAAAAATAACCACATTGATTCTAATGTCATAGTTAAAGATGTAAGAATGTTGTACTTCTAGATCTGATTTCTGTAAATTAGTCCAATTGGTGTGGCCCCCGCCTTGTGCCCTGTGCTGCATGGATAGATTCCAGCTCGCTATTCAGTAATATTATTCAGTGCAGCTGCTGGCCTGCCTCCTGAGCCTTTGGAGGGCTTCCCATCACTGTTTATAAAAACACTGCATTATGGGGCCTCTCATTTCTTCTCCTGCATCTACTGCTAATGCCGTCTAGCAGATCTACAGTGCGGCGAGATATTTTTAGCCCGCAAAAAATGAAAACTCTCATCGAAACAGTGACAGATCGTCCTCTCTTCTTATCGATGTTCTCCCTTGACTTCTGAAGGAGCTTCTGGCAAATGCGCATTCAGACTATCAACAGTTTCCCTGGCTCGCGTTGTAGGGGAGATTGGATGAAGCTCTTATGATATTAGCATAACACAGACCCCCCCCCCTGGTTCGTATGGCTTTTGCCAATTATTGTTATTCTAAGAAATGATGCGAGTACCAAAGCATAAACAATGCCGATAGATATAAACAGCGATGATGGATGCAGGGCTTTTTCGCCTAATGTAAACCCAAGCCTCAAAATGAAGTGGAGCTGCAGTGGGGGATGAAGGGCCTCCCAGCCATCGCAGATGAGAGCCTGCTGATGTCAATCCATTAGTTAATGAGAGCTTCTCCATCTAATTGGAATAAAATGACACATAAAAGACATTTATAGATGGCAAAACAATAAAAACCCGTAATTATGACTAATGAGGTTAATTTACGGCAGAAGTTGGTTTTTTTATGTCAGAGAAAGCTTGCTTAGAGAGCTAATCTTTTTCTCTGCCGCATGAAATCTTTATTTAAATAATTAAAAAGGACTGAAGCTGGTATTTCCCCCAGGCCTGTGAGCCACACCTGGGTACGATGAAGAAAGGATGTATGGGCTGCTCAAATATGCTGGCCCATCGTCAGTTAACAAGCTTGATTATTTGCAAGCAGTTCTGTCACCAGTGGCAATGTGTCTCTGTGATCCGCACCTTGCTGAGGCAGATTTGTTTCCAGATATAGAATTTGGGGTGTCACGGACAATTCAGAGCAGCAGCCATTAAGAGCCACAAGGACAATGACCCATCCTGAGAACATTGTGGAGCATCCATCAGAATGCCTGTGTCACAATCTTACCTGAGATTATGTAGGAACAGTTCCAAAGAAGCAATCATTTTGATAAAAGTGCAACACAAAAGATTATTTTATCCACCACAGATAATAAATGTCACAAAAGTGCAGGGAGAGAGTTTTGGGCTCTGTGGGGCAGGGGGTAAGGTTAAAATCAGGACTTCCTGCCCAATGGATTTTCTTGCAGACATATCTTGCTTGCTCCTTGTGTCCTCTCTGTAATTCCGTAGTCAGGCTGGAAACTGGTGATTGCATTAGATGAGTGCACATTTGCAGATCCTACTCACTAGCATTTAGGTACCATTACAGTGCATTTAGTCCTATTCAAGGTGGCTGAGGACTGTATTTAAAAGGGAAACATAAAGCTAATGCTATGCAGGTACTTAAAAAGTTCAACAGTCAATCATTTAAGTGCATTTAAATCTGAATCCTTCTCTATATTACACTGTGTTGAAATTCTGAGCTAGTAAAGATAATCAAGTCCATTTTAAGTGGGTGATATTGTACATTTCCGTGAAAAATGGCTGAAAAATAGAAGTAATCCAAAATACCGAATTATGAAATATTTAATGTATTACCCCACAAGTGATAATATGGGAATATCTTAGCCTTTTATTGTTCAATAATCTTTAATTTATGCAATTTATGAGTTTACCTGAAAGTTGATTGTTTGCATGATAAATAAGGCGCAGTTGATTGGGGGCTCACACGAGAGCTTTAGATGCAAATCCTATAAAAACAGGCTTGAATCAGGATAAAATTCCACAAAGCAAATGATGATTGGGTGTTGATTACATCTTTGCATCTGATCCCAGATCTGTTAGGATACAGTACAATAGGCACATCAATGTAATTAGACAGTGATTCCCACATTGCATTTTGGTCATTGATTAAACTCACCCTGGTGTCTAATGGCTCCGGTGCTGAGGCACATCACACATAAATACGCCACGGGTGTGAAAGATCAGCCGCTAAAGGTCATTTGGGCATATCTGTAATGTCATGGCAGTAACCCCGGGAGGCTCACTCGCCTGCCGCTCCGGCCGGCTGACAGGTGGTGCCGTATGACTTCCAGCACCAGGGACAGTGACCACCTGTCAGGGTTCAGCGCCGGGTTGGTGGCCAGCCAGACCCAGGACTGGCCCCAGTTGACTGTGGCTGGAAACCATGGGACGAAGAACCAGACCAGACAAAGGCCCTGATACTAGATCTCACTACCCCTTCCAAATGCCCATACCCCCCCCCCCAGACGAGCCCAGCAGGACCTTGAACCAGCCTCCTTAGAACCACCTCGCAGACACCTTTACAACTTTACAGAGATGGCGATTTCACTTAATATTATATCTAGTATGATATTATATATTATATTAGACATGTATCATTTATTTAGCAGATGATATTGTCCAAAGCCTTTTTTTTGGGAAAGCAGGGTCAGACAATCCTTGGAGGGTCTTGCTTAGAGGCTCAACAGTGACACCACCCTGTTAATCCCAGGATTTGAACCAGTGACCTAATGATCGCAGGTACAGCAGCCACACCCAGCCCCTAATAAAGAGCAGACCTCTGTATAAACTGGATAATACTGCATAAACAGTTTTTGTCTGCTTCCCAAGGTATATGACAAAGTTACTCTATTTACCTCACTTTCCATTTAACACGTTTAATGACAATAACAGATTCGCCCATGTTTCTAGCACTTTGGCTCTCGGACCTGAGATGTTTGCAGTGCGGCAGTGTGTCGCAGTGCTGAAGCTGTATATCGTTGTGCTAATGCTCTGCTACCCACAACTCCGGCCCCATTTCGCGTTTGATCTGCTATCCCGCACTCTCCCACACTTTCTCACCCTGTCTTCTCACATTCCTTCTTTTTATTCATCTTTGGCTCACTCTTTCTCTCCACCACTTGCTTGGAAAACATCTTCTGAACTTCTGAGAATAAAAAGGAGAAAAATCATCCAGAAACTGACTGTAATTCATTCTGGAATTACAGTGAGATGTTATTTTATACCTTTATCTTTCCACAGACCATTAAACCAGTCTGCTGTCACTCATTTCAGCCAGAAAAGTTTAGCACCATCTCACTGCTTTTTTGAGAATTTTTTTTTGATCTTATCGCAGAGGTAGTAGCTTCCAAAAAACAAATGTTAAGATGTTCCCAGGAAAAAAAACTAGACTTAATATTCAACATGAATAATATTCAACATGAATATTCAGATGTTAAGAAGTGGATTAGGAATCATTAATTAACTTTAAATAATTTACTGTGGGTCAGAGTCACCAGGAGGTCTACAGCAAGATAAAAAGTGTGTGTATTCATTTGAGCTCACCTGACAGAGTCGCAGGATTTAATTTCCCACTCATGGGGGGGGTGTTTATTGTGGTCAATTTGTTTCAATAAAGTTCTATTAACATTAAACTTTTCCCACTGAGTACTGAGGTCACAACCCCTTCGGTGCATCCCTGACCAAATGTCTTCCAAGACAGTGAGCCACATGGGGGCTTCTGGACTTCATCAGCGAAGAAACAAAAGCATCTGCATAGATCTCTCTAAATGCCCCGGCTGCTCCGGGTTACCATAACTTTCAGTTCCATCTGATCTTTTTTTTTTTTCTTGTGGCAGCATGTAAGAAAGTATCTGGCAATCACCTCAAGGCTTGTGAGGAGCTAGATGTCTGAAACCCGCAAAGCAGACACATTTGTAAATTCTGTGGTTAATGGTTGCCATGGCTATGTGACACTTAAGCTCTGGAATGCAGCTGCTGTGTGTGGCGGAGATGCTGACCGGTATGTTACAGTTCGAGTCCCAGATTGCTGTCCTGGAATTCTGCTTTGTTAACCTGGGAGTGGGTTTGAGACCAGAAAAAAAACCTACGATAAGTTTGGGCTGCAGATGATGTCTTTCTCGAATAGCATTCAGCAGTCCATTCTAGCACCAGAAAAAAGAGCCCAAACAGCACTTCCCAGCCTTTTGATCGGAGGGTCTTTTTCAGAATCCTCGAAGAAGGGGAGTTTGACACTCCACTGAGAGCTGGGGCTGGTGTGGAAACTTCTGATAAGGGAAACCTGCCTTGCTTTAGTCGCTGGATCCTGACTGGCGGAGGGCTCTGGAACAAACCCGACACCCTGGATGGGTATTATGGCCAGACGGTTTCGGAAGTGGCCCGCGCCTTCGCAGAAAAGCGGCTGCTCACTCCGCTTTTGTTCCCCCAGGTCATCCTCTAAGATGGATTACACCATTTTCACGAGAGATTAAAAGTGCACTGTTGTTTCACCTCGCAGAATGTCAGCTGCCAACACTGGAAACTAACATCCAGCAGTATTGTCACTGGTACCCGTTTAAAACTCGGCAGGCGTCAAAAGCTTTTTATTTTTTCAATGACATAAGTGCTTTCCTCAACTCATCTTTCCTTCAGATGTACGACTAATTTTACCCCAACTAAATTACTCCCCCCCCCAGACCTATTACTGTCCAGTAGAGAACTGAGTGTGTTCCAGTTCAGATGAGAGAGAGCATCAGCCATTTGGTCAGCTGGACAAAAAGTCTTACTGACACACACACACACGCACGCACACACACACACACATACACACACACCCACACACACCATGCAGACAGGCTTGGAGGAGAGGCCAGGTACCGGCAGGTTTTTTTTTTTTTTTTGAGGTTGAGGAGGCTGTAGGTTGAATCTAGTTTGTACTTGGAATGAGGAATGGAGGGGGATTTTGTATAGCATTGTGACACAGGACACAGAACTGACATCATTCGTTTCTGTGGGGAAGTGCATATATATCCTTTCAGATCAGACGGTAAAATAATATTTAAAAAGTACCACTACAAACTTTTAATACAATTGTCGGCAAAATAGCTTTTCTGTACTTCTGATTCTCATTCATAAGGCATGTTTCATAATATTACCACAAGAGTGAAGTTGAGTCAACAAACTACCTTTAGAAAACAAATAAATTACAAATGAACACATCCCTTCAGAGAAATATAAAGGTTTATGGGTTGTCTTAGCTGAGCAGTCAGCTTGCAGTGGCTGCAAATTACTTGAATCTGTTAGGGGAATTCACACATTTTCTGGTAAAAGGAAACAGTCTTTTTAAAGGAGACTTTTAAAGTGTCTGTGAAACATTAAAAAAAAAAAAAAAACATTTCCGTTCATGGCTCAGATTGCATGCGATTTAAACTGTAATGATTCGCTAATTGCTATAATTCTACTATGGATGAATTGTGAAATTCTAAATGTGTAGAATTCCAAACAAATTCACTTATTCCATTCATAATTTAAATACGGTCATGCTTACACCTTCAGGTCGGGAGTCTTCCCCAAAGCGAAAGGTGGAGGCACGCTCTGCATGGAAGGCCAGTCCATTGCCAGGTACATACACTCATACATATAATCTATTTTATTTTGCACTACATTGTAATAAATTATGAAATGTGGATTTTTTAGATGCCGTGTGACCCTGACCTGGATAAGCGATCAGAAGATGGACGATGGCTGTAGGGGGGAATCTGGAGAGTTCCCCGCTGATGTATTTGTGATAATACTTATACATGTTCTAAAAGCATAGCATTTTAATGGGCATACTTAGCCAAGTTTGGGGTGAGCTGAATCTTATCTGAGGAACCCAGGTACCCAGGTTAGGGAATGCGAGTGCATCTTGGGGCACACACACACACACACACACACACACATACAGGTTTGTAATTCTATCTTTGTGGGGACTGTCCATTCATTTCTATGGGGAAAACTCTGATCCCAACATGACAACCTTAACCCCCACCCAGGCCTAACCTTAACCATGAGTAACCAAACGAAATATGAGACTTGGCATTTTTAGTTTTTCGATTGCAGTCACAGATATTTGTGAGGACCTGAAATGGTCCCCACAATGTCAAAAAAACAGGTTTTTATCACATTTGGCCCCCACAAAGTAATATAAACATAAGCCACACAAACACATACACGCGCACACACACACACTAGGCACGTAACAATGCTTCGCGAATCGGTTCAAAATCGGAGTAAATGTATGACGATTCAAATCGGCTGATGTGGAAAATGAATCGCTACTTTTTTATGGCAACAAGTACTTAACAGAAAGAACGGTGCTACATTACATCAGTTCCACGTCAGGCGTCACTGTATACGCCACGTCAGTTTTTAGTTCAGATGGAATGCAAAATGGCAAGTAACTTTGAAATTGAGGACGTGCCGCCCAGCTTTAAATTGCCGGTGTGGCAGCATTTTGGCTATTCAGCAATCTCATACGAGGGCCTTTGGTCCCCACAAGTATAGCAAAACCCTAGACACAGACACATTCACACACACATTTGTGCATGGCTTCACTACATCTATGCAACGCTAATCTACATCAAACCTATCCTGCTATTCTGAATAAATTATTATTATTAGGTACTGGAAAATCTATGTTGTCCTGGCAACCATGTATGATGCAATTCTTCCAGAATATTCTGTCTTTCGCCCTAGTCTTCGGGCTCCCAGTCCATGAGCTTTAAATTCCTGGAACCCAAAAGGTAGGCGCTGTGCTGTTTCTTCACTGGCTTATATATGGTGGTGCTGCTCTGGCGCTGAGTGATAGAAAAAGGAAACATGAAAAAGCCATTACGCCCCAGTTAGACTTCCCCCTGTCGCGGCGGTTGCCCCTCAGCGGTCACCTGCCCCCAGGGGAAATTTGCTCCAACTTCTAGCAGCTCCCCTTCTACCCTCATGATCCTCACAGATGGACACTGTGACAAATTTTGTTGCATGTCTCAGGCTTGCCACTACAACAAAGTCCTCTTACTCCAGGGAACAGTAACCCACACATAGCGAGTTACCCTAGCGCTCTGAGAGTAAACTGGCACCCGAGTCCGTCCGGTGTCCTCCTCTGCGGCACTGGGAGTCTCATACAATTGACATTTTTCCCAGCAAAACAATGCTGCGCGTCTGGACCAGCTAGTGGTCCGCATTAGCATAGCATTACTGGCAATTAGCATCTGAATATTTACCAAGTATTTCCAGGCCCAAATTTGTGTGCATATATTTTTCTTATACCCTCTTGGGCTGTGGCACAAAATGGCAAAAACAGAACTAGGAAATATAATAGCTTTGGATTGCTGAACAGTGCGGAAAGACTTTGAGCAGGAACTGATGGAGATATGTACTTTCCTTGTGTTATATCTTTTTACAAATAACATGATTAAGAATTAATAGGCCCTGTTCAGATTTAGGACCATAGCAGGTCGTAGGACGGCTACTCACTCTGGGCTCTGGGATTTAGATACAATCTGTCAAAAGGGTGGGAGCTGTGTGGGGGGTCGCCCAGGGAAACGGCCAAGGTAATAAAAAAGGCGAAATGACAAGCGGACCTGTCTCACCTCGAGTGGATTTAGCTAGCGCCTGTCTGGACCTTGACACCTGGGATGGCGCATGCTCGTCCACTCCCGTCCCTGACGATGTGACAACGGAGAGGCACTCAGACAGAGCTCGCTACCCACTAAAAGCGTTTTTTATTGATAGTGCTGACAAACCCCATTCTCATGGTAATGTGCTAATCCATTTGGAGCATTCTAAACACCTCGGACAGCACTCTGGGAGAGCGCTATCCAGTTATAGCGCGATAGTGGAAACCTTCCAGCAGCTGTCAGCCTGCCATAATTAGAAAATGACCCCGCGATTGCAGGATGGGATTTCACACGGACAGCTCTCACTGAACCTAAGGTCATTTTATGGCCTTTTTAAATAATTTGGCACCAGAGTAAGCAAATGTTTTCACAGAACTGATTGATGTATGAATTTTGTTGATACTTTTACTTTCATGGGCCTGTTTGAACCCCCCCCCCCCAAAGGTCATTTGACTGCAGAAACACAACAAGAGCAAAATGCACCACATTATCAGCAGCTCTGATATCTTGTAAGGGGGGTCGCCAGGATTTACAGGGGCCTTTCCAGAATGCCGAGACAGATGTAGCAGTCAGGCAAAAGCACTCACTGTTAACCAAATTTAAACAGCTTTAAACAGATGACCTTCCGATCATGGGCGCAGAGTGACACACAACCCCATTGCTTCCATATCTGTTTCTATCACAAACCATTGACATGTTTCCATCACTTTGTGTAGTGTACAGGTACAGGATCGCAGGCTCAGCACCACAGGTACAAGATCACAGGTTCAGGATCACAGGCTCGGCACCACAGGTGCAGGATCGCAGGGTCAGCACCACAGGCACAGGATTACATGCTCAGCACCACAGGTACAGGATCATAGGCTCAGGACCACAGGTTCAAGATTGCAGGCTCATCACCACAGATATATGATCACAGGCTCAGCATCACAGGTTCAGGATCACGGGCTCAGCACCACAGGTTCAGGATCACAGGCTCAGGGCTGCAGGGTGCCCATTCAGCAAGGGCCAGCTTTGCTGCTCCAGGATGTAAATGTCCCATCCGCTTAACTTTTCTGCTCACAGCTGGGTCCTGAAATGCTCCAAATGAGTGTCCAGAAGGAATTTACGGCGAAATCAATGTGAAGCTCAGGGGAGGTTGTAACCTGCTGGAGTGTGTCCAGCTCCAAGGATTAGACTGGGAAGTCAGTGCCCTAGTCCACAGCCATTCTATTTACCATAAACAAACAAACTAATCTTTATCCGCAGGGTCTCCATTTAGCTTCAGCTTGTAATTGGTCACATCTGAGCTAATGGATTAACAGGACAGAGATATCAAGTTTGGAGATATGGAGGGAGCAACTGAAAATGGGTGGGGTGGGGAGGGACTGGGCTTATGAGCTTCCCACAATGTAACATGTAATTTTCTTTCAGGCTTGGTCGGGCCACAACACATACAGCTATACGTGCATTGGTCAGAGGTCCCTGGGCTATTTGAGTTATCAGAGGGCCCCCCTACTATTTTCTATAATGGTGTAGTTGTCGACCTGGGGGTGAGTACCACAAATGCTGTCAACTGGGCAGGGTTCAAGATGATAAAATTTGTCAACTGGGGGGAGAGGTGGGTTCCCCGACAATATGATTAAAAAAAAATTACTCATCAACACGTTCAGGGGCCGCTGAGGGACCTACTTGCGGGTCAGGGACTTGAACCGCCAACCTTTCAGTTACACACTCGCATCCCTGGTGGTGCTGTAGGTGGCTCAGCCTCTCTGCTGGTTGCCATGGAGAATTCAGTCATCAGCTGGCATTTATTTCTCTGTTTTAAAAAGGGGAGAGGAGGCATTGCATTCTGCAGATTAGCTGTGACAGATTTTGCAAAAGGCATCCCAGATGTTACTCATTTTAGCTCATGGAAGGAATTGGTGTGGGCCACCCAACAGGTGCCCAGAGCCCCGATGGAGACTATGGATGGTCAATCCATCACTCATTGTGAGGCAGAACCTTTGGTACTAAGTGAATGTCAAGCTCAGAGCTTCCCAGAAGAGGTTGCAGCTCTGAAGGCACGCAAGCCATAGTCGGATAGCCAGTCTGGCCCCAGAATGGGACTCCTCGTTGAACGTTATTCGAGTCAGGGGAAGACTGCGGAGGTTGCAGAACCCAGACGTGGAAGAGATTTATCCCATCGCCCTGGATCCACGACATCCAGCGACAAAGCTACTCATCCAAGACTTTGACGAGCAATTGCTGCATCCAGGTACAGAGTGCGTGTATGCAGAAAATAGAAGGACGCCAGGCAGTAAAACACTATCAGCATAACAGCCCTTCTTGTTAGCGATGGAGAGCTCAGCCGAAGATTCCGCAGATGGCGGACCTGCCCCCAGAATGTCTCAGGCTCCTCTGTCCGCCCTTCTATTCAACAGGTGTAGATTGTTTCGGACCTTACCTGGTCAAGATCGGGAGGAGGACAGAGAAGCGCTGGGGTACAATCTTCAAATGTCTTATAACTCGGGCAGTACATATAGAGTTTGTCAGCGCCATGGGCGCAGATGCTTTCTTGCTCGCCCTTCGTTGCTTCATAGCACGGCGAGGACAACCGAAAGAAATACTGTCAGATTGTGGTACCAACTTCCGGGTAGTGGAGTACGAACTGCGTGAAGCTTTTGCCGCTATGGCACCACATCTGAAGGCACAGCTGACAGATTACCGGATCCAGTTCAGGTTCAACCCACCGAATGCTCCACACTTTGGAGGTGTTTGGGAGAGGGAGGTGCATTCTGTGAAGGGCGCTCTTCAGGTGGCTGTAGGCCATCAGACCGTTACTGAAGATGTCCTTTATACCGTCCTAGTGGAGGTAGAGGGGATATTGAACTCGAAACCCTTAGGGTACATATCAGCAGACGTAACTGATCCTGACCCCATCACACCTAACATCCTCCTCATGGGGCAGCGAGATGCTACCTTACCCCAGGTAGCTTATTCACTAGCAGTCATGGGGCGGAGGAGATGGCGCCACTGTCAAACCCTCACAGACCAGTTCTGGGGTCAATTCACGCAGAACTACTTGCCCACGCTTCAGACCTGACAGAAGTGGCGTAAACCATCAACCAACCTGACTGAGGACTCGGTGGTCATAATTGTCGATCCACAACTGCCCAGGGGTCATTGGCCCATAGGTAAAGTCACTCGTACAGTGGCCAGTCAAGATGGCTGTGTGAATGGTAAAGTGTACACCTGGCCCGTCACACACCTAGTCCCGCTTCCGGACTTGGAAAACCTTGATGACAACACTGGATGAATTCCCTGATTGCACATTTGTTGATCAAATGTGGGGGCGGCTGTTGTGAATTCCTCCCGTTAGGGACTTTTATTCCTATAGCGCAGACCGAAGTTGTTCCCGTGTGGGACCTTTATTATGATTTACGCAATAGAGGTCGCTCTCCGTTTACAGGGCTGTCGGGTAAGGTGCGCGAATTTCCATTTTTTTCCTTCTGTCCTTCTCTTCGCTCCGCTGGACTGATACAGAAGTCACTGCCGATGTAAGTGATCAATGTCTTATTAATGTTTAAGTCCTGAGTATTAGTCAGCTGCCCTGTATTATGTTTGATTATGTTTGCGGAAATCACTGGAGCTGTACGAGTGTTTATTGTGAGTTCACCCAGAGAATACGTTTAACCATCTATCATTTGCTGGCCGAACGCATTCGGCGCTAGCAATGTTGCTGTCGTATTTAGTGTATGGCCTTGTTATGTATACGGTACCCAGCATAAGTTATTCATGCAGACGCTACGTAGTTCCTCACTGCGGTTTATAGACAGATTTATATTTGTGTAGGGGATATACAGCACCCTCCACAATTATTGGCACCCCTGGGAAAGATGTGTAAAAAGCCATAAAATAAATTCATTTTATATTGCTGTAGTATAATCTCACACTGAACAATTTAAAAGAATCTAATCTCTTATTTGAGCACATTTATTCATTATAAAATAAATCCCACATTAAGAAATAGTTGTTTATGACAAAATCACCAGTGCACCCCTGCTGTTAAT
>JAODKN010000001.1:47387829-47397947 GCA_026774425.1 Petrocephalus zakoni | reverse complement strand
GACTTGTTAGGGGTGCCAATAATTGTGGCACTGGATATTTTGGTATAAACAATTATTTCTTAATGTGGGATTTTTTTTTCCAGTGAATAAATGTACTCGAATAAGAGGTAAGATTTTTCAAAATATTTCAGTATTAGATTATGCTACTGCAATAAAAAATTAATTTATTTTAAGGCTTTTTTACACATCTTTACATATTTCTATTAGCAGTGTGGATGTTAATGTCTTTATTACCTTTGTGTTTATTACAGAAAATTACCTGTTCCTGTATGTTCATGCGCTGCACTGTAAGTGGGATTGTGCTCAGCAACTAGTAACCAACCCAAACTTTTGGAATTTTTACTTTTTTGATTGCATTCACCGGTTTTTATAAAACTGAGGTTATCTAAATGGGGACCTGAAATAAATGTCTCCAAAAATAAGGAAATTGGAGGTTTTACCGGGGACATTTTAGTCCCGAAATGTGATCTATGCCGATCCACCCACACACACACAAACACACACGTTTGTTTTCCTATTTGGTGAAGACCATCCATTAATCTCTATGGGAAAAACACACACACACACACACACACACACACACCTGCTTAGCTTTCCCATTCGAGGTGCACGCTCCAGTGGACACACAGACAGGGGCTCCCTGTCTACCTTCCCAAGCTTTTAAAAATGCCCTCAGTGTTACCATTAAAGAACTTTTTATTGTTCTCATGCATTGGAAAGTTTTCCCTGACGCTGAGGTGATATCATGCCATCGTGCTACAGCTGCCCCACTACTAAGTTCTTTGAAGCACAACCTAGGTATTTAAGGATATTTCAATTAAAACAGCTTTTTTTTACTGTGTTTAGGGTAATAAACACTTGCTGGCTGCAGAGTGAAGCAGATATTAAACTAAAATATGCATCTGTCTCAGCCTGTTCTCTTAAAAATGCAGAACGGATGCTGAACAACTCCAGTGTGACTCAAATCTGCTACAAACATGCTTTCAAAATCAGTAAAATGCCTGTTTAATTAATCAGCTGTGTCAGTTTTCTTGGTGCCAAAATGTCTCGGTTGAAATATTTTCCCCTGGATTATGTCTTACGTCTGTTGTTACTGTGTGTGCTCAAAGTCTCTCACGATTCCACAGACACTTCGCATTTTATTACGCATTGCAAAACATGCGCTGTTTTTTTACCTGAATGCTCTGGCTCTCGCTGATTTGGTGACATATCCATGGTGGTGTGTCGTATGTCACCTTGCAGGGGACACTCACATGCGTCACGGCATGTCAGAGTGTCGTCTGTTAAGGTTAATGAATATTCACGTCTGCGAGATTAATGACTTCCAAGGTCAGGGACCAGTGGTGCAAAAAAAAAAATCCCGACTACAGGCAAGCTGGTTTAACGCGAGGAGGCGGCTGATTTTGCAGAGAGGAATGAACTGGGACGTGACATCTGTGCCCCGTGTTCCTGGACAACTGCCCAGGGTGTGACACAAACAAAAGAAGTTAGCCAAATCTGCACTGGCGCACAATGGAGTCTCTGACCTTGATGCTACTGTCCTCTGCTTCCAAACAATAAATGCTACTGTATGCAGTCCAAGAAAATGTCTCCTTACTAGCCATTGGATTAACCATTCCTACAATTTGACACAAGGTTACAATGAAATGTTCAAGATTCAATATTTTTGCATTTTTCGCATCAGAACATAGGAATTCTTATTCCAACTATCCAATAAGTAACATATAACATCTAACAGAATTAGACAGCATGAAATATGACTCTCACAAAGTCATTCGCAAAACGCCAAAGTAGACATGTGACTTGGTACTGTAGAGGAACCTATTTATGGAATAAATAAAAAATAAATAGACGAAATGGCAGAAGCAGAGGATATTGCTAAATAAATTATAAATATATTAAATAAATATAAAATAAATAAAAGAAATGGCTGAAATAGAAGATATACCAGAGAGAAGTGCAAAGTGTGTCTCTGTCCAGTAAAGTGTGCTGTGCATTTATGAGGCTGTCAAATGTTATCAAAGTAATATTAATACAGGCACAGAGGAGGGCTTTCCTGAAAGGCACAGAGGAGGGCTTTGCCCAGAGACACAGGGCTGGGTGTTTCTCCAATGGTTCCTTCGCTCAAATTTGCACTGCATCCACATTTACAAACCCTTGGATGTTTCCTCATTTTTAACTTCAGGTAATTAGGGCCGGCATATCTGTATTTCTCAGAGTGACATGCTACAGGGGTTCCTGACCTGTGCATTTCATGGGTTCTAGAAGGTCATGTTCCATAGTCATGTATCGATCTGGCCTCAAAGAGACCAGGTGAGTCTCAGGTGCAAAAGAGGTCACCTCTCTGAGTTGGTATTGATCCTGGTTTTTCTTCTCCATCCTTCTCGAGCCCAGGTGAGACTCACGGTGACCTGTTTCAAAGCAGCCATCGGTCTGGTCCTCTCCTTCATCCTGGGGGGGGGGGGGGGGCCCGGAGCCATGACCTGGTTCCTGTGAGGCACGCGGCGGAGATAGAGAGACAGGAAGAGCACAGCTTTTTGGCGATTGAGCGAGGCTCGACTTGAAAGACCCCAAAATCACAGAGCAGGACGCCCGTGGTCTGCGGATTCGTGATGGGGAGGCTGTGTCGAGCAGATAGCCGAGGCTGGGAAAGGAGAGCAGAGAGGACATTTAAGTCCTGATGTCAATTATCTGATTGAAGTCCACCTGGGAAGCACAGCTAGGCAGGCAACACGCCACTCCGGGTCTGTACGAGTCTCTCTCACGCCAGCTGGAACCAAAAAAAAAAGATATATTTGAGATATTTAATTTAAAACAAAGTAGCTGGCAACAGCAGCCTCTGTCAGTTGAAGATCGGGCCAGATGAACTGCTGAGCAATCCCAGGATGAATTAACAGCAGAATTGAGCTTCTGTGCCTTACATCATCCTTATGAGATCTTTTAATTTCGGCCTGTCACTGTTGCAGAAGTCCGTATCTCCCTCTGCGTGGCTCTGGGGATTGTGCGGTCGTCGACGAGAGGGCTATCTGCAGTATCCAAGAATGCGGCTACATCCATAAATTACGAGTTATGCTTTTATTGACAAACCATCGGCTGAAAAGATATTCATCCGAGCAGTATTTTTTATCAGTCCGAGAAATTGTATTGCAATATAAATGAGTAACGCCTGTAAACACGGCTGTACATTTCTGGGCTTGGAGTGGATGTAAGAAAAAGAAATGAAGTAATAATTTAGAGTTTACTCGCAAGCTAAGGGCCTCTTAGCCCCCTTGTCTGAAGTAGAGAAATTTCGGCGTGACGAGACCTTTTCCGCGATACGGATACAAGGCCTGGGATTTATTTCATTGCCAATTTTGCGGCCAAAATGTCAGTTTCAGCAGGAGAACATTTAACTGGCCACATGAGAGGAATTTAAATTTTAATGATGAGCAATAATTTTATTTGCCTGTGGCAAAATATATCACATTAATGAGAATAGATCCACTCTAGACATTTTTAGAGCAAAGCAAAAAAAAAATCTCACCATCAAAACATGGAATATTGCTCTGCCTTTGTCTGACCCAAATTTAATATCGGCAGTACAAAGGTACAGACTTTTCAAACAATAATTCTAACATATGATGATGATAATAATAATAACGATAATAATAATAACAATAATAATAAAAATAATAATATGTACTCTGCTCTCCCCATGTCATGTGGGATTACCCCGCAGGTATGCCACCTGGCATTTCTAAATTACCCAGTGCGATTGCGTGTGAGAGATTCTTTCCTACGATGGACTGGCATCCTGTCTAGGGTGTAGCATAGGGCTCACCCTGCCTTTTGCCCTTCAGAATCTGCCATGACCTTGAGCAAGGCAAGCTGTTAAACGATGGATCAATATTATTACGACTGTTATAAGGAAGGGATTTTGCTAAATGATCTGTACCAACATACAGTAAATGCCTTGTGAAAGAGCACAGGCTTTTGAATAGACTCGCGTCCCTGTTTCATTGAGAGGCGTTCGAGTTTGTTGCCAGAGGTGATGTCTGTAGCACTCGAGCGATATCGACACCCCCTTTCTTCATACTCGGCTGGAGGCCTGTCAGTTTACACACAGGTGTCGAGGAGTCAACGCTCCATAAAGCCACGTTGACAGTGGGTGTCAGACTATGTCACCTCCTCCCTGAATGACATATGCGCTTCCAAGGCGCTAAACACGCACTCACAAGAATTGCTGTCACGGAGAGGCTTTTCCTCTGCCAGACACATGAGATTTAGGAAGTTTTTGGGGGCCATTGAGGAAGAAATATGTACTTAATGGATCTCAGTGGCAGTGGGAGTCTCAAAAGGGAGGAACAAAGTGGAGAATCTCTGCCCATTTCTCATCTTTAATATAGCCATCAAAGGCGTTTCGTCCTACAGGCAGGACATGTCTTTGGAAGGCAGTGTTTGCGCTTAATTGTTTTATCACACAACACTGACATTATCATTAGTCAGAAATGCTGACGCCGTCAAAAGCATTGCACCTCTGTGGGAGTAAAATAAAAGAAAAACACATCGAGCATAATTGACATAAAAATCATAATGGGATTCCGCTATTTGTGACTAATTATGTGATCGCCTGCTTTTTAATGACATGTTCATAATTTTCTGTAGGTTCGCCCTGATTGAGGCGATGCAGAGGCAATGTTTACCACCACTCAAACCATTCATTTGCCTGGGGTCCCCGAGGTTTGGGGGCCACCTGTTGGCCACAAATAGTTACTGCACTCAGTGAGTGAGGCGGGGGTGGGGGGGTATTTTGGGTTGTGGGAAAGGGAACACTGGCGTATTTTTATTCAGCAAATATTTTCTTGTTTTATTTGGATGGTGTGTTTTTATAGCTGGCCCTGCAGCGAGTGGACCAGTCTATCTGGGTCTGTGCTCCCCATTACGGCTGAGACCCGGCGCTCTTTCGGTCGCGCCGCGGTTCGCAGGGTCAGGAAAAGGTCGTTACGGAGTGCAGCCGGGAGAGTCGAGGTTGTTATCTCTAACTACTGCCCTGATAGAAGCCAGCCGTCCCTTAATGGTGTCCTAAGAGGGACTTCACTTAGAGTGCCAGCTCTAACAGACCCGCCGCACTGTAACATCCGTCTCCTGGCCCGTTATTGGCCGTCGGCGCCGAACGCCGTCCCGCCCGCCTCACTCTATCTCCCTCGTTTTGTCTCCGTGCCTCTATCGCTCCGAGTGCCTTAAAAGAACAGATTAGGAGCAGGAACTAGAACAAAGGGTTTTTTTTTCTTATTCTCCTTCAAAGGGCCCCTGAAATTGATCATAATGTATCAAGCGGTTGCCAGGAAGGAAAAATAAACTGGGTTTCCACGTAATTGAGTTTCTAAATTCGCCCGTCGCTCGTGGAGACGAGTCGACAGGATCCCGGCGGCGTGCTGCTGATAACTTGAGCCCGGTTAAACTTTTGTGCAGTGCTGAACGCTATCACAAACTGCGTTTCATTATAAAGTAACACGATCAATATTGACTGTTAGTTACCCTCAATTTACCCTCTGAATTAGCATCTGTTCACTCCGGCAAGTTCCGCGGCCTCGATTGCAGGTTATAGCTCATACTGGCGAAGAACCCCAACCCACCAGCACCAGCAGACATTATGGGAGCAGTGACTTTTCCTGAAAGGAACCTCAACCTGAAACTCCAGTAATGAGAACAGAGTCATATGGGTTGATGGGATGGACGCTGCCAATCCATCAAACTGCCTTCACGTCATTATCAATTCTGTTAGCAAAGCTAATTATTCATGATTAATAGTTAAGCTCATTTTTGAAGTCGACAGTCTATTCTTGGCCATGTCTATAGGTAGACATGATCTGAGAGTTCCACAGTGTCTGTGGGGGTGGGGGCTGTGGCCCTACGCCTGTTCCAGGATTATATGAGTTTCATCTGTCACTCCATCCTGGTGCTGACTGCCTTTGTTTCCATCTCATTTTACTGAGCTTGTTGTGCTCTGTCAGTCTGCCTCCAACTATCTTGTTGTCCATGGAAATGATTCAGATTTTCCCCCAAATAAAGATCCCTGCCATGTCTTGCATGGTTTTGCTCTCTGCCCTGAAGGGAGACAGTCATGCATGTGTCTCTCAGCATGGCGAGTGCTCATGGTCCCAGTGAGGTTGTGTGCGCTCATGTCTTCCTTCTCATTTTACTGGTCAAGTGCTTCCTCTAAGTAATCCTTTCCGCAATGATTCATCTGGCTGACAGTGCTTCAGCTGTAATGCTATGTCTGTCAGTGCTGGGCCTGTCAGTGCTGGGTCTGTCATTACTGTTGCTGTGAGTGCTGCGTCAGTCAGTGCTGGTCCTGTCAGTACTGTTGCAGTGAGTGCTGAGTCAGTCAGTGCTAGATCTGTCAGTGCTGTTGCTGTGAGTGCTGCGTCAGTCAGTGCTATGTCTGTCAGTGCTGGGCCTGTCAGTGCTGGGTCTGTCATTACTGTCGCTGTGAGTGCTGCGTCAGTCAGTGCTGGGCCTGTCAGTACTGTTGCTGTGAGTGCTGCGTCAGTCAGTGCTGGGCCTGTCAGTACTGTTGCTGTGAGTGCTGCGTCAGTCAGTGCTGGACTTGTCAGTGCTGGGCCTGTCATTGCTGGGTCTGTTGCTGCGGGGTTTGTCAGTACTGTTGCTGCGAGTGCTGCTTCAGTTAGTGCTGGATCTGTCGGTGTGGGGTCTGTCAGTACTGTTGCTGTGAGTGCTGGGTCTGTCAGTACTGTTGCTGTGAGTGCTGGATCTATCAGTGCTGGGTCTGTCAGTGCTGGGTCTGTTAGTGTTGGGTCTGTAAGTTTGGGTCTGCCACGGCTGGCTCTGTCGGTGCTGGTACTGACAGTGTTCGGGCTGTCAGTGCTATTTCTCTTAGTGCTGTTTCTATCAGTGCTGGGGCTGTCGGTGGTTTTCAGGGAGCTGCAAAACAGGAAAGAACCTGGGATGCAGGGTAATGTCTAGTGTCCCTGGTAGCTTCCTCCTGCTGCAGGCCCACACCAAGACAGGCATACAATATTATTAGTTCGGAAATCTCTATGGATAGCTGCTTCCTAGCAACTAATAATAGGGGAAGAGCGGACGTCTCGGTTTTGCGGTTTCACTCTACCGCACTGGGAAGGAAGCATATGCAGGTTCCCTCATCATTGTGACGCTTTCCAGACAGAATCGGCGAGCTGGCGTAATTGTGCGTGTGTTTTTCACCTCCTTTATCAATGGGATTAGCGGCAGATAGCAATGGTCTCAGCCTGCATCCTCCGACTGCCCATCAAAGTAAGCCAGAAGAATTAGCGCGACTGGCGTGTGCACCACAGGGGGATCCCAGCGCATGTTGATAAAATGCAGCATGTAATTTGGTTCACACTCATGCAGAGATTTAAACATCAGGAATGACATTGAAAAGCTTGCTAGCTGTCATTTTCTAATTAAAAATTAATATTTCATCCTAAATATTCTAAAATGAACATGCAAATATTTTATTACTCTTCCTATAGCTAGTCATACTCCTACTACTACTAGTAATAATAATAATTATTGATATAATTATTATTATAATCATTTTGGGTAATTTCAAAGTGTAAAGTGTGATTACTGCTTGTTGTGCTTTTATTTGAATGTGTATTTCATTACATACTAGATAAAAATCATCCATCCATCCTACAACTGCTTATCCTGGTCAGGGAAGATAAAAATGATCAAAAGTCACATAATTATGGAATTTGCCGGAAAGAACCCACCCCTTTTCATCCAGTGGCAGCGAACCGAATCAAGATGCAAGATGCAAGATGCACGCGAATACAAATGACCTTGGATTACAGCAGCGGTGGCCTAGATTCATTGCCATTCAAATCTATAAGAAATGAAAGCTGGATGTGCCCTATTGCATGGGTGCCAGCCATTACAAACACTTCACATGTAATACAATTTAATTAAGCTAATGCTTCTTTGGCTGCTCAGAACAAAATATTATTTCAGGTCAAATAATCTAGTAATATGAGCCCGTGACCACACTGATGCCCTGCGGCCGTCGCTTCTGGGATGGGCTTCGGACCCTCACGACCCTGAGTAACACAAGCAGGTACAGAAAATGGATTGATGGATGGACCACACCTGAAACTGGGTGACAACTGTACCCCGTCCTACCGTGCCCTGATTGTCAGAGCCTCACATTTCCTGTACAAGCCCCAAACATTCTCTACCTACCCCTGCTCCATCCACCCGAATCCATGCCCCGCCCATGTCATATCCACTTCCCATCATGCCTTGCCAGCACCAAACCAGCACTTCCTTCCTCATTACCCAGTGATAAGATGACTGTTTGTTTTATTTGACTGATTATGCTGTTGTTTCATTAGTTCCTTGATTTATAACGCAGTGCCCCAAATGCATTAATTCTGAAGCTTATTTCCTTTTTATTTAGCCTTCTCAAAGCAACATTGTTAATTTAGCATTTCCCTAAAACACACCAATTTATTATCCAGTCTTTAACACACCCTCGCTCACTGCCAAGTCTTTCTACCCATCTCTTGATTATTTACCTCCCTCCATAAATTTTCTAATTTACTGCAGTTAATAAATTACGTTTAATGTATCAGTTAAAAAAGCATTTAAACTGTATAATTTAATTTACAACTTGATGGCATGAAGATTCTAATGGCCGTCCCCATCTCAGAAACAAGGAAAACGCTTTTCAGCAGTTGTTTTATTAATAATTGTTGTCTTTAGAGATTAATGTTCAGTGATATGCTAAAGATAAGGTTAAAGATTCACATGAGCAGCAGTGTGCTGTGTGTTGATGTGTGGGCACCCCATCCCTGGTTATTCTCTGCCTCAGACTAGCTTCAGGGATCAGCTCCGGACCTCCACAACCCCATAAAGGACAAGTGCGTATAGAAAATGGATGGATGAGAAGTAATGGATGGACCACTGCTGATATCCAAGGAGGCACTCAAGGTGTCAGTAACATTGTAATGGATTATGATCACAGGCTCCCTTCTTTGATAACCCTCTCAGCAGCCAGACCTCAGGCACACAAAGAGAAGGGCATTAGAGGGGTCATAGTTCATACAGAGGGGCAAACCTTATCTTTAACCAATGATATGCTTTCAATCGGTGAGCAAAATGGGAGGGGGCACTCTAGGGGCCAATCAGCTTTCAGCTGGGGCCAGTGTCCCTGTGGCTTCACCCCTGTAAATGCCCCTGTGTGCGTGAGATGTGCCACTGTGGGTTTGATGCATGTCGCCCAGGGCTGTGGCCCCAGCCCTGTATATGCCCCCAGCTAGAGGTCAGTGAGGAAGATTAAATCTCCTGTGTAGCTATGCGGGACAAAACTCCACTTAGGACCACAGAGTAACGGCTGGGGACACACGATGAGTGGGTTAATGCACTTTTCCGCATGATACAAAGAGTGTATTTTATTAAAAGCTTAACTCTCATTACCGCTGATCAATAGCGGCACTGTGCTCCACCCTGAAAGAGCTACTGCCATAATGGGCTAGAAAAGAGGTCTTCATCCATGAGGTGAGGAAGAGGATGGATTCCCTCTTCTGACAATACCAGATGGTCTGAGTTGTTAATAAATCACTGGTTGGCCATGAAGGTAATGCCAGTGTGGAAGTAAGCTGCTCCACCATGCTAACTCTGGTTAACATATCATGTAGCCAGCACTGGACTGGACCATATTTGAGGCATATCGAGATTCAAGTTCTATTCATCATATACACAAACATAAGCAGTTTTTACATCACTAGAAATTTTCCAAAACCAGAAATCTTTTCCGGAACCACAGACTTTTGTCATGTTCATACTGCAGGAACTCAGCCCAAACGTACAGTTCCAGAACCCTTATTTAGTACTATAGGAGTCCCCGTTCAGTAAATGCATGTTAGCTATAGGAGTCCCCATTCAGTAAGTACATGTTAGCTATAGGAGTCCCTGTTCCGTAAGTGGTGTGTTAGCTATAGGAGTCCCCGTTCAGTAAGTGCATGTTAGCTATAGGAGTCCCCATTCAGTAAGTGCATGTTAGCTATAGGAGTCCGAATTCAGTAAGTGCATGTTAGCTATAGGAGTCCCCATTCAGTAAGTGCATGTTAGCTATAGGAGTCCCCATACAGTAA
>JAODKN010000001.1:47361415-47372882 GCA_026774425.1 Petrocephalus zakoni | reverse complement strand
TAGCCGTGGATATGTCTCAGTGCCAGCCTGGCTATGTACCTTATATAACCAGATATGCTGTATATCAAAAGGGTACTGGCCTGACTCCCGTAGTGTCCCGAAATGGCACCTGGAAAGTGAGTCAACAATTTTCGGATTTAGCCTTATTGTCATTGCATCTAATTTAAAAAGTGCAAAACAGTGCAAAAGTGTTTAAACTAGCTGTGGTCCCAGTTACTGGCTGTGTTCAAGCACCTGCCCCTCAAAATGTCTGTGTGATGTATGTATATTCTTATATGCCTGATTTATTATATAGATAACACTAAAAGGCCACAAAGAAAACTCTTAAATGTTTTGTATACTTGTATGTGCAGTTCTGGTCCCTTTTTTAAGCCCCTTGTGCATAGAAACAGGTCTGCTGTTTGACTGGATCACAGTCACAATCAGAGAATCACATCCACATTATGAAGATTTGCATCGGGGCCTAAATCCATTCATTCCACAGCTGCCTCCGGCTCCCTCTTCTAATAAAGAGACCTTTTGTTTCGGGGCCACACATTAGAGGTGTTTCCTAGTCGAATCTGAATAAATTACCCATCCCCCCCCCCAAAAAAAATGAAAGGAATTGAGACTGAGAGGCAGATGGAAGGCTGCCTTCATTTTAAATGAGGGTGTATGCGTTACCTGGACTACAGAGAGCTGAAGTTTACAGGTGTGATCCTGCAGGTCTTCGACAACATTGATCCAGCTGTAAATGTGTGATAATAAAACAAGCAGCCCCATCCCCTGATATGGACATATGGGGGGGGTCTGGAGCCAGTCCCTGGTGGCACAGGACGCATGGCTGGGGACAGCGTGGATGGGATCCCGATCCATCACAGGGCGCATGTACGCACACACAGTCATACTCTGTGGGTAATTCAGAGATGCCAATTAGCCTAATTGCATGTCTTTGGGCTACGGGGGGAAATCAGAGGTCCTGGAGGCGGACCACGCAACACGGGGAGGACATGCAGAATTTCAACTCCCACCCCCAGAGGCCTGTGGCAGCAATGCTACCCATGAGCCACCATGCCCCCAACCCCCATTTACATATAAACATGAGGAAACATAACCAGCTTACTTTTCACTGCCGCATAATAATTACACTGACATTGATGTCTGATAATTACATGTTCTATTTGTAACCTTTAAATAAGCAGCTAAGGAGGCCAGGTATTCAAAACAAGGTACACGTAAGTCAGACGGATGGATGGATGGATGGATAGATAGATAGATAGGAAACGGTCAGTTTACTGTAGCACAGATACATTTAGACAGTTAAAAAGACTTTTAGACATTAACAGATAGATACGAATAATAAGCAACAATAGTATAAACAACAGTAATTGAGCAAAGAATGTCCGGCAAAGTATTGCACAGAATTCTGCAGTAACAGAAATAAGAGGTATTGCACAGAGGCTCAACCAGAAAACAAATGAACATCCTGTGAATGTAACAGGAGGCTGGTCATCAAGAGCAGAGGGGGTCCCATGGCCTCCCGTTCATAAAACTTACTTTCCGATACGTGCTGGACGGGATCCGGCTCCAGACAGGAACGTTGTCTCGGAAGGGGCCACACGTGTTCTGGACACCAGCCCACTGGCTCCTCTAACCGGCCCGGTGCCGGGCAGAGCAGCGGTGATGTCATTAGTGGGCAGGCCGGCCGCGCTTGGTCGCGTTATTGATCAGCAGAGACGAGCAGCTCATGGCTGTTTCTGAGGAGCAGCGAGTGGAGGTGAATGCTTAATGAACCGCAGGAGAACACTGGACTCCTGCTTTACCTGCGTGATGACCAGTCTGCAAACATCCTGGAAGCCTGGATGTCTTAATGAGATTTCACGTCATGCTGTGGCTGCGATCCGCATTTCTTATGCAATCAGCCTCTATTATTTATTAATAACATGGAGCTCCATATAAAAAATAAATGAAAATTACATCTGAAATGAAAATTCCTGAAGACAGCTTGTAGCAAGGAACTGCTCCAGTAACTAAAAATACAAGTACTGTTCCATCTCAAAGCAAGCATATACTGTATATTGTGTATATCTATATACCTTGAACCCTGACATTGTATACATGTTTAAGTTTAAATAAGGACATAAGAAGAAAAACACTCTGCTTATGAGTTCAATATTATGGGGCAGAGTGCGGCTCAGCAGGTTAAGCTCTGTGCCAGTAATCGGAAGGTTGCTGGTTTAAGCCCAGCCTTGACATGTCTGTGGGCCCTTGAGCAAAGCCCTTAACCCCCAGCTCCCTGGGCACACCTCGAGGTAGCTGCCCTTCACAGCCAAGCTCACTCTCACAGAGAGCAGTTTTGGGGGAGGTGCGAAGAAGACAATTTCCCCATGGGGATCAAAAAAAATCTGTATCCCCAGTTGAAATTTCGATACAGGCCAGTGCTTATGATACGCCGCGCGCTTCTGTACACAGATGCCTTTCCATGCTGTATTACAAAAATATTGATACTTACATCAGTTTTGTTTGCTAATGCAAGCGATACCAGACACGATCTAGCCTTTTCCAGAAATATGAAGTTGTTCCAACCACTGCTAGTCTAATCTCAAAGGCTTAAAGAAGGTTTAAAGCTTTGAATGAACTGCATTACATTTTTTGATAAACAAAGGCAGATTGTGTACAACATGAAACAATAGGACTGCTGTCCTGAAATCTCACACTGAGACTTTGGATGCTCTGGCCACCTTGCGATAAATCGTACTAGTGATGTAATGGAAGGTGACAGAAATGACAGAACAGGGGAATGTTAAAGACACAAAACAAAATGTATTCTGCTCTGCAGTGAAGACTAGGCGATTATTTGTTTTATTTTTAATGAGAGATGAGCACGAGATCTTTATTCGTTTGAGTACTGGGATAAAATCAGCCATGCTTGCAAGCTACAATCAGCAAGAGGGACCTACCAGTTACTGGCATTTGCCCCACGATCAGGTCCAGTCGGACGTATTTGACACCT
Source organism: Petrocephalus zakoni (assembly GCA_026774425.1). NCBI lineage: Eukaryota > Metazoa > Chordata > Actinopteri > Osteoglossiformes > Mormyridae > Petrocephalus > Petrocephalus zakoni. Next base: position 47,369,890 of record JAODKN010000001.1, on the reverse strand, counting down.
GTACAACACAGCACCCGGTCAGCGTATGCAAAGACACACACCCAGAGGGCCAGAATCCATACAAAGCCTGCCAGTTACAGAGTGAGGACAGCTAGAGGTCATTCCGAGGTCAGCTAGAGGTTAGCTGGAGATCAGCCTCAGGGTTTCAGCTAACATCCCCCCCAGTACAGAAAGCATCTCACCCCAGGGAAGATTTAAAGCCCTTTTCCTTTTACTTATCCCACTCCCCCTAGGTAGTGGTATGCTGACATAGCCGGTCGTATCAGGGGAAAGGCATTTTTATGGGGCGGGGCTATCCTGGTGCTTTGAAGTCGCCTGTCACGGAAGAGCGGCCTTCACTAATGGGAGAAAAGGTACTTTGGGAGGTGTAGCGAGTCAGGGCGATGTTTGCTGGGAACGTCTTAGTGTGACAGTTTGGGCAGAAGAACATGGCCCTGGTGTCTGGATTATTCTTTTGTTTATCTCAGATTAAATCACACATGAAGGTAGAGTCAGTAGTTTTGGTCATGAGTTTTGGCATGTAGTGCTATAGCCAGAATCAGTGTGTACTCCTTTCTGCAAGGATGCCAACAATTAAAATGTTATTACTCTCAAAACCATAAATTGTTCATTTATTCACTTAAAAATATCTTTTTTCATTTTAAATACATTTCCTGTTGGAGAGAAAACAGTCTATAGAAAAGGAAAAGGGTTGTCAAATATAAAGAAAATTCATTACAATTCTTTAATCATGTTATTTTAATTAAGTCTCTACATGAATAATGAGAAACATTTTATGTTCCTGCCTCTCTTAAGACCTTAATTTGCTTTTTTTAAGCTTCACAGCTGCTTCCATCCAATCTTAAAGTCTTCTCAGGCGGCAGAAGTTTACACACATCAGCTGGCGTGACACCACCATACCTGACACAGATAAGAGCAACTCCCACCGTCTCTCTTTAACTGTGGAGAGTGATGCCTTGTTGGGGAATTGCATTTCAAAGCTAGCTGTATGGGAACCTCGGGATGGACCCCACTTCTGCGACACTTTTTGACTTAAAGGGAGGTTTTGAAACAGCAGCAGAAGCTTTGAAACAGGTACAGGTGTGATGGGGTGCAGCGTGACTTGTTCCAGCAGGTTTGCCAGACATTTATTTATGTGTATATATATATATATATATTTGGCCTTCTAAACTGTATATCACGTTGGATAAAAGTGCCTGCTAAGTAGTTAAATGTAAATCAGTCTCTTTCTTCCATCGTTCCATCCAGGGCCGAATTTAGCTTCCATGTGGCCCTGGGACAAATCTTTTGGATGGTGAGGGTGCTGGAGTTCTACATTCTTCTGAAGTCTTAGGCCACGTGCAGCCTAAGGCTTGGAGGCCCTCTGGCACTCTGAGGCCCTGGGGCACTGGTGCTACTGGCCCAGTGCTTAATCCAGCATTGCATCCATCCATCCATCCATCCATCCATCCACAGCATCTTAGAATGGCTAACAGTTTAAGATGCGCATCAAATGCCCCCTGAGGTTCCATCGCATGTTGAATAACGTGTTTATTTTGCACATTCTGTCATTCATGAGAACCACAAACAGAAACAATGACGCAGTTCCAGCCTGACGCTTCACTTTAATTAACATCTGCAGGAAAATAATAGCAAAAAAAAACCCTGACAAAGAGCTTGTAATGAGCTACAAATACCTCTTAATCATGTGAAACACACTATGATGAGTTTGAAGAAAGATGATGCAAACCTATTGGAAACAGCCATTGATTTTGCTTTATAAAAGACCTCTAATCTAAATTGCTTGCGATGATTAGAATCAAGGAAAGTGGGAAAGGAATTGTCTCTCAGATTCAACAAATGAGGTTTCTGTCAATAATTAACAACTGGGATCAGCCAAATCTTCAGACTATGCTCCTTTTCTGTTAAGCAAATCACTCTCCCTGAAATAATATTTTCAGATCTCAATTTAAACAGCTCACTGCTGTAAAACCTTCCAGACTGCATACTTCAGTACTTTTTTATTAATTAATTTTTTTGACCCAAATTTGCAGAAAACATAACATCACAATAAATTCCAGGAACTGCACAGGCAAATAAATAACTTATAAAAACATCCTTACTTACTAACCTTTTGATTTACTGATCAGGAGTAGAATGAGAGAAACTTTGTTTTAGCCTCTGGCAGTGAGATGCCCCTACAGATGATGTGCAAAACAGGAGAGTTTTTGCTTTTCAAATTAAACCTTTTCATGGCCCATTTTATCCAGTAATAAGAGCATGTCGCTATAGCACTGGGTGACATGCATCAAACACGCAATGGCACATCTCGTGCACACAGGGGCATATATAGCGGTGGGGCCACAGAGAGGCACTGACTACCAGTTGAAAGATGATTGGCCCCCAGGAGTGCCCCTCCCCTGTCACTCACCAATTCAAAGCATATCATTGGTTGTCCCATTTTATTCTCCTGATAAAAAAAAAAACCTTGCTGCTGTATGCACATCACCATTTGTTTAATAATAATAAAACACCCTAAGAAGATGTCCATGATTTTCTTCGCACTGGATCTTCATTAACAGGTCGCACTTTCATGACTCAGGCTGCCCAACTGGCCTCTATTTAAACACTTCTGTCATGCCTAGGGTGTTTATCTCCGAAGGGCAGCTCATGGGCACCCAATGCGAATAGCAATGGGCAGAAGGGAGCGATTTTACGACAAACTGCAGAAAAATGATGGACGGAGATATGAAGGAAACAGGCGGGCCAAACATGCAATGATGGCTCTTCGCAAATACAGTTTGTCTTGTACTGATAATTGGTACATGACAGGACAGCTCACTTCAGTTTGAGCTGGGGCATGAGACTTTACAGACAACCCCTTGCTTTATTCATTAATCTACTCAGCAGACCTGTCCTTCTTTGTTAATATTTACAGCACCATTCGACTCAGGATATTCAGAGCCCATGTGGTGCCCTAGGCACACTTTCCGGTGGCGCCCCCTGTTTGAGACAAAGTGAAATTGACTTGTCAGTACCTCCACAAAAAATGGTGCCCTGTGTCATCTAATGGGTTGACAGGCATTGCCATTAACTTCTGGTCAGTCATCATGGACCTGAACTGCTACCCATCATGTGCCTTGATTCCATGTGACTCAATGAATGGGCTTCCAATATCTTCTCTACCCCATATCGCTCCCTCTAACAGCGCTGTTCTGTCATTTTTCCATAGAACATAAATTCCACTCATGCTGTTCCTGAACAGACGGTAATCAACTGCGGATTCACAACGACATCGATTCTATGAACTCGGGCACATCGCCGGGAGGGCAGAGCTTTCTGGAAGCTTGTGGAGTCGGTGGAGTCCGTAAGATTCTGACAGCCTTATGGGCAGAGTTAGGCCAGAGTCAGGCAGGGAATGACAGTCTAAGAAAGCGATCAGTCCAATCAGGATCAGCTGAGCTTCATTAACTGAGACTTGCTGGCAAAGAGCCATCGATCAATAGCTGTTTTGGGCAAAAATGTCGTTTTTAAATGGATTCTATTTTTTTTATCTCACTTAAGTTGTACCATTTTGGCAGACAATGTATAGACCATTGAAAACAGAAAGCACACCTTCAGTGAAATTGTGTAATTAAATGACATATCGTTTAGAAATAACAGCCAAACAAAGAAATGAAACCACAAATCACGGCAGTATCTGGCTAATGTGGTCCTTGTGTCCGTGCGTTGTTTGCAGAAAAGTGACAGGTACACACTAATCTTACTTCCCGTCTCTTTCTTTTGTCAACCTATCTTTTAGAAGGCAAACTAAAAAGGAACCTTAGAAGCAAGATGTGGCATGTCTGGCTGCCTAACTAATGAACGGGAAACAGAGGCAGCCTTTGTAGGTTTGGTTTACACACATGGGAACACAGTCAGTACAGGGAAAGGGAGGCGACAGTATTGATCTGCTGGAATCTTATGGTGAGACCTACAAGGTTTCACAGGTTTCGTTTACACATGGGGATGACAAGCAATGAAACAATAAACATTACTATTATCTGACCGAATCCGTTAAACCACCCCTAATCTCAAAATAACCGCAATGGTTTTTGTGTACAAAGACAATTAGATGTCCACCACTGAGGTCAGCAACCTTTTATGTAGTTTTATTTTTACTCTGTGGGATTCCAGAAATACTTTACAATTACTCTGTTTTTATTAAGAAAGATAATACAGCTTGCATCATTAAAGGAATCTGTCTGAAAAACATAAAACATGAAACAATCACACTAAAATTACTTCCATGGCTGCTACTAGGACTCACTTCTCCAGCGGTTCCTATAAAAAGCCAGTGAGAGCTTGTTTCCATGCACAGCCAGGAGACCACTGTAGATTAATTATGAGATAGTCTGTTCTCTCTAGGTGACATGAGCCAGTATAAAATGCAAAATAAACCTTTAGTGTCTGTGGCACAGAATCTAATAGATGTGGACGGAAATGTGCGACTGAAATAACATGTCTGTGGGTCTTTGGTCTGAACATCGCTTTCGCCAAGCAAATACAACAATTAAATTCCTGTGAAAATTACAGAATGCTGAACTTCACTTAGTGACACTATATGACACAACAAATTAAGAAGGTGTTTTTTTATCCAGTGATAATTAATGTCAGAAGTGGTGATTATAGCAGAACTCCAGCACCGGAGATCAGCTTGGCCACTTGTGTTGTTGGGCTTGTCACATTAGTGCATTAACGTGTTTGTATCTTCTCTCTGCTTAAGAATTCATGTGCTTGTTGTTGTCCTTTAAAATCACTTGAAATGTCTTACAAAGTACTTTGCTGAGATATTTATAAGAATTGTATAATGCAACAAGGGATGCAGTGGTTGTACGAGGAAAACACTTCCGTATAAGAATGACTAATTGTTCTTCCATCACATTTATGAAGCTCATTAACCTTAATTATACCACATCGCTTTATATAAAGTCCAATAATATGAGTCATTCATTGAACTGAGATTACGAAATTGCTTATAGATCAAAGCCCGTCATTTAAAGGACAATTCTGACCTTAAGATCCAAAACAAGTCTGAACAAGTTCATGAGTCAAATATGTTCTATGATAATTTAACAGTTGAACCATTAAACCCTTAGGTGCTTTTGAAACATTAGAAGTTCATTGTTCTGTCTCAGAATATACAGACCGGATGCAATTGGATGACCTGATCTTCAGGTACTCTGATCTTTTAGGGTATTATTGACGGTGATTTAGTGGCCAGCATTTAGTGACAACATAATTGAATTGGTCAAGGTTGGGGGCCCATAGATGATATGCTTTCGTGGGGCCCAGAATCTCTAATGGTGTCCCTGTTCTCTGTAACTCTTTTCTGCCTTTCTTAAGCTGAGAAGAGATCAGAGGTAGGGACTCGTATAAGTAACTGAGAACTAAGGCTTTCTTTATCCTGGGGGTAATTTCCAAAGAATATTTCTTTTTTCAAAAGGGGGATATTTTTTCACCTTACATGACGCGCATGATAATATCGATATTTTGTCAATGTTCAACATGTCTCTACTGAGCCCCGAGTCAAACTGTGGAAGGATGTAAAATTCTCATCTCGTCATTGTTTTCTCCTTCAGGAGATTATATAATCCAAAATGTGGACTGAAAGAATAGATGGACCCAGAAGGGACCTAAACATGGTTTACAGTGCTAGAGAACACCATCTTCACTGCCAATTTCTCCCATAATGCCTGGCTCTCTGTTCAGCTTCTCAGGTGTTCTTTAGCAGATAAAAACGCTAGGCACTGGCTCAGCAGCTTAAGTACAACTGCCTCGTATTCATATAGACTAATGCTCCACTATGTCCCGCAATCGTGTAGATTGCGAGCAGATGGTTCTAGTTGGATGGCTCCCAGAACCAAACTGGGATCCCCTAAGATGATGGGCCTAAGTGGATGGCGCACACGGACTCGCCAGGCCCTTCCACGCGTGACCCGGGCACCTGGCAGTCTGGCAGCACGGACGGCCTGCGTCCTCGCACACGCAGTAACTGCGACAATCGGATTTCAGCGACTTTCCTAGAAATCTTCTGCCAGAACATTCTATGGAAGGTGGGAGGAGGGGAGGTTATCTCCGATTAACTATTTTCTCTGCAGATTTAATGATAAGAGAACAATATTCTCCACATTTTGAAGACCAGACTTAATAATGTGAAACCGCAGTGTGTGGTTATATTTGAGATAATATCGAGATTATTCCCTGTTTCATATTCATATTACTTTGATGTCACAGCTGTAAGGTCTCTGACCAGTGAAAATTAATTGCACATACTTTTTGCACATTTCAAGCGAGAATATAATGTTATTTAAAGACAGTGGGACTTTGTGAGAGTATGCGAAACCCCAGGCAGAATTACAAGCGGCCCCTGACTGTGTCTCCTGGATACTCATCTGCAGGAAAGGGGGTGTTTGATGACTGATGCTAATCTCCTGGTAAGACTGAATCCAGGGGAACTTCACGTTCTGGAACACGCTAGTAACGGGCTACGTTTATGCATTAACCTGGTGTTGAACAAGCTAAAGCTAGCTACTTGTTCCCTCAAAGAGACCAATGAACTCTTTGTTTCCCAGGAAAACATTTAGCATGCTATCACAAGGGCCAATCACACCAGGGCTACGGCAGGATCATTAAAGTACAAGGAGACCTTGTTAACGCAAAATTTATGACAAATCATTACACCAACACTGCACCAGTGGTCCAGGTTTATACATTTTTTTCATAGTTTAATTCTTCAATTTTTGTATTAAAAAATCCCTAGATCCAAACCAGCAATAAAAAAAATCGAACTATGAAAATCCATAAAAATTTCATTTCTTTAAGTAAATATATGTCTGCAGATTCATAGAAAAAGCCCTGCCTGGTTGTGATTATTTCAGGGATTATATATTGCCCACTCATTGTGATATTGCTTAGAAATTCAATATTTCAGACAGACCTATGGTAGTATTGATTCCACACTTTTGTTTAATGTTGCCACACATATTTTTAATGTAAATTATGGCAATTGCATGTGTATAATATTACAAGGTGGCATCGTTTTTTGAATACCTACAATGTTATATTGCTACTGTGTATACAATAGTAGTTTGCCTAAGCATTAGGTGGTGATGGTTACAGATAGACAGATAGAGAGATAGATAGATAGATATAGGTTTCAAGTTATTTCTCCCATATACAAGCATACACAGTATAACAGGAGTAGGAATAAAATAAGAATATAGTAAAATAAAAATAAGCCAAATATAGACAACAAAAAGAACACGCCTGTAAGATTTACAGTAGCATGACACACAATATAAGGTATTTAGATAGAAATAAACAGTAACACTGAATACTAAGGGGCAGTTTAAGTGCAAAGGAAATCAGAGAAAGCTACAGGTACTTTGAAACGAGAGAATCCTTCGTGAAAGAACGGCGTTAGAAGGCACGTGTGACGCGCAGCGCGTTCCGGCCGCTGACATGCGGCGCAAAGCCGAAAGCGCGCCCACGCTGTGCCAGGCGCTCGTGCTAGCGCCGCTCGGCGCTGCAGCTCGCCCCCTTCGCAGCCAAGAATGAGGACAAGAGGAGCTTCAGATCCCTGGTGAAAACGCTCAAAAGTGCTCCTAAAATATTTATGTGACAAAGCACGGGGCTGCTGCAACCTTCCAGTTCCAGGGAGACCAGGTTCTCGAGACATAACGTAATATTTATTGCTAACTACTTATTTCGCTTCTCGCGTCGGTCACCAGCGATGGCAACATGGAGCATTCTACAGTAATAAATAATGCACTTGCATGCTTATATAAGTCCCTTTAATTTGCAAAAGAAATATATAAAAGTGACTTTCACCAGGGTAAACATCTGCTTATCGTAGGTACACACAGAAGGGTATAAATAGGAGGAAAAATCTAATAATCCTCTAGTTTGAAAAATTAAATTGGCATTAATGTTATGGGTGCTTTGTTGTAGCAATGGTGCCAAAAGTGACAGAGGACTTAGAAATATGCAAATAATAATTGAATCACTTTATTTCTGGAAAACTCCCAGATTTTTTTCTATATTTTATCTTTGTCCTAAGTATGGACTTTACCCTTTTGTTAAAACGTCCTTTCAGGCCGATGTGTCCACGTAATCTTCAGCCATGTCTTCTTGTACATTTGTTAAATTGTTGAATCCTTGATAAGAGAATAATAATAACATGAAGATTAGCTTTAGTAAATAGTAAGAATTCTCATTATAGAGGAGTAAGATACTAGATTATATAGAACTACTGTCAGGGTTAGTGTCTGTCTGACCCTGTCCCACATGTCCTGTCCCCATTTGGCCAGTGGGTGTCGCTGGCCAGCCTCCTCCCCCATCTCTCTATGTAGCCCCTCGTGTTCCCTGGGCCCCCACAGAGCTCAGCTGGGTGAGTGTGTGGTGCATAGGCTGACCCCCTCGAGTTATGAGTTCTAGGCTTGCAAGTGCTTGGTA
>JAODKN010000001.1:47285128-47297674 GCA_026774425.1 Petrocephalus zakoni | reverse complement strand
TTATTAATCTGATAAAAAAAATTAACTCAATTACCCCATCTGCAGCGCAGATTGACTCAAAATCCCTTAAATGCAGCGTAGCCAACTATTTCTTACCTGAACTTACCTCAACACTGCATTTCAGGGATTTTGAGTCAATCTGCGCTGCAGATGGGGTAATTGCGTTATAATTTTTAATCTGATTAATCACGATGATGGATTAATCCGCGTTAACGCATTAATTTAGACAGCCCTAGTTTAAAAACTTTTATATAAACTTGTGTTACATTTTATACCTTGGAAATCATTGCAACTGTACCAGATGAAGTTGTATTGTTTTTTTTGTTTTTTTCCACGGGAAGGACGTGTGAGAAGCTGTTAACCTTACTGTTCCGGGGCAGGTTACTCTGTGCTAGATAGCAAATGGTTTGGTAAATTATCACAGTGACCGTGGAGCAATTGAGCAATTACTCGGGAATCTTTTAGCTTGCTGGGAAGGTGGGGGTCTGTGACCTGCAACCTCCAAGGAGAGATAATGATTCTTCTCTTCCCTGTCTTTTGGCTCCAGATGAAAACGACCTTTACCACAGAGAAACACCTCCATCCTAAGACCAAAACAAAACCTCCCTGTTTTACCCAGAAGTTTTATATAAAAACAATGAATTCTGTTATTGTTATTGTAATAGATGCCGTGTATTAGCATATTGACATATTTTAGAGATTCTAAATTATACCAACACCCCATCCAAGATTTAACCCGGCCTTCTACCAGAAGTTGCCTGGGTCTTCTGCGACACTGACCAGGATAAGTGGTTGGTTGGATGAATTAATCTATTTATTTATTCTGAGAATGAGGTTTTTGGATGGGTGGGCAGTCCTTCGTAGAGGGTTACTTGTACTCTCCAGCATGCCTCCCAATATTCTGTACCTCATAATGATTCTGCCTTTGTTCCGCTATGTCCTGGGGGCTGGAGAGTGGGATTGTACCAGACGATTCTCATCACCGCCAAAATGGCCTCAATGCTCCTGCCCTGGGGCTCGCTACAGTGAGCATCTCTCGGTGGAAAAATGGCCTGCTAGCAGATGCTAATGCCTAGCATCTGGTACAACTAAGTACCTTTGCGTTTGGTATGATTATGAGTCATAAAGAACCGTTTTTGTATAATTAATTAAAAGTACAGAATTTTGTACTGCAACTCATTGAACAGCTCTTTGCAACAACGACAAACATCACTGCCACCACCGGGATGAAAAACAACAACCAATATTATTATTATTATGATGATTATTATGAGTATTATTGTTATTATTATTATGATTATGATTATTATTGTTGTTATTATTATTATTATAGTTATTTTATATTATATATTATTATTATTTTTTTTTATTTTATTTACGGTGCCTAATATATCAGTTCAAATATTTCACACACAGATAGTCAAGGAGAAGCTTCCATTAAAGATGCAAAACTTCAGGAAAATATCAAAACAATAATCTACAAGAGTCGTTGCCAGAGCACATTACATTACTGGGTAAGAGTGTCAGCTAAGTTAATAAAATGTAAATGTAATGGATCCTGTCCCCATCCATAACATCTCGCAAAGAAACGATTCTCTTCCCCACTTATCACGTCTGGCAAAGCCAATCAGAGCACGCTCGCCGCATTTTGGCAGTAAATAGCCCGAGGGGTGCCGTCGTTACGAAAATGCGCTCTAATGACAAATGAAATTTACAACGATGCGTTAGCGTTACCTCTGCCGTCGCTCAGCATTTCATTATGTGACTGTTATGTTTATATCTGCTTACCAAACACCATTACGCCATATCTGTTTGGCGACTGCATCCATGCGCGGGTACAAGTGGCTGTTGGGGACCTACAAAGCTAAAAGAGCGAGGCGTTGCAGGATTGATAATAATACTAATATTATTAATAATATTGATAATAATAATCCATCATCATCAACAACTTTTCATTCTGGGTGATAATCCTTCCAGAAGTATCTCCTTAAAACAAAACCTTAACAATGACACAAGAGCACAAAAAAAGAATAAACTGCCATGAAAATAAGGAGATTTAATGTCATACAGTAAGTTTTATATTATGGTATGAGTGTAAGTCAGGGAGATAGGGCTTACTCTGACTGTTTGCGTGAATAATGCTGACACCCATAACAAGATTGTCAGGCCGGCCCAGACTCTCGTAAAGTGTTTACAAAACAGTGTTATCAATTAATGCTTCTTTATGAAAACATGCGCCGTCCTCGGTGTTTCCGAGCAGCGAGCATAATGGGATTGCCTTTCCGTTAGGACGTGCGGTAGCTCTGTTTACAGCTGTGCGTGATGCCAAACACCAAGGCAGTTAAATCATTCTGAAGCATCTGAAATGCCCCACAGTCCACATTATAGATATACCTGGCAAACTATATATCACAGAAACCGCAAGACTTATAATGAATGTATGGACCGTGTGAAGCAGATCAATTTTCCAACCGTGGGCAGTCAATATTAGCAAGAATGGATGTGCAGCTTTATCCTGGGCAGGGCAGTTCGTAAAAGGCTGTTTTTTTTTTGCAAACTGTGCAGCATCAGCATCAGGTACAAGTGATTTTAGGCAAGGAGTCTAAGTCATTTATTGTGGGTAATTTAGATTTTTTTCTCATGAATTTGCCTCCATCTGATTTTCTGAATATTTTTTTCTCTCTTGTGTTAGTTTGTACTGTACGAAAGTACAGGTCTGGATATTTGGCTCTTGCCACAACTCCGCATATTTGCTGGACGTTGAATGTTCTCTCTGCATTGTGCAGGTTTCCTCCCACAGTCCGACAACATGCAGCAGGTCTAATTGGTGTCTCTGAATCCTATGTAGTAGGACGAGCATCCCATCCAGGGTGGGCCCCAGCCTTATGCCCTGTGCTGCCTGGGGTAGGCAGGGATAGATAGTGTCTGTGCAATAATAGCTGACCTTCAGAGAGAGCATCACTATCATGTCACTTCTCTCTCTGTACAAAGTGTAATTAAAACATTTAATTATTACGCTTTTCCAGTTCTGTGGCACCTTGGGAAAACTTAGAAGGACCTGAAAGGGTATGTAGGTATCCTGTCTGTAATGTGCTGATGGGATCGGGGATACATGGGGTTTATTGACAGAGGTCACACAGGCAGGGAGCAACAGCAACACAACGTTAATGGCCGGACTGGGGAAACATACTCAAACGTGGACCTATATAACGCTTCACAAGTATATTTACTGTTGTCCATGAACATTGATCAGTATTATTGTCATAAATTAATGTAAACATAATAATTATCCGTCCACCTTCTAACCACTCAGCATGGCCATGGGAGGTGGAGGGGCCTGTCGTCTGTCCAAGCTTGCGCAGGACACAAGGCTGGGGTACGCCTGGATGGCATGCCAGTGCTTCATAAATTCATGATAATTTATAATAATAAGGATGTTGGGAGGAAATGTTATCAAGTTTCCCCATCTATAAGGAGTAAAATGAAGATGGCTGAATTTGAGCTGTGTAGATACTGAGATTAAAAAATAAATAATGGGTAAAATTTTAAAAAATATATAGTGATCACAGAAAAGGGACTCCACTTCCTCTGTCGGGGGGTACAGCACTACTCTGTGTGGCCAGTGACTGCCTAGTTATACCCAATAAAGTAATCAGTGGGGATCAGATCACAAATGGGTTAAACCATTAGGATGGCATGGCATGCCCACTTATATTTTATATTTTATATTTTTATTCATGGGTACAAATTGTTTTTACTCATATAATTTTCCAACGTGGGAGGTGCAGCTAGCCTTTTACTGCTCTGCATTTGCTACGGAGCATTTTGGAAATATACATTCCCATAAACAGCAATACAAACCACATACTACAGAGACAGCAAAAAAAAAAAACAGAACATAAAAATACAAAGCTTGCTCTTCTGACACTTGGGAAATGCAGTCAAGCAAAAATATTGACGATTGTAAAAGAGAAAATAAACAAAAACAAGTGGACTTGTGTCATAAAGCAACACAGTGCACTTTTCTAATGGAATTGGTAGGTAAGCGGTGACCATTGGCCAGTGAGGGATGGTCATTAGTGAGCCGTGTCAGCCCACAGACTGGTGTCCAGCAAACTGCTGATATGGGAAAGCAATTCGAGCCTGAGGAACTCACAATCCCTGTGGCTTGGCCGCCGTCCACCACTGGTTCCTGAAGAGGGAGAGGAGGGGAGTTGGGCACTACGTGAGGCCAAAGAAGAACGATGTACTTAAAATGTGGCAGCACTTGTTGACCTGATAAGAGCAGGACCACACTAACGCCGACCCGGTAAGGACCAATACGAGAGGACTGGCGAGGGCACTATAGTAGAGCCATTATAAATCCACAGGCTCCTCATTCTCAGTGCCCCCATTTTATCAATAGGATGAGATCAACTGGCAGCGTTTTGTTCGACGACGGAGTGCTGACAGATTTTGCTGCCATCGAAGCAACAGGAATAATCACTGTGAAGTTTTCAAGCAAATTCCTTTTCATGTCAAAGTTAAATAAAGCTCAAACTTTCAGGCATCCTTCATAGCAAATGCAGTTACACAGTCATTGTTTTAAGACATATGAGCGTAAACTGAAAGGACTTGCACGATATAGAGGATAAACCCATCCACTGTAGAAGGACTATTGAGGGATCAGGCTCTCATTTTTTATCGCTCATTTTGTCTCTCATCTGTCTGTTAATCTCCTTGTATTTTACTACCAACATACTTTACTACCAAACATTAGCAGTTCGGATTATGCTGTTATTCTGTATACAGTGGTGAATTTGTAGAAATATAGCAGTGTTTAGGGAACCAGAACCAAATCCTCAGTGGAACCACCATCATTGTTCATAAAAGACTACAGGAGGCACTGGGCTCCTAGTGTGTAACTATAACCACCCTCCAGGATATAATACTGATCAATATTGCATTGTGTAATGTAACCGAATCAATATAAGACCAACAGAACTATGACTGATGACTATGACTCAGTGCAATTAGATTACAACACATGCAGGGAAGTTACACGGATTTATGAAGAGAAGTTAAATTAATCCAATAAACAAGATTCATCTACTTCCTAGGATGAACCCCCAGGTCATCTTTGATCCTTCAACATTCTAAACGTTGTCTTTAGTATGGTAAAAATATGAATTAAAAATGCATTATTAATTAATTAAAATACTTATGCCTTTTGTATTTCTGTTATTTGGTCGTTGTTGATCTGAGAACAGTTTTGCCTTTGCTTTTGGGTTTGGCTTGTCTCGCATATCTGAAAAGCTTCCAAAAAACTGACTAAATAACCAACATGATACATGTGGCCCTTGGCAGCCAATAGTGACCTCACACCACTTTCTCTGAACCCAAGTTGTGTAAACGGTTTGTAATTAAAACAATTATATTTCAAAGTCACTGCTAAAATGGTCCACTTCATTAAAAAAGACTAACAGGCACTTTTTGGGGCCAGTTGCTTAAAAACTGATTGCTAAGGATATTGGCTTCGTTTTTAATTCATAAATTGCATATAAACACTTTTCACTGTATAGGGTACTGAGCATAGCCAGGGTGTGAGCACGAGAAGATATCACTTGATATCTTATAGCTTCTTATCAACAGGTTACATGTGTTTTTTCAACCACTGTTGTTCTACTGCATGCTGTTTACAATCAAACGCAGACCTAGTTGAAAGTTGTACTCTTTATACAGCATATTTATGTTTCATTCATTATTATATCCTGTCTTATGTTGTCTTATGTGTATAGCTGCTTGACTTACTGTAATGTTACAAAGGGTACAACCATATTTATTTGCTAATTAGGGGAGAGTAAATAGAGTCCCCCCACCCCAAATAAATCCCCACTATTTCCTGATATTCTCTTATTTCTCCCTATCCCCATGACAACAAGTTGACTCCTCCTACCTGATTCTGGTCCACAATTAACTTCCTGCTCCATTGGAATAGTGACCATGAGGCTGAACATCTGCTGTGTAATTAGCCGTTTCTCCGATGGACTCGGCGAGGATTCACTGTAATTGTTTTCACACGGAATTAACTTTTAAAACATAGCAGACCCGCAACACTCCTGACCTCGCCTGGCACCGCCCTCGCTCCGTCATGGCGCCTGGAGAGCGCATGCAGTAGGAATTGAAGAAGTGTTAAGAAAAACTGCCTGACCTCCCTGTGATGGCTCACCCCTTCCCGCGCAGAAGCATGTCTACAACATGGCACCGAAAGGTTTTATGTGGTTTAATATGATTCCTTTTAATTCCTCCCATTAGCCATGACCTCATTACACACTTGTTATTGTTTTCCATAGTGCTTGGGCATCATCTGGAGGGAATGCACCAGTGCCGGTTTGGGAAGGCAGGGCATTAGAGCTTGATTTATCCTGGTAATATCCATTAGAAAGCCAGAGACCCCGCCACCATGCCGGAAACAGAGGCTGACGCTGCCGGCGATATTTATATCAGCCGGGGAAGATTACAGATACATCACTCTCACTTAGCCTGCTGCCCAAATAATGAATCAATCACTGCCAAAGCACTTATAGAATTATAAAGCTGGTGTATTATGACCCATTTAAACGTCAATAGCAAAGGTAAAGTTCATATTCCCTAATCACGGTATAGCGAGACAGCGGGCCTATCAATTTGTCATCGTGGAGAAGTGTTTAAGCGGAGAGTGCGGGCGAGGGACTCGCTCTCGGATCGCCGGTCGCGATAATGTGCGGCATGATAGGACGGTCTTAGCCAGTGCCTGTTTATCACGGTGTCGTCATGACAACACAAGCGTCCCTCAGAAGACCAGGGGGGTTAAAGATATGCCTCGAGCGCTCAGGGCAGGGCTATGGTCATGTTTAATGAAGTCATTATGGCTTATTAGCAGCCTGGGCTGAGGCACTGGAGACATAAACCGGTTTTCTGACCTTGTCTGCTGGTCAGTTACTGTGACAGATGCATTTTATTGTTACTTATTTATTTACTTTTATACTCCCATAAGTGACTATTAAAAAATGTTAGCATCTTTGAATGCTTTCTGGATTCCTAGTTCATTTTAATCTTGTTAGTGAATATATCAGTATATATGATGCTAATATATCATACCGCATATACTAATATGGTACCATGCTTATAAGAAGATGGCCAGGACCCCATCCAGATGCAGTACTGAATTAGTAGGTGATAAGTCTGCATACGAATCAATAAAGCATCATATCTGACAAGGATCACAGATACATCTGCACGTTTTACCAAAGCTTTCATGCTCTCAGTTGATTCTTTAATGTGAATTATTGCCAGCTAATACTTGCCAGCTAAAAAGAGCAGCATGATATAACACAAGATAAATTAAAAAGATAGACAGACAGACAGACAGATAGATAGATAGATAGACAGATAGATAGATAGATGCAAGCTCTTATGCTGATCTTGGCACTCTTACCAGGTACATTCCATTGTCTCATGAGTGTCTCAGTATGTTTATACTAAATTGCAGTTTCATTAGAAAAAGATGGCTGAATGGGTGGATGGACAGACAGATAGATAGACTGGTTGATTAGATGGGCCTAATTTCTTCTCTAAAAAAAGTCCAAGACCGAATTTCACATTTTTACTTATTTTATTTATTTATTTATTTATTACAATTTTGCAAATAGCTGGTCTTAAACATGAGACATTTGTGGTTTTGCCTCCGGTGACGTTACCAGTTCCTGGCGGCCATGCTTTTCAGAGAGAGCATGAAATCACCACGGCTTCGCATGGCGCCGGTCGGTAAAAGCTACTGTGTCATTTTTAACAGGCTGGGTCACAGAGGTGAGCTGTGCAAAGTACCTCAAAGCTATTTTAGGGTTACATGAAGAAGAGCAATGAGGTTAAAAGCACCATATTCCTGAGAGAACATTTTTAGGACTAATAGGTCTGAACAGAGCTTTAGAGTCTAAAGTCTGAAGTCACATCCACATTTTTCAAATATTTTTAGTACTAGGTTTTTGATCGTAAATTATACTATAATGTATTAGTTTTATGTTTTATTCTTGAATATATCTGATGCCAAAAGAATAACTCAATGACATTTAATATAATGAGGTGATTAAGGTAATAAGCTTAAGCTGGGGTTGTTATCAGGTCAGCAATAATTACTAGTTTTGATTTAGCATTATGTCTAGTTTAGTTATAGACATCAGACTAGATATTAAGCTGAAACACAAGCATTCGTTTAATGGACAAAATTTGTTAAAACAAAACCATGGTGCTTGATAACATTCATTTACAGGTCGGCTCCACGTCACTATGACACTGTGACGTATCACTGTCCTGTTCCTTGTGTCAGTGTGGCATTTCTAATACACATTTATGAGAGGATAAAACTCACAGAGACCCACCATAACCTTCAACATCTGCTTCACATTCCAGCCTACATGCGAGTCATTATTTTTAATCAAACCAGCTCTGTCAGACCAAAAGAAAAATCACATTAACAAATTGTTAGTGCGCGGTTTTCATTTCAAATTATGGTGACAACGATTTATTATCAGGTTTTGAAAGAAAATCACCATATTTAATGAGATTCGGTAAAAAAAAAAAAAAAAGATATGTTAGGTAAATATCTAATATTATGAAGATATTTCACTGAAAAACTGAAGTTTGACTAGCACATTAGTGCACTGAACTGATAGAAAAAACACTAAACTCACCTAGATGGTCATAGTGATTAAACTAAAAATTACATTTTTAAAATTACTATTGCTGATAACATCTCATTAAAAATAGTAGGTGATAAATTATTATGAATATACAGTGGTGGCCAAAATTATTAAAACACCTGACAGATCTGAAAATGTTTACTTTTTTGCCTCCAAAACATGATTTAATTTCACAATGTTCATGAAATACGCATATGGTTGTGCACAACAAATATCAGATGAAGTGAGACCTACTGTTTTTATCCACTTTTAACTTTAATGTTTGGTATGTCCACCTTTTGCAGCAATTACAGCAGCACATCTCTCTGGCATAGTGTCAGTATATTTCCTGAGAACTTCAACACTAATGGTATCCCATGCCTTCTGCAACTCAAGCCAAAGGCTTTCTTTTAAAGGTACAATAGATCTGTCCAGTTTATTTTCCAACTCGTCATAAATGTGCTTGATGGAGTAGAGGTCCGGACTTAGCACAGTGATTCTCCTTCATTTGTTTTATGGGTATTTTAATGGCCAATTCAACAAAAACAACTGAAACTTTTAAATATGCCAAGTGTTCTAATAATTTTTACCACCACTGTATAGACAGAGATGTAAATATCAAGACCATAAAGTAAAAATCTAGACCAAAATTTAGTTTGTAGTTCGGTATTGTGATTGTGACTCTTTATACATTATACTTAACTGCTTTGTTGAAACAAAATCTTGGTCTGTATTTTATAAACCAGTGGCACTTTTTTGCTCCAGTTTGTCCAAGTGCTTTTTAACTGGCCAAATTGTCAGTATTCATACAAAAGTCAATCAATTAGGAGAGTAATTAGCTGAACTGTACACTTCCTGTCCCGGGGTGGAACCGAAGCCTATGAGCACAGCTGCCTAATGGGGAAAGTGGCTAGTATCCGTGCTCTAAATTATATGAAAATTCTGCCTGCAGAAAATTAGATTTATCCATCTCTGTACTGGCTTAACTGAACATGATTCTTGCATTTCATAGGTACATATTTAGGTAATGGTTTCAAAACTGGAAACATGGTGGTGGAGGGGCTAGCACACTGGGACCTGGATTTCCATGTGTGTGGAGTTTGCATATCCTCCCAGTGCTGTTGTGGGGTTTCCTCTGCGTACTCCAGTTCCCCCCCCAGTCAAAAATCACGCTGAAGTTTATGGGAGTTACCGGATTGTCCATAAGCATGTGAGTGTGCCCCGTGATGGGTTGGCGTCCCATCCTGGGTTGTTCCCTGCCTTCTGCTGGTAGGCTCTGGACCCCCTGTGACCCTGAATAGGACAAGGGGTTACAGAAAATGGATGGATGCACGGTTTTCAAGATTAGCAGAAAAATCTGCATTGGAACAGAACGAAAGCAAAGAAACAATGCACTTGTTACTGCGGTAACTTTGGGCGTGATTATTACAACATCATGGTAGAGCCGGGAAAAAAAATAGATTCAAAGCACTGATAAAGTTAGTGTTTTTCAAATATTCCTCATTTTGGATTCTATATTTATTTGTTTATTTTTTTATTTATGGTCTTTTGAATGATTCGCCATTTGAGGGGTTATCTGCTCTTGCTTGACTGTAAATAGAATCCATTTCCTTGCTTGACATTGGGTCTCTGTGACCTCATTTCCTTTGGGGCAATATTTCTATAACCTACTATCTTTTTTTCCTATTTAAACATGTCCATTCAATTTTGTGAATAATTATGAGGATGTCTGTGGACTACCTTTGGTTATTCGGAGCAATGTCTGTTTAATATTCTGCTCACCAGGCCCGAAGGCCTCACCACCTGAATCACAGCAGTTCAGGCCAAAAAATTTGGGTGCGAGCTCGCCTGTGCCGTCATTAACACGACGGGAATAAAAAGCGAAAGCCTTTGTTTCTTTGGCTGTTTTTGAAAGCCATCATTTCTTGCATTTTAAAAACCCCCTCTTAAAAATTACGCATTAGTAGCTGAATTTTCAGTACGGAGGCATGCGTAGCTATATGCCGTGTGTATGGTGAACGGAATGCAACACTCCCGGGACGAAAATGAAGGCGCGAATTACACACAATTCGCCAACAAAGATGAGACGTCCACCTTTCTACTGAGAGACACAGACAGGGTATTGCCTGCACAAATTCAGGCCACACTTCAGTCTGTTTTCAATATTCTGGCCGTATGCTTGTAAAAAAAAGAAAGAATCCCCGGAATACGTGGCCACCTCTCGGCTCCTTGGCAGCACGTAGTCGCTAAAAATGTACATAATTAAGGCAGGAAAGCAAACAACCATTATTTTACTGTCAAGAGATCATCTCCTGAAGTGTTAGCGGAGTAAGGAGTGATGTAGTCCGGCCCTGTCTCCTTTTTCTTCTCTTTAGACCCAAAAGGAAGTTCCCTGCATTTTCAGATTAATGCTAGGCTGTAATTCATGCTAATTTTCTGCCACCAAACCCCCCATCCCCCCTGCCCACCGGCCATCGATATATAAAAGTGTAAATCTGAGAAAGCACAATCTGTCTTACCTGGTGCCCTCGTCGCTCCTGTTCCCAGTCTGAAGTGTGAGCATGACGCTTTTTTTTTCTTTATCCTTGGCAAGGAAACAGCTAAAAGCTCTGAATATATTTACGGGCTGACATTAAGGGAATAATGGAGGAGGGTTCAAGTTGTGTGTGAACGGCTTAGGCTGTGGTGGTCCTCTGTGATGGGAAAGGTCTGGAAGACCACGATGGGAGCTCCTGGTGGGACTGTCCATGGACATGGTCAATCCTATCATGCGCAGAAGACCAGTGGACACACAAAAATGCACACACCTCACTCTTCTGCGTAAGTAGCCACAAATGCAGGCCAAGACCCTAGTTTAGCTTTTATATATAAAAACTGAATTATTTATTCATTTCAGTCTTTGCACTGTAACCTGTCACTTGTGCTAAATGCACATTATTTATGATTCCTGTTTAATATTTATTTTGTTTCATATCTTGTCTCTTCATAATTGTGTCCCTTGTTTCGGTCTTAGAAGTAGGTAACTGGGCATTTCACTGCACACTGTACTGAGTGTAACTGTACTATATGTAACAAAAAAAAGTTGATCATCTTGGCCATTTTATGTCGTCCTTTTACACTTCGGGCCCATCTACATCTACTATGACAAGGTCAAAGGTGAGGAATGCTGTGTTACTGTCACTGTAGAGGCTGAGTCAGAAATGCCACCAACTTTTAAGAGACATGAATAGAGCCAAGGTGGCTATCTCCATGATTTTTGCTCCTGAAGAACTGACTGTTCAGCAGGAAAATGCATGCTAATGAGTGTTAGCCCACTAGAGTACAAACATGACATTGACTGCCGTTTATTGACTCAGAATTATAATGGCAGTCCATGTCCATCTCCTCAGTTTGAACAAGCATTTTTTTTGCATAAAAATGTAAACACTTTTAAACAGGCAGCAGAGCAAACAGTTAGGTGACTGAAATCCCCCAGATACACATGGTCGTAAATTAGTTACATTTAACTGTGAAACTTCATCCACTTAATTAGCGCTATCCATAAATACGACACATATAGTCAATAACGCGACACAAAAGGGTAACCGAGGTGAGTGTGTGGTCTATAAAAATACGCGAATGCGTTGGCAGGTGACATGCAAATGAGGCCCGCAGCTAAAGGTATAAATTACAGGGAATTGATTGGTTGAAAAGCCCCCCCTCTAGTTAAAGTGCACCCCCCTCCCCAGGCTCCGCGTAATCAGTCCAGGTGAGTTTCCCAGCACACACAGCCCCGGGGGGCGGGGGGGGGGGGGGGGGGGGGGGGGGGCGGGGGGGGGGGGGGGGGGGGGGGGGGGGGGGGGGGGGGGGG
>JAODKN010000001.1:47260913-47270931 GCA_026774425.1 Petrocephalus zakoni | reverse complement strand
CCCCCCCCCCCCCCCCCCCCCCCCCCCCCCCCCCCCCCCCCCCCCCCCCCCCCCCCCCCCCCCCCCCCCCAAAAAAGTGAGGACCATGGCAAACATTTAGCCTTGTAAATGTCACCCATGCCATTAAGCCAGGAGTATTGCCTTAGGAACAGTAGAGCCATCTCCAGCATGTTTGGGGACACTATGTCGACACAGTTTGGCCAGAGTAAATACACATTGCGAGCAACATATCAATTAACAGTGACGGTAGAGGCATACTTTGCTCTTTGACAAGGCATCTGTAAAAATGAGCCCTGTTATCTCTGAGTTCTTAACAGCAGTGTTTCCTAAAACAGTCCTCAAGGATCCTGAGAAAGTCCATATTTTTGCTGTATCTCAGCTCCCAACACACCTGCACCAGGTACAGTATCTGATGTTCTTGATTAGCTGTGGGATGGGAGGGAACAAAAATGTGTCAAGTTACATTGAAATTCAATCTTACTGGGTTCTTGCTTTGTTTAAAAAGATGGTAAAAGATGATGTGTGGCTTTTGGTGGGCTTTAAGGAGGCCCGGTCAGCAAAATCTACGAAGGGAATCCAAGATGTCGTGTGATTTTGTCAGGGGACCGAGAATACCTTGCTACGCCCCTGCTTATGCCAGATATCAGCAGGGGAAGCCCGAAAAACACAGCGCTCTGCCCATTTGTTTTGTTTAGCATCCCAGAGAGGCTTGTACAGAATGAGCATATATGGTGCACTGCCATTAAAATGAAATAGTGTGCTGTGCACATTTAGGGATGTAAGCAATATTCTGGATAGAGTTTAATATTGCACCATTTCACTGGAAAAATCTATGTTTCTCATCCATGCTTGTAACAAGTAGACACTCCCTTACTGATTAAAGGCGCACAATGGAACACAATGAATCGCCTTTGGCTTATAGCCAAAACACACACTAATGTGTCTCTGTTTTATAGTTTATGTAACAGTAGGTTTTTATATATGGTTGTGCATAATTTCTCATATTAGTCCTTCCATCTTTTTCTGTTTAAGAACATAATATTGAATTTCTTCTTAAACAGCTATTTGAATATTGTCATATTAACATTTTTGTACTCATGGTCCAAGCTGATATTAATTGCAAAATAAAAAAAGTATGTATTATTTTTAAGGCTTCATAGGAGATTGACAGAGTGGTTGACACTTGTAAAGAGCCCGTAATATCCATAAATAGAGATGATGAGTATGGAGAGGTGTGTGTGTGTGTGTATGTTTTTGTGTGTGTGTGTGTGTGTGTGTGGGAGGGGGGGGGGTTGAAAGGGATCATTTGGATGTTGAACTCTGTATTTATGTATAAATACAGGAGATACAGGAGGTACAGGAGGTACAGGAGATACAGGAGGTACAGGAGGTACAGGAGATACAGGAGGTACAGGAGGTACAGGAGATACCGCCGCAGAGATGACTGCATCATTCGTAAGCTCAGCAAAGTATACCCAGCAGTGATCCAAGCTGGCCATCATTTCACCGTCTGCTTCGGCAGTAAAGTGTGTTCATCCAACCTTGCTGTGATTGCGTCTGTTTTCATTTTGGAACCCCCCCCATCCATTCTCTCCCTCCCTCTTTCCTCTTCTTCTCCATCACACCCCTCCCGCCTGCCCCCCTGCCCTGTAACCTACTGGCCCAGCACCCAATAACATTTCACAGCTCCTCTTAGAAAGTCCCTGTGCTCTGGCTCTGAGCTTCGGGCACTAAAAGACATGTGACATTACAGAGTCAGAATTAAGGCTCTCTCTAAGGTTATGTGAAAACACTGTGTATCATGGCGTCATTACCACAGGCTACAGGGGGAGAGGACTTTTATTTTTTTTTAGCCAAGCTGCTATCATGAGACGTTCTTCATGGCCCAAACAAAGGCTGATTCATATTGCACATTCTGGTGAAAACAAAATAAATATAACACATATAACATTTGTTTTCTAACGCAGTGTCCAAAAAGTGGACAAACTGCAAAGTTCATGCTTTGAATGCGTGCTTCTGAACTATTAGCAAGTTTATTGAATTTACAGTGATAGACAACTGATTAACTCAGATGACCAGTAAACTTTAGCAGCACTGTTGGGGAGAAGAATCCAATGTGCAGTCATACCCCACCTTGCGTCATTAATTGATTCAGAGAGCCCGTAACCATAAAATAATCCCTTAAACATGCCTAAGAAGGACTAATAAATATATGTAGCCCTTCCCATTGACGTCAATGCACCTTTAATTCACTATAAAACTCAGTGTTCACTTTGCAGTCTTAAAAGTCAATATTCACCTAGTATGAATTTTAGTTTTATTGTTCATTTTAACCCATCTTATGCTTCTAGTATTACTAATTAGTACCGACAAGCAACATAAGACCGGGGTAGTACTGTATACTAATTAGCATTATATATATATATATATTTATATATATATATATATAATTATGTGAACAACTAATGTAACCTCAAAGAGCACTCAGAACTCAATAACATGCAAACATGTTAGTTATTTTCCTATTTCCTGTAATCTCTCTACCAAGTCTCTACAAAATAAAGTTACATGTATTCAATTACTAGTTGAATTTCTACTCAGACGTTGAAAGGTGTTGGAAAGCTTCCGTGGTATAGAGAGTATTTCCCTGTATTGCAATAGGGGTTGTTTATTTGCTGAGGGTTTATTTTACTTATAGGGTTTATTTACTGAGTGCCTAACAGTGTGTCCCATGCTTTTTTGTCCTTGCCCTACGGTTGCTGTGTAACACCTACGCTATAAAAAGCCATTAAATGGTGTCGGGTAAAATGAGCTGGTGGGATGGCAGGCACATTTACCCCCCCCCCCCCCCCCCAACCCACTCAGAGCAGCTGGTGTCAGTGTGAACAAGGCAAGCTCTGTGGGTGCTGCAGATTACACGCATAGCCCGGCCCAGCCACGCAAGTGTGATTTAGAACAGAATAAACACCGTAGGAATGCGTGTTTTCATGAATGCAAAGTTCACATGAAATGAAAAAAGAAAAGCGTGGAAAAAAATAATTGGAAAAATACGTAACTGTTGTTATGTATTTTCCTCTTTCCTCACTGCGATATGACAGTCATTACGGCCACGGAAATACAGACACGCTATGGTTCGAGGATCCCCTGTCCAACACAGCTCAGCTAGCAACAAGGCAGACGGGAGCGGCGTTAGGCACCCCGAACAACACAGAGCATTCCCACCGCGGCTGCTGTTTGTTCGGCACGCTAATTGCCTGAAACACAATCCCCATATTACCCGTAATTTCAGCCGTTTGTGACTTCACAGTAATACCGGTAATGGCGTATTGATTTGTACAAATACTTCAACCTGTCTGACCAAAGCTCAGACGATCAAATCGGTGACACGACCAGATGGAGATACTGCAGGTCTCCGTGTAGATGCAGGCAGGGGGCAGACATACCCGCTCCTGCTGTAAAGAACCGGACAAGCTGGTGGACATGTAGGCGATGTAGTGGGCGGGGCACTGAAGCACTAAAGAGCCAATCAGATATAAGTAGTTTTTGATATTTAATGAAAAGCGAAGTTGCAAATGGCCAGATATCCGCATATAATGCTTTTCTGATTGATGCCAGAAAGGATCCTTTAAGATCCCCTGAAGGAATTTCCATAAACTCCATGACTTATATAATGCTCACACTATACGTAAAGGAGTCATCAGTGTTACATCAGTACATAATTGTTTTTTAAATAGCTTGAGCACCTGTTCACTTTATTTACTTTATGCAGTCCATAATTCACTCCTGTGTTGCTATAACAACAGAAAATACTTTTTTTTTTATTAACAGTACAGCATCTCAAAAGAATGATTTAGGTCAGTCTCTGTTAAAGTCATGTAGATCAATAATGGTATGGAATTTAAAATCCAAATACCATTACATTTTACGCAACTTGAAGAACTCAAACATATTTTAACATCCGTGTTATGAGATACACTAATCTCTCCTTTTTCCCCCCTGTTGTCATTCTAGCATGCTGCTGCTGACTTAAGCATTTCTTAATGCATCTTCTTTTTTCATTTGCCCTGGGAAATTGTAAATCACCTGCATTCGCTACATTGCCATTAAAGAACTGAAATGATTTTTCAAACGATAACCACAAAACTTTATCGATCCTTAGTTCTGACCAAAATAAATAAATGAAGAGAGGCGTCTTTTATGTAACGCGTCTTTACCACTTCTAGGAATTATATGGAGCCATCATTATTCTGTCCATATTCAACCACTAGCTGAGATATACGATATACAGTGTGCAGTCCCCGCAGACCTCACCTGCTGCAGAGATGACTGCATCGCTCAACACTCTGTAAAGTATACTCTGCAGTGATCCAGGACGCCCATCGATCCATTCATCCGATATTTTAATAATATTTTATTGGATACTGAGAGTGGCTCATTTGTGGGACCTTAAGTGCATTAAGTTATAACAATAAGCTATGGATACCCTGCTCGATCAATATAGGATCTGCTTTTAAGTTGTAAGACTAGACTCAGTCTGGACAGGGTCACGTAATTGAGGAAGTCAAAATAGCCTTGCTGAGGATAAAGATTCGGACTACAAGGGGGAAGTTAGAGGTCTAGCCAATTGGGTGTGTCTTAATTATGTATGGTTAACTCCATTGGCTGATGACAATCACTAATAATGATTGATGGCTTTGCCTGACCAACCGAGGAATCCCATAACACCTCAGCATGTCCTCTGACTGTGCAGTTCAGAGACAGCGACTGTGGAGTGAATTATTTTCCAGAAGCCACATCTATTGTGTCTCACCTCATCAGGCATTAGATGGAGTATAGAAAGAAGCGTGACCATGGTGACTGCCTTCTGAAAGTGACAATGATAACATCTCTCCGTTCACCCGCACAGTAAAAGTAGCCATTTGATTGGCAGCTGTCAGACTTAAGTGTCTTACAAACCTTCACACAAATGCTTCAAGATATACGCACACGTAAGGCCTCCACTTCCTTTCTAGTCATAGTGATGAGAATCTGCCTGATCCCACCTCCCACCCCCATCCAAAGATATCGAAGCCAAATATAGCAGCTAAAAGGTCATCTTCGCTATTCTTTAAATTGGCAGGAGAAAGTGAAGGTTAGCAAGATAGTATTCACATGTCAGAAATCAGATCCGCGGACTTTAAGTAGCAAGGAAGGAAAAACAAGGGTGGCGTTTTCCGCGTGTGGCTGGTTCTCTTTCATAAGCACATTTCAGTGTGGATCTTATAATCAAGACAGACGCCCAGAAGGCCTCCTTTCATAAGATATTGGTTTTTTGTGTGTCAATCTACCGCTTCACAAGAGAGGAATCGCCCGGTTAAAAATACAACTCATAGCGAAGGAAGGAATCATGTCATTTCCTGAAGGAAAGTGACAGCAGCGGGCCACGCGATGCACGGGTCAAAGTCCTGACTCAAATATTTATATTATTTCCAGGCAAAAATGGAATGTGGCTGACCGGCTTGTACTTTTGAAGAAAGCAATATTTGCTACTTGCTTCCACTGGTTTGTGATGTTTGTGAAGCAGATCTTGTCTATTTTATCGGGCTGTAGTAGTGTGAGGATTGATTCCCTAAAAACGTACCTGTTTTCAGTAAGAATGTTTAAATCAAGTGGTCCCGTGTAGGCACCAGCCAATATCACGGTTAAAAGCTCACCCACTTCATTGGCCAGATGTGACCTGGGCCCCCCTTCGAAAAGGGATGGACAGAGACTACCTAGGACTTATTCTTCTATTGCATGGCTCCCATTAATCTGTCAGACACTGGTGAGTTACTGGATGCCAGGTATGAGTGTTACTTCATCCCTCCAGTTAACAAATAGCCCCCCCACATGGCGATGCCATTAGTTGATTGGCCGGTTCCAAAGTGGCTAGTGCAGCTGAAGCTGAGGATTTCGGGAGGGTGTGTCAGTAGATCACTGCCTCTAGACCAATGTGAGTGTCAATGTCAGTGTGATCAGCCTCTACTCAGAAGGTTTCTGGTTTGAATCCCATCCTTGGCAGAATAACCATCCCTATTAGGTCGATCAGCAAGGCCCTTAACCCCTCTAAAATACTCCAGGGAGCTAGATTAGTGGCCTAATCCTGTGCTTGCCCCCAAAGCTTCACATTGCACTGTATACATGTATGCATAAGTGTCTCAAAGGAACATGACATGGCACATGCAAAAACTAAAGAGTGCCAATGTACCTCTGTTAACGGCCTAAGGCATCATTTCATAGCCCTACTAAAATGGGGGCTTAAATCAGAGACAAAAAATGTGTATGCATGTAGATATATTAAGCAATATAGAAATGAAGCAAATGCAATTCTTTCAATAGCATTCAATGTGGAATCTCATCCATTCCCAGAGAAATATGTGCTGTATTTTCTTTTGTAATGAACTCATCCACACACCCTGTTTTTATCCTGTCACCGCAGCGCTTTGCCTTGGCAGGACTCCTGTGTCACTCCGCAAGCAGAAACTGCCACTGGAAGAGCATTTGTGCGGCTGGAATCCGCTGAGGACGGAGCTGGGGCTGAGCAGCGTGTGGTTAGAGAGCGGCTGGGGCGGGGGGGGTCGCGGCGCGGCGATACAGGTAATTTTGGAGAGGCCTGCGCGTCCGCATAGTGCCATGGTACCTGCAGGGACCCATTCTCCTGCCTGGCTGTCTTTCGGCTTCCACAGCGTCAGACATTACAAGTGACATCTTCAAATATCTCTATTTGTTTTCCTGGGCTTGGACTGGCAAACGGGGGGGGTTCATCCTATAGGGCTTTGTTTGTTGTTAAAAATAATGTATATTATTTATAGCCAATTGAGAAGCATCACAGGTAGTAAGAAATCCCTTATCCAGCTTGGATAGGGTGTTACCTTTCAATATTTCATGTAAATGAATAATTTATCTTAAATAAAAACATGTTGTCCATTGACTGGACTCTGGCACTCATTATTTTTATGAATTGGATGTCTGTCTAGGGCAACTGTGACATCATAACTAGGAGCAGGCCACGGACACAATAGAGTATGAGGCTCAGCTCCAGGTAAATGTACTGCCGCCCATCCCCTGTGCTGAAAACATGGCTTACTGCACACCGGGCCCGGCTTCACGGGGTGGCCAGGGTGGGCCTGCCCCCCCAAAAACAAGGCTACCCTACCCAACCAAGAGGGGGAAGTCTATTTTTTATATGTAATTGCCCAAAGAACATAGGAATTAAAAACACAAAAATGCTTTTGTTAATTATATTTGCAATTCCAAAAATAGAGCTGTACATATCCTGTTTGTTCAGTTAAACATGTCACAAGCATAATAATTTTGCACTCAAGGGACTGGGATGTTGAAGGCTTTTTGCCCTCACACCAAATATTCTGATCAAAAGTGGGAATTTAGGAACCCTAGGTTCCAGCGTCGGAAATCTGCAGACTCAACGGCACGTTGTGCGTGTACAGGAGCTCACTCGGTGACCGCCATGCTAACTGGATAAGTGCTTATTGAAAGAGGATGGGAAATGACTAAAGTAGGGATTCGGAGCGTATGCCCTAATGCGGGCTCCCGGCGAGTGAGAGGGACCTGCTCCAAGCCTTGACAATCAGCACCGTCAATTTCTGGACGTTTATACCAGGTACCTGGGGAAAAGCTATTTCTCACACAATTCACTTTCGGCCCCATTTTTCTTAAGCGCTCCTACATCGCCGATCCCCGTTGGGGAATTTTTAATCCCGCTGTGAAGTGAGGCTGTGTTTAGTTTCAGTCATGAGGTCAAAAATCATAATAATAAAAAAAATATCAATATCCAGCATTACATTTTTGCAGAGATAAAGGCAGGATAGTGGAGTAGCTCCCAACAGCTATAAAATACTGATAGGAAATCATAGTTTTTCATTTTGAGTTTCCTTCTCTTCTTATACCATGTCTTCCTTTCTGGTCGCTATTTAAATTTCAGGTGTCCATTAGCTTTGAAAGAACATTCAGAGCAGCGTACATTAGTTACTCTGCTTCCTTTGCATCTTGCGGGTGTATTTACACAACCTGGACCTTTCTTCAAGTGACAAACAACAGGCACACCTTGTCTGGTGGCAATTAAATATCCAGGCATGAAGCGAGGTCTCAGTTATCCACCCCTCTTCCAGACGCCACCCTACTCATGCGTCTGCCAGCGTTTCTCCGGCTGAGGCTAAGCTGTCTTACCGCAATCGAGATCCTTGAGGATTCGGCGGCAGTGACTCACCGCTCGCTGCGTGAACACATCCTAACCAGGAAGCGTTTGAAACGCTCATCTCCGCACACCAGGCCCGGTAATGAAAACAAAGCTCGGCAGATTACTGCCTGTCAGCGGCGATGCCCAGCCGAGTTTGCGCCGAGCACGTTAGCCACGGGCGATTTGCGTCTTGCCAGAGTCAAACTTTCTGAGCGCCCCGAGACTTCCCCGCATCTGTCTCCCCAGTTGCCGATTTTCCGGTTGGCGGAGTCCACTCCGACACGACGAGGCCCGACGCGTTAGAGCACATTGTCCTCGCTGACAGCTAGCGAGACCTCCGCTTCCTCGCTCTGACACTCCAATATGTCCAGACATCTGTGCTATTAAAGGAACTAAGCTCATTAGACACGGACACTTGAACTCGGGGGTCAAGGCGGAGGGAGAGTTCAGCCCTGTCAGTTTGGGATCAGAAATTAGCATTAGCGTATCATGTGTCTCCTCCTCTCCTACATAATTTATAAAGTCTAACAGAAAAAAAATCAGTTTTTTAGTGAAGTGGGGTGACGTACTTCTGGTGTCAGAATAATAATAATATACTTTGCCACTATAATCTTTTGTAAGACAACTTTCTTAATGTATGTATTCTTAGTTCTTAGTTCCTGGGGTGACAATAATAGTCATGGCCATCCTTATCTGCTCTTTAGGACTGCTAATGCCACTTGTTAAATATGTGACCTCAGTGTCACTCTAGCAAGACCTTATAAATCATCCAAAATCCTCTTTTCTGGTCAGTTATTGTGATGTTTAATTTCTCACATTGGTTACTGAAGTCTCATTAAATCGGTCGGCCAGGCGACAGCCATATGCTGAGGGACAGGCGCGATGGCCGTTGCGGGCTTTGTTTGAATCTCCTGACCCCTGTGCCCTGCCGAGAGCTGGCTTCCTCTCAAAAGTTCCTCCTCTTCCTCACCGCTGTATGCTATAGGGCACCGAGACACCATAATCTAAGGCCCCTCCAGTTAAAATTTACGGTTTCGGGATATCGGAGACGTAAAATGTAGCCTAGAGGTCTTTCTGGGAACGTTAATGTTGCCACATAAAGAGGATCCTTTAGTCATCTTTTAGAAAGAGCCCCAGAGGACTGCTGAAAATCCACCAGTATTAGACACCACGTTTCCGGGCAGTAAAGCAGTTGGCTTATTTTCCCAGGTGCTGTAAACAAACTGTTCCCCAGCACACTCTGCTCCCCTCTCGCTGCCACTGACTTTGCCTCTTTCTGAAATGACAAAGTCACTTCTGTTTTACGTGCGAACATCACATTTTATTTATTTGCTACGAAATTCTGTGCAGTACTTTTTCTGACATTCTTTGCAGTCTTACTGTTTATTGTCATTTATTATTTATTGTTCTTGTTTACATGTCTTTTACTTTCTAGACGTGTGTCGCTACTATGAACCTGTAATAAAGTGTCCATCTATCCACCAAGAAACGATACCTGGACCGGCACTCAATCAATAATAAATAATAATAAATAAATCAATAATTACAATAATTTCTCCACTTCAGAGTCCCTCTATCCCAGTAAGACAAAAATCTGCCCAGTCTTCCTCCTTATAGTCATCCATATAATCTGTCTGCCAATGTGGTAAAAGGCACTATACACTCACCTAAAGGATTATTAGGAACACCATACTAATACGGTGTTTGACCCCCTTTCGCCCTCAGGACTGCCTTAATTCTACGTGGCATTGATTCAACAAGGTGCTGAAAGCATTCTTTAGAAATGTTGGCCCATATTGATAG
>JAODKN010000001.1:47247799-47260813 GCA_026774425.1 Petrocephalus zakoni | reverse complement strand
ATTGGTTGATTAGATAATTGCATTAATAAAAAATTGAACAGGTGTTCCTAATAATCCTTTAGGTGAGTGTAGATGACAAGGAACTGATCTTATGACCTGATGTAACTGGGATCTGACCAAGGCACTTTCTGTTGCATTGTAGAGAAAGTTATGTCCCCCCAAAGTATTCAGCCATGTGCATGGATCAATCAGAAGAGCAAAGGCTTTGTAATTCACTTTGTACACTGTCGTACCACTAAACATAAGGGTGCATTAACATCTCCTGTGGCCGGCAGCCTCTCTCATCTCCGGACATTTCTGTCCTGCACTAAACACTGGTCCCACTGAAACCTCTACCTTTGATCCTTTCTCTGTACAAAACAAACTCACATGCTCCTACCTTCACCTAAACTCCCCTCAAGCACACTACATTCAAACAACCGTCTAGCTTTGTTTTGCAAAACGGTTTTTGGGCCCTCAGTGGACAAGGTCAACGCGGGTTGCATCCTGCCTTGCATCAAAGGCACATACCCCCAGCCTGCAGTGCAGCCTGGGGATAGTGTGCCACTGCATAAACCAATCCCTTATCATGACCCACACCCAACCACCCTGGCATTGACTGTTCACAAGGCTGAAACTCTCAGTATTCAAACAAAAAAAGCCATGGTGCATTTGGAGCTCCCTCTAAACCCAGAAACTTGCATTTAAATCCCTCTGTTCTTCAGCTTAGCACTGATTAACATATACAGTACATATGCATACCGTATATATACATAGAGCAAGCTAGAGGGCAGGGATTGGATGATCGTTTGCATTTCCACGCCGATTTATCATCAGCCCTGAGCCCACAGTGTCACCA
The DNA here is from genome assembly GCA_026774425.1 of Petrocephalus zakoni. Taxonomy (NCBI): domain Eukaryota; kingdom Metazoa; phylum Chordata; class Actinopteri; order Osteoglossiformes; family Mormyridae; genus Petrocephalus; species Petrocephalus zakoni. Next base: position 47,259,975 of record JAODKN010000001.1, on the reverse strand, counting down.
ATTAATAAAACCCACCTGGGCCTGATTGGACTAATTTACTAGTTAGGGGAATGAAATGATTTCAGCTAGATGGATGTGGCTGAGCATCGGAGGTGGGCTTTTCTGAAACAGCTGCATATTTTCTTAGCTTATTTGTTGTTTATTTCCATGTTGAGATATTTATTTTGCTTCTGGGTCACTCCCCTGTCTCATACTTATAGCTGTTCCATTTATATTAGTCTCATCTTATATATTGATATAGAGTATATGTAACACCCATAAATAAAGAAAACCGGAGTTTTTTTTTTTTTAAATCATTGATGTGTCCTTATTTAGAATGACGCTTGCTGAAATTAGCACATCATCTCGCTGAAGGACAGTATTGCTATGCCTTACCACTGCTTGGGCTGATGAATTTACATCCTGGTATTAATGCTCGCTGGGCTTCCCCCACAGGCTGACTCCCCGCCCTCTAATGAGTGGCCTGGAGTTCCAACGCCTTGTCAGCATAGCTCTAAATCCGCCTCTCATTCCACTGCATGATAACTCTTCCTGGATGGCCCCAGATCCCCCACTGAGAGTCACTTATATTGGCTGTGCTCTGAGTTGCCCAGGAGCAAGCGTGACGGAGTGAGATCAGATTCGACCCATGCCCATCTGGGAGCGAGCTTGGCAGAGTGTGACCGGATTCGACCCATGCCCATCTGGGAGCGAGCTTGGCAGAGTGGGACCGGATTCGACCCATGTCCATCTGAGACGAGCTTAGCGAAATGGGAGCGGATTCGACCCATGTCCATCCGGGAACGAGCTCGGCGGAGTGGGACTGGATTCGACCCATGTCCATCTCTCTGAAAGAAGAGGGAAGGATGTGAGGCACTGACAGAATTAGAGGGAGACAAAAATGAACAGAGACGACGCCAGTGTCCACCGATAACGAGCACCTGGGAACATATCGCTCTCCCGTTTGTTTGTTTTGATGTCCTGTTGGATGTTAATTGTTCCTGGCAGTGGACAAACTGAGTAAAACCTGCTTCTTTATAATAAAGCTGGTAATCTAGGTAAGTATTAGCAAGACGTTGTTCTGAAAGGAAATGATGTAACAGTGAGATTCCTTTTAAACACCAAAAACCAGGCTTTTCGCTAGACAGCGTCTCCTTTTCCCTGTTCACTGAAAATCACAAAATGTGAGCATATATAAGCAAACCTATCAAACTCAGATATGGCAGGAAAGCCCGGGCAGTTTTCTGAATGCTCAGTTATTCATCTCTGTGAAAGAACAGACCATTTCACATGCGTCCATCAAAACTCCATCTTTCTCTCCGATACAAAGTGCAAAATGAAGATGTACAAGAATGTTTGGGGAAATTCTTCACCAGAAAACAAAATGTATCTATTTTATCCATCATCCAATCAAGGGTCATGATCTCGAAATCCCAGCCCCAGAACACATAACGCAGAGACAGGCCCAACCTGAATGATACCCCAGCTGAATTTTGAGTCACTCGCTCGCAAACATGTTCACTAAGAACTCCGGCCCACACTAAAGCTGATTTAAAACATGTACTTTGCTAAACCAGAAATCTTAGGATTCAGAAGCATGACGGGGCATGAGTCGAACCCGTAGCTTTACTGCTGTGTTGTGTTTTCAAAACAAGGTGTATCTCCTGCACTTTCATAGCTGCTACTGCATCAAATGTCCATGCTCCTGGGAGAGGGAATGGGTTCTGTACAACAGAAGGTTGCTTTGAGGAGTCCTCAGCTGGATAAATGACAGAAGAGTGGATACAGCCTCCCTAAGGGAAACAAAATTAAAACGGTGATTTTTAGGCCTGGGGTGGTACCGGGGTGCAGTGGTTAGCACTGTTGCCTCATGCCTCTGGGACCAGGGTTTGAGTCTCCACTGTGTCTGGAGTCTGCATGCTCTCCCCATGGGGTTTCTGCTGGGTACCTCAGTTTCCCCCCACAGTCCAAAAATCTGCTGTGGAATCTCCAAATTTTCTGTAAGTGTGACTGATGTCTGTGTGCCCTGTGACTGGTTGGTGCCCCATCCTGTGTTGTTCTCTGCCTTGCACCCATACGTTCATGATCCCAAATAGGACAAACAGACAATGGATGTATTCTGGGAGATCTTCAGTGGCAGGAAATGTGGAGCAATGAGCCACCATGAGGCTGCAGCATCGAGAAGCGTCATGCAAAGACAGAGGTAAGAAGCGCACACAGGAAAACATATGAGCAAGTATTATCCGGGACCTATTGACTGAAAGTTTACGAGAGCTTTATATGTAATTTCTGTGGAAATTATGTTTCTGTAATTGGTTGGAGACTTTCAACACTATGCCGTTTTACGTGTCTGTCACAGATAATTGCCTGCAATTACATTCAGTAAAATGAAACTTTTTCATGATATTTTAAACAACTGTCAGAGTTGACTGTTACAGTGCTTTAAAATACCTGGTATCATAGATTTGATGGACATATATGTGTGTGTGGACATTTCTGAAGGGAGCCCTGCGTCATTTAATTTGCGGGGAATATTGCACATTTCATTGTTTATTCGTTCTCCAGTGCCGTTCGCTGGCATTTAAGTAATTATTTTGCACAGACATATTTTGCCCGCGACGTGTCAGTGTCAAGAGCAGGGAGACGGCGGGAATTCACAGCTTGGCACTGAACAGCGAAATTGCCCTGTTAGAGCGAAGTGCAAATTTAACCCTTGGGTTTGATGGTGATGTGAATTTTAGTGTGTGAATATTCAGCTTCACGCTATTCCCTTGAAAGTCAATCTTTTTTTTCAATGGGATCAAATCTTAAACAAATGATAATATTTGTACCCATATCACAATGCAAACGAAGACTGTAATTTTTGTTTAAAGGTGTCTTAAACATTTGGGGGTAATTCATTTGATCTCTTGCCTGATTGCATAACTGTTATATTGTCAATATATTGTCTTTCCTCCCTGTTTCAGTATGAAACATTAAATATCTTACATATTTATATTCTATTTTTGGCCCACACATCATATACCTGAAGATGAGTATAACCTTATGTTGGCTTAACTAACAGAAACAGAGTCAACCATTCAAAGTTTTATTGCTTTATTGTCACATACATAGTTATACTCAGTAAATGTGCAGTGAAACGTTTGGTTGTCTACCTCCAAGACTCTGAAACAATGGGCATAAGAGACATGGCATTAGACATTAAACAATAAACATTAATCAATTATCATAAATATCTATAAATACTACTCAATTGGAAGTAAAGTGACGGGGGTGGGGGGGGGGTAATGCAGAGAATCTAAAAATAAATAATAAATGTATACATTGAGTAGGCTGTTGGAACATTGGTTAGTTAGAGTCAGTTAACTATTTTTTTTTTCTTATTGTATATCTGATCCTGGGTCTCGGGGGCGACCTCATCCTCTCCACCCTGCAGCTCTTAAGAAGCATCCTGCTAGACATTATGATACAAAGGCCATGAGGGTTGGTATCAGTCACTGCTCTGTAAAACCTGGCATGATTTTCACGTGTCCGGGGGCCAGCCATCGAACACTGAGATCGGATGTGTGAAACATATCCCTGCACACTGTGGTTAGACAGGAGATTTCCAAAACCTCAAGCAGCTGTAATGAAGGCAGGCTGCCAGCCATAACCAGACAGTAATAACCAGAAAGCTTAAACCTAAAACAAACAAACGAATATGCCACTGAGGCTACGGTGGGTTGAGCTGCTACTCCCGTGAGCACGTTGGCAATGCGGGAAGCGACCTGCAAAAACGGAGGCTGCATCCTGAGTGTGCCTGATGACATCATCAGCGCTCATCGGCATCTGCCTTTGCGCCGTTAACATCTCTGCTCCTCGCTATCTGTCAGCTCATTCACCGCTAAGTACCTTTCTCCCACGTGAGCATTTATTCCTCTCCTTGTCTCATCCTTCCCCTGAAAAACATCTCCATTATACATCCGACATGGTCCACAGACAGTTGTCGAGGAGTGACCCCGGAACTTCACTTCTACTAGCATGACGGGGGTTTACGTGCTCGATCACGACGAAAAACAAAATTGCTTACGTGCTGAAATGTAATGACTGGAAGAAGCTCAGGAATGATGCAGTTATCACCCAGAGATCTGGCACGGCTGCCGTTGCAAGGGAGCCAGTTTTACATTTAACCATAAATCTTGCCCGGCCCTGTTTTTTTTTCTGAAGGTTCTAATATAAACTCAAAACTTTAGAGGGTTGTATTTTATAAATTGCAGCTGACCTGGGGGTAGGTTGGGACAGCGCGGTGGACATGAGTCAGCCGGAACACTCCTCTCTAGCTCCCAGAGTTCACCGTCTAACTCAAGCTTGATATCACTGATGATGAATGTGGCGCTGCAATCAAGACATAATTAGATGTATTCACAAGAATTAAAAAAAAAACATCTTTTATTACTTCCAGCAGTATTATCGAGGACAGGTGTATGGTTTCTCAACTGTGCCGTGAAACAAATGAGGACAGCTGTAAAGTCCCTCTGTCCACCATTAAGAACAGCATCACAGAACCCAAACACTCCTCAGAGACATCTGGACAATAGCTATTATTATAATCAATTAGGGTGACTACTAGATATCGTTTGATTTATTTGAGCTAAGAGTTACAAGCCTTGTGTTGAAGCACAGTCAGCATTGGGTAAATAATAAAAAAATAGCACGGTCATGCTGTTACAGTTAGAAAAATTAACTATATCTATAATTAATTGATGGGCACATTAATAAGTGTGTGGTCTTTACAAAAGTAAAATCTTTGTGCCTTTAACATTTAAGATCTCTGTGCCTGTATCCATCATTGCAATAAGTGCTTTCTTCTCCATGACCCTAACTTCTGAACTCACTGGGAACTCTAACCCATCTCTCTTAGTGTTCCCAGGCAGAAGTGTAAATGTGTGGATTTAAGTTGGTCTGGGGAGTATCTGATGTACTTTTGGAACATGCAGTGCTGGCTGACGTTTATGATGGTTCACGTCTATGTTGCTGGGACAATGGTACCTTAGAAGTGTAGTTGCTTGTTCTCAGCTGTTTCCCTGGATAGCGGTCAGTCTCAGTAAGCCAGAAGTAGCCGCTTGGATGGCAGCTTGCACTGTGGATCAGGAAGTCCCCTAAGCTCCACTCTGAGATCCCACCTGGAGAATGGGCATTCCTCCATCAGTGGGTGAGGCACACATCTGTACTAATGTCAGTTATTCTAAAATGTTAATGCTGCTGATGCAAGCCTAGATAATCCTCAGTGCATAGTGCCAGTGATAGGAAATATTTCATATCAGAATCAGAAAGATTGTTATTGACAAAGTATTTGAAACATAAAAGGAGCCTGTTTCGGTTGGTGTGCCCTGGTGTAACATATAATATGCAAGACAATATACAATTCGAGACAGTATAAAAGATGTGAATTTTTACGCATACTTTCTACCCTAGACTGCATGCCTAGAGTCAGAAGCAGCACGGGATGGAAGATAGGGTGAATAAATAAATATATGGATTGAGAATGTAGGTGAATCTCCTGGGTTGATGCTAGGAAGAATTATAGGGTCACAGCTGAGTTCATTTGTGTAACAGTCCTCCGGCTTCATGGTGTATCATCACGGGTGCCCAGAGCATTCCCAAGCACACAGAGCGCCCCACGCACAAATTTGGTCCCAGCTCATCTAGATCAGTACCTGAACTCTCACTTGATCAACCTTTGATTTTCGCTCTTCTACTTCACTTCATTTCTGGGCGTTGTCTTAAAGCTGTTATCCATTTCAGTTCATAACATAAATCTTTCTGCCATCTATCTCAAATAGAGATCACAGTAAGAGCACCATGCAAGTGAATTTTTTTTTAAGCGTTGACTGCCTTCACTCTAACTGGATTATTTACCAGCGCTGCGGCAAAACCCCCCCGATTCTGATCAATGAAAAAACCAGAAATGAATCTTATTATACTCGCTAATGTCTTATTGATGGTCAAGCTGACACTACACCCATATCCATTTGTTTTCAATTGTGGCCGTCTCGTTTCATTGCAGGGAATAGATGCGAGGACTCAACAGGCATCACTGACTGCTGCTATTCTTAACTTCTTGATTCTTAAAACAGCAAGACAGAATGCTGCTTTCAGGATGTTTCTCGTTTGATCTTGGACGGATAGAACTGTTAGTACCGGGAATCTACTTGAGTATACTTCTGTGCATGTGCACCAGCACGCCTGGCCGTAACCTGTCCTGATCGATGTTTTTATCCCAGTTATAATGAGGGCGTTTCTTGCCCCAGGGCATGTTTTGAGGTCTGATGAGCTTCTCCCAACCTTCTTCACATGATGGTGTCTCTTAGAGTAGAATAGTGATACTTCTGTTATAGGGTCTTTTGGCATCTTCCATCTTGGTCACAAATACAGGTGAGAACAAATTTGGGGGTCACAGCCAGCATCCAGTGCACCTGGAGCAATTAGGGAACTTCAGTCGGCCAGCCATGGGATTCGAACCAACACCCTTCCGATCACGGGCACAGAGCTGAAGCTTGCTCCCGAATGTGGCTACTCATTTTTTTCTTTTTTTCCCACATTTTTTTTATGGCTTTTTGGGAAGAAACCAGTTGCAAAGAAGAGCCAGCCTATCACATCCACTTCATAACAAACACCTTTTTGCTAATGTATGCAAGACACATGGTTTTCTGCAATAAAGCCTGACAGAAACAAAGGCCTCCTTGGTAATTATTTGCATGGTTAATTACTGTAAAATAATTCTCAACAGAGACATAGACGAAGATGTGTCTATAAATAGGTCCTGAAATAATCACAATATGGGCTATAGGCCAGTAATAATGACACTGAATGAACAGTTACAATAATGTCAATGAGTGGCTTTGGGTTTAATTGCACTTTATTTTAGCAAGTAACACTGACTGTGTTGATGTGAAATTTAAGCATTCAAAGTGCTTCTGTGCCTTACAGTGTTCATATCTATTTTTAGGTAGTTTTTTGAATGCACCAGCTGTCTGTATGCACCATATAGGTTGACATTAAATTGCCTGTGCTCAATCTGAATTCACGCTTATTTTTCTCAATGCACCAACATTAATGCACAGAGAAATAATTATATTGGAGGTTTTAAATGATATTGGTTTTCATTAAGTTAAATAAACTCATAATTGTTAATGTTAAATATAAGCAAAATATAGGCCTGTAGTACTTGCATCCACACAGTATTTACTATTTTACTGATCTGTGATTGTGGTGTTTAACAGTAGGCTGCATTGTAATTAAGATCTTCTTTAAGCTGACAGATGGATATACAGGTTAATCATTTCTACATCCACATGCAACCACACAAGATAACATGAGATGTGACATGATACGATACAATAAGATAAAATAAAACAAGAAAAGATAAGATACATTTGGGAGATTTCTTGGGCATAAAACAGCATGGCGTGGGCATTTTGTGCATATTATTCTTCATTTTATATGTACACACACACACACTGCTTCAAGTGTTGACAAGTTACTTGCTTAGCCTTTCTGCAAACTGTGTTGGACTCAGCTGTTATTTTTTCACTTGTGTCCATCCTGTTAGCTTTAACGAGTCTGGCCGTTCTCCTCTGACCTCCCTCATCAACAAGGCGCTTGGAGCCGCAGAGCTGCCCCCGACTGGATGGTTTTAGTTAATCACACCGACCTCTGTAAAATCTAGACTCTGTTGTGTGCTAAAATCCCTACAGGGAAGCTGTTTCTGAAATGCTGAATTTGTCACGTATGTTACCAGCAATGACACCGTGTTTGCAATTACATCGATCAGACGTATTAGCTGCTCTAATGCAGGGACACACAGTAATTAAACTGCTTGACCCTGTCTGTGTGCTGCATGTATTCATTTGCAGCCAGCAGGACGCTTGTGTTATTGAGTATGTGTACCTAATAAAATGGCCTCACAGTGAATTATCTTTATGACTATGGGAATTTAACATAAACTCTTCATATATCAGATATACTACCAATGAATATTCATCTTCTTCTTTCATAATTTAAACCAATATTTTTTGTACATTTTTTTTACTTATATTAGATAAAAAAAAAGATATTTCGGCCCTTAAGTGACTCCTTATCAGTGTAACTATGATTAGTTCTCCTTATAGCTTAACTTTTTTTTTGCTGCTGATTCATTTATTCATTGAGCAGAACACCCAACCTTGATGCAAGAACAATGCAGAATGTCCGCATCCATCCATCCGTCCGTCCAGGTGTTGTGCCTTCAGGTGTTTAGATGTGCTAGATAGATAGATAGATAGATAGACTGAATGATTGAATGATTGATTGATTCAGTATCTGGAAATTTAAACTTGAGTCACACAATGAAAATATACATGTGTGTTTCTCCTCCTTGTTTATCAAATACTGCTTGATTGCGGTCCGGAGTTGGGGCTCAGTGGTACTGTTGGGCTTGCCCCTCCCTATATACACAACTCCCTCTCCCTAAGTGAGACGTGTCTCAGGGTGAATGACAGTGACGTGTGTTTGTGAGTCGCTGGATGTCCAGCCTCTCGCCCCTCTCTTTGGCTAATGCCTCTGGGAATAGGCTCCGCATGGCCACTGCCCAGCTCTTTAAAAACAGACCCAAGCTTTTGAGTTAAGACAGTGCATCCCTCCAAGCTTTGGCCAGCTCCGTGTCATGGCCGAGGGGACGGGGGGGCGGCCTGAGCAAGTCACAGAAAAACCCGCAGCTGTAAAATCTGACTTCGGCGTCCTTCAGGTCTGCGATTTCCCCACGGTATCGCACATCAGCAAGCTCAAAGAGACGGGCACCGTGCCTTTCTATGCTCCCATAAACTGCAGGTCAGCGCAGAGCATGCCACGCCATCCCGGACCGGCGCTGTGGGCCTGCGCTGGCCATCATTTCCGAAATGCTGACAGCGGCCGCGTCGCTCGGCTGAAATACCAGCAAATTGCTTCAAAAGGATTACAAATCCCCGTTGTTTAATTTTACACCAGCTGCTATATTTTATGGGTCAAAATTTACGCCAGATGCTCCGTTTCATGCATATATATGTATACAGCCGACCGTGTTTTATGTATCACTTTTCTAAGCTAACGTAAAACATGCTGAGTACATTTTTGAAATGTTATTGGATAGAGAGCAGTTTGTAGCTTTAGCTGTGAGAAGTGGACACATTCCAGCAGGGCCCAGAGGCGCAAGGAAAGCAAAACGCAAGCGTGTTGTCTGTACAAATTCTGTAAAATAGAAGCTGGAACGGCAGACGGGGTTCTGCCCTTACTTATCCCACGCCCTGATGGACCCGACTGGTATATTTCGTTTCCCTCCCCTCCGCCAGGAGCTCCTTTTACCTCATTGTCTGGGACATAACTGTTTATCGACAGCGCGAAACTGGGGCGCGCTGGTTGGAGTTAAGGCCACAAAGATTCTGAATGGAAGGAGCCGGCCAATCCCTGCTCTCTACCCGACCCAAAGCCCCGACCCGCACAAAAGCAGCCCCTTCCTTGCTTTGCACTGGGCACACATTAATCTCTCTACCTTTCTTCATTTTCTCTGAGAAAACTTCCATCCACTTCTCGGCCCCGTTTACCATCACGGGCTTTGCCTGCGATTGGGGCCTGCTCAATGCCAGGCTCTCGAATTCTCCCGGCGAATGGAAAAGCGGATCCCTGGAGCCCCGCGAGAAGCTTCCAGAAATTCCAGGTTAGTTAATGGACCAGGGGCTTCGAGTTACGTTAATGTGGAAGACTTTAAAGCCATCGCTCAAGGTGCCGGCGCCTAATCCCTCTCTGTCAGTCGTGCCTGATTTGTCCCCCGTCTAGCCATTGGTTTTAATGATCATGATCCCAGCTAGGAAGGGCCATACTTCACAGCCCCCTCGTTTCACTGATGATCTGAACCAATCAAGAGGATCGCCATCAAAGGCATTTTTAGTGAGACAAATAACCAGGCCTAGATATAAGTCACAAAACATTCGCGTGAATTAGCCTCCACGACACGCCACTCAGCTGCTTTTACTGTTTTCTGCTGGTTTCCTAAACACCAGCCACCCTGTTCCACACTGCCCTGTCTCTTTAATTTGCTAATATAATTGAAATTTCTGCCCGTTGATGGCATTTTCCCTGTTTGTGGCATCAGTTCTGGTTTGCTGTGCACAGCCTTTTAAATGGGCCTTTGCTAAAGCTACCACACCTCCGTTTCAGTACTGAACATTTGTGCCCATCTATAGCATACCATAAAGACTATACTGGAAGCATTCAATTAAATCATCATGACTCATATGCACTCATAAAATCTTTCCTCAACATTCAGTATGCATTAATGAGCTTTCAATGTACAATTTTCTATGAAAATAGCTGAAAAACATGGTGGGCTTCGATATTGAAATATATATACCTCATTGGGTATCCACTGGTTAGCAGTATTTTTCCCACACCTCTGGGACCAGGGTTCCATGTGGGTTTGCATATTCTCCCTGTGCCATCATGGTGTTTCCTCTGGGTGCTCCAGCTTCCCCCCATGGTCCAAAAACATTCTGAGGTTAATTGGAGTTGCCAACATGTGTGTAGGTATGCATGTATGAGTGACTGACTGGTGTGTGAGTGTGTCCTGCCATGGGTCGGTGGCACACCCCGGGCTATTCCCTGCCTTGCACCCCTAGACTCTGGACAGTGACCCTGACCAGGATACACAGTATCAAAAAACAGACGGACTTGTCGTCTAATGGCAAAACCTGAACAAACAGGCAAACCGGAACTTGAATGACATCTAAGGTCTGGTGCAGGGATAGTAATCTGATGATTTCAATTAGAGGGGATTCATTAAGGAAACATTCTTTTTGGTCATAATTTCTTAAAGTGAATGTAGCGTGTATGGCACTGTAGCCTAGCCTCAGGACTTCCTGCGACCCTCTATGGGATGAGTGTTACAGAAAACTGAAGGATGAATGAACGAAAGGCTGAGCTGTCTTTCAAACACAACCTTTAAACGTGACTTGCAACTGCAGTAACACCAGCCGCCCTGCAGGGGTCACACTTCGACTTAAACATCGACTGGAAGGTGAGGTGAGGCAGGTGAACTACCAAAAATGTTATAATGAGACTATTACAAGATGTTGCTAGGAAACCTAGGCTGTGCCAGCAGTAGCCTTCATGAAGCATTATCCCCTGGGATTTGGTGCCCGCGTGAGTTAATGCCAGGAAGCAGGGTCTCTGTACCAGCCTTACTGCCATTGTCAGACAAAGCACATTCATCCTCATTCTAGCCATTCTTGCCTGCTGCCCATCGCTACTCATGCGATTCTGTGAGCCAGTGACCATCTCTTTCCATGTAGTGCTCTTGTCACCTTAATACGAGACTTTTCAAGAAAAGGACGCACACTGCATCAATGTTTAATCCAGCCAGGGTAGCTTTTTATCAAATGAGACATTCCTGTCAGGGTGTTGTTTCCTATACAGGACCCGCATAACCCATTTAAGGAATAAATATTACTGAATCTCCGTATCTGTGATTGGAAGGTTGTCGGTTCGAATCACATCTTTGGCTGAACAGTTACATCTCCGTTGGGCTCTTGAGTAAGGCCCTTAACCACCCCCCAGCAACCCTCCCCGCCAAAAAATGCTTCAAGGGAGCTGGATAGATGCCTCACCCTGCACTCCGACCACAAGCTTCACTCTCACCTGTACTTATGTGTAGGTCGTACAGGATGGGATATAAAGATGAGTGTTTTCCCATGCGGCTGTCTTTGTATCTGAGCAGATAAAGCTTAATATCATTTCATTTCCACAATTCCTTCTACAACATATCTTCTACCACACTGCATGAGCATCCCAATGATAATATGGGGTGCGGTGATACGAGAGTAGGCTTGAGAAGAGTGCGTTTATACAAAACCACATGAACCCTTAATGAAGCTCTCAAGTAAGGTACTTGAAAGTCATTACTAATTTCAGTGAAGGCTCACCAGTCCCGGCTAAAAAAAGCCCAGAGAAGAAGGTAAGCTATTATGACATTAGTTTCTCTGCAGGGCTGCATTTCGTGACTGAGCCTTCTGGTTCTGGAGCAATATATTTCCATATGAAGATTTGCGAGGGAACATTCAGACGGTGCCTGCGCAATTGATCAAACCCAGCTACACCGGTCTGGTGCAGAAGTACAGACAATTCACAGACGTTTGCTGTGACGATGCTCT
>JAODKN010000001.1:47236820-47247783 GCA_026774425.1 Petrocephalus zakoni | reverse complement strand
GGGGGTGGTGTGGGGGAGGGGGAATATACTTGGGTGCAATGCCTTTAGCTCACCATCAGTTACATCATCACACGATTATATCACTATGATATGTTCACCTTTGCAAAACAAGTTTTGCTTCTTCCCTAGGGACATTTCACGCTGCGAAATCTGAATCTTTAAAAACTTCAAATAAGAAATCATGTGATTAAAGATCGTTCAGCGGCGGATTTCTCTCGATGACAGCAGCCGCTAGGTTGTAGTATTTAGCATGTGAGATCCAGCCCGTCAATGTTGATGTGAGTATTCTGTCAAACCCTGTCGATTTTTCTGATCTCCGTATTTTTCTACAGAAGGTCAGTTGAACCCTTTCATAGATAAAATATTAAAAGAAGTTTATCATAAATGAATAAAATTAAGCGAATTAATTCACTTTCCAGAAAGTATAATTTAACTATACGTGCTGTTCCAGTTCTGTTTGTTTGGCTAGACTCACACTGTCAGCTGAAACTTCACCTGCAGGTTACTCAGTTATTTACATAATTTATCACCGATAAAACATCACAGTAGAGATTTCTGTCAAGCATACTGTTTTCCTTATTAAAATTTGGGTAAACGTTTAATTAATGGGGGCGGCATGGTGGCTCAGTTGGTAGTAATGTTGCCTTACAGCCCCAGGGCTTGGGACTACGTCTTGCTTCCGCTGTGTGTGTGTGTGTGTGTGTGTGTGTGTGTGTGAACTACGTGTTGTGTACAGAGACATGCAGTTAGGCTAATTGGCATCTCTAAGTCGACCGTAGAGTGTGCTGATGTGTGTGCCCTGCAGCGGACTGGCATCCTTTCCTAGGTATACCCCAGCCTCACGCTCCGTGCTGCCTGGGATAAGCTCCAAGAACTCCCGCAACTCTGACCAGGATCAGCAGTCAGAAGACGGATGGATTGATTTAATTAGTGTCTTGACTCCTCTATATCAGAGGTCTGCCATGTACGTCACCAGGTTTCAATTTGATATCTTCCAGCTTCCAAAATACAAACATCATTATATCAGCACTGTTACATTCAGACAATCTATGTTAAATGTTCTTATGTAAATAATAAAAAAATCATTAAAATAAGAGAAAAAAAATGTCCACGCCCCATACAATTTAAGATAATTTAGTTTTTTTCCACCTGAGATCAAGGTTTGCAAATGTATTTAATTAATTAATTAATCAATTAATACATTTGCGGAAACAAAGTACATTACATACATATCTGTTTGATATGTATGTACATATCATATTTGATACGTATAACATATCATATTGATTACAGGAACAGATTATTAATTGCAGGCGAATCAAATGTTTCTTCAAATATAAACGTCAGGTAATGTGTATATGAAGTCTGCTAAGTCAGACATAAAAAAAGTATTACTGCAATAAATATTTGCATAGTGAGTACAGAGTACAGTTACATTCAACAAATCGACATCTAAAAACCACATCCGCTTTTAACAGCGGGGCAAGTTAAACAATCATGCTAATCATTTTCCCACAGCTTGTTTATTCCGTGTGTATAGAAGGCGCCTTTCCTGCAGCCTGCACGCATATGTATGTTTTTGCTTTTAAGATATATGCCAGCTGTTGAATTCTGTGCCTCTGCGCCGGAAGACTGCCGCAGCATTGAGGCTCCGGCTTTACAGCGGATCATCTCTGCACTTGGCAATGAACGAGTGAATAGGGAGCGAGGGAGAAATAGAGAGAGGGCGTGCGTGTGAGAGAGGGAGAGAGGGAGGGAGGAAGGGAGGGAGAGCTAGAGCCTGTGAAGGAGAGGGGCGACCAGCTTGGTTTCCTTACAGCGACAGGGCTTCCAGCTCCACCGCGACCAGAAAAAAAGGTGCCGATCAGCCGAAGCGGCTCACAATGCAGCCCGGACTCCTCGTCTTGTCCCTGGGATTGCTCATCTGCAGCTCTCAAGGTAGGAGCCAAAGCCGGGACAAGTTGCGCCGATCGCATCCCCTTTTTTCCCCTGGCATTTGCGCCGTGTTGCGGGCTGCTCTGGGCTCCCCGGCTGGAGACCACTCCGAGGCAGGTTCGCTTTTTGGGGTCTGTGCTGTTTTGCAGTTAGATCACGTTCATTTAGGTGACAAATGTCCTGCTTTTAGGGAACGGACGATCACCTGGCATTCTCTCCCCCCCTCCCCGGCATTCCCTTAATTCCTTTACTCACGCAAATACGAAAATGTGTAAATGTTATATACTGGGATCTCAGAAGTTGACTGTTCACAGATGGTGCTGTCTGATATGCGACTGGTATCGATAGGTGGCTTCTTAGTAGGCACTCCGCTGTTCTTTTTTATTATGAATGTCCACGTCGAGCAACCCAGACCAAGTGATTGTATGTGGCATCACACTTCAGATGGCACGGATTCATGGCAGTGGTTGATAACAAGGCAGCATGCGTCGGGTGGAGGGGAGGAACGCCAACTTGTGAGCTTACGTGAGTGCCATTGTTTATCGCCCTCGAAAACGACGATCAAATATGTGGGCAAGTTTAAAAGCACGAGTGCATCGAATGCCAACTGAACCAGTTGAAGCGAACACAGTTCCTGGGTCAAATATATGCGGTTTATTAAGAGTAAAAGTTCAGGCGATACGAACGGGCACGGTTTGTGCCCCATTAGTAATCGCCGTATGCCACTTATTTATACGGATGGCACTTGTGCGGGTTAGATGTCGAGGCACCGCTGAAACTCATTTACAGGCATACTAGCATCCATCAGAGGTCGTCTTCATTGCGAGCACCTGTCTCTCCATGGTGCTGAAGTTGGCATCGCCCGGGGTGGGTTGTGTGTGTGTGTGTGTGTGTGGGGGGGGGGGGGGTCTTCGTGCGGGACTGCGAACCCCTTGAGGACAGAGGTGGCCGCGACACCAACGCGCGTCTTGTAGCAAGGCACGGCCGCCAGGTGGCGCTAGAGAGTCACACACGCGTCCGCAAAGCGAGCAGAGCACAGACGCAGCGGGAGCCTTTGTCCCCTGGCACCAGGCGCGTTGCGGGAGCCGATCTCTAAATACTCGCCACTTGTATTAAACGCTTCGTTTCTTTTCTTCCTCCCAGGAGGTAACCAAACTACTGTAACACCCTCCCTCCCCAGAACCACCATTACCCACCTCTGCACCTCCCTCCCTTAACGCGGATCACAAATTGAAATACAGCATGCGTGATGTGGGTGGGCTTCGGCAAGCACGTTAACACTGGTGCCATGGTATTTACAAGTGATGGGATGTTTACAGGAAGGAGGGATACATTAACAAATGTCAACACCGTTGCTGTGACTCTAACTGCGAACCCATAAACGGGATAGAAAGTGCACGCTATAGCACTATTTGGATTTCTCAAGTATGAAATGATGATGCGCATCACACTTAAATCCAATTCAAAATTAGGAAGTTATCCATAGTTTATTTTGCTGCGTGATTCACGATAAATCTCTCAAATAACATCGACTAGCATTGCTCCAAGCAACCATAAAAACATTTACTCGATCAGACCTTAAATGGTGCAGTTTTGTGTTCAGGCATCTTAATCGTTGCACACATAGATCAGTTAGTCCTGGGAATCTGTTAGCTCTGACTCGATGACACATATTAAATTAAAGGTTACACTGTTTATACAACATTAGGCTTTTACTATAGCATGTAAGGTTTGCAGCATACAAACAGCATTATCTTAAATCTGTTGCAGTTTAATTATGTGGTGAACTTCTCTCTAACTTAAATATATTGCAAAATTGAAACATTATGTTACATTAATGTTTTCTGAAAACGTCTACGTGGTACAACATTTGAGACAGACGGTTCTGTTTTTTTTCTTCTTTATAGTAATTTATTACACACCAGGATAAATTAACTGCAGCAATGCAAATCAATCCATGTGGCTTTTGGAAATTAGGCACTGCTTCAGTAGCCGCGAACGATGACAGTGGGTGTGCACGAAAACGCTAATTTCCGAATTAATGTCCATGCAGCAACACAAAAACTCAAGTGAACTTCCAGAAAAAGGAAGCACCATCAGTGGCCTAATAGCAGGAAGTGAATTCTGTTTCCTCTTGGGAAGAGATGCCAGTCTCCTCATCTTCTGCCTTTGCTTGCCTTTTCTCTGAGCTCTGCTCCTCTGTCTGGCCAGAGTTGTTTAATAAACCACTGGAGTCCTGATCTGTGTTTGTGTCGACCATGATGGTGACGATCACGCTGATGATTACGAAGGTGTTGGTAAAGGTGATGAAGAGCATGACAGCAGCAAAGGGTGTTGTAGGCTGGGGGAGGGGGGGATGTAAACATCTCTTGTGAGGGTAGAGCTAGGATGATGAGTATTTCATCTCTGAAACACCACTGGTTGCATTAGGCCCCTCATCAGTGAGGGACCATAAGCGAGTGTGTCACAGTTATCAGCCACCTCTCCAGTGTCCTCCTTTGGGGCTCCTACCAAGGAGAGAGGAGAGGTACAAAAAGTAAGAGAGAGAAAGGAGTATGGGTGCAGCGACCGCGTTACGAGAATGTTACACACAGAACATCCACGTGACGGCCAGAATCGCTCTACTCATCTGAAGATTAATCAGTAGACAACTATAGATAATAATCTCTGTCAGCATTGACAAAGCTGTTTTCAGCTTCGAACAAAGGAACTGAAGGCTTATTTATATTCACCAGGCTCAGCTCAGCTCTCTGATCAAATTTATGCTATCTGGTTCAGTCATCTTCAGAAGTGGTAGCCTCGCTGCGGAATTAGATCCCATTGCATCTTTTTTTTCTTTTTGGAGTTTGTAAACAGTTGATCTTTGTGTTTATTTTTTCTTATACATACTATATAGATACATAGACATTAAAGTAACTTTTTTTTAAATAACAAGCATAATTTATGTGTCAAATGTTTTTTTTTTTCATTTCTTAATGTCATGTATCATTAGGGATGTGGTGATGTTCTTTGCGATGAAATACGACCGCGGCGACGGCGCTAAGTGGCACGTGAGATTAATTACCGAAACATTTGAATGAATCTAGTCTGAATCGTAATGAAGTGTTGGCGTCGGCCCGCGGAGCAATCTCCGTCCGCGGAGTCGAGCGCGCGGCAAAGGTATAAGCGACGGCTCAGTGATTTACTGATACCTTCGATGTTTTATGTTTTCCAGGGCTTTGGTGAAATAAATTACCTTTTATGCAGAAGTAATTGCAGGAGACTTGTATGGCGGCAGGTCGCTGTCTCGCTACGCAGGAGCCGAGCTTAGCCTCCCGCCGAGGCGAGTCACGCGGCGCGTGCTAGCGGGCCTAGCGAAAGGGTGCGAGTAGCTACGCTTCAGCGGCCGTCTCCTCAATTTCCCTCTCCCTCTTTCCCTCCCTCCCAACTATATACCAGTTTTGTGTGGCTTAGCAGGTTAGGATACCATCCTTCTGATCAGGAGATTGTTGGTTCAGATCCCTGAGTCAGCAGAGTGATCTCACTCTTGGGCCCTCAAACAAGGCCTTCAGTCGGCAGTTTGCTCCAGGGACCCTCTAACCCAGATTTCTCAAAAAATTTACACTAGTGACCAAAATTGTGGAAACACCTAGGATTTCGGGCATTACGGTTTAAAAAATTGCTACACAAATATTGGTGCCAATGTTTATAAACAAATCAAAGAATGTTACAAATATTATAGATTGGAAGATTAAATAAGTAAGTGGAGCCACAGTTGAATAAAGTTCTGCAATCTCTAAAAACTGGAGGTGTTTCCACAATTTCGGTCACTACGCTACTAAATTTATGAGCTTTAGTATTTACTAATCAAATGGACCTGTTTGCTCTCCTAGCTTAAAATGTACCAGTGAGCTCACTATGCCTTGATGTGTTACTTCATTCATTTGGGGCACAGTTGTTGGCTTTGCCTTTTGCTATGCTATCAGTGAGATCCATTCAGCTCATTTTTATTTAGTACCCCTCTCCGGGTGGTTATCCCCCCCCCCGCCCTGAGCTGGTAATGCAGCAAAAACATTCCGATTCAACTCAAGAGCAATTAACGTAAGATAACTATATAAGAAATGGACTCAAAAGCAATTAAGGCCATGCAATTTAGTCAATGATTATTAAAGCCAGAAGAGGAAGTAAAACAATAAAAAAGTTGAATTAAGGAAAAAAACAACTTGGGGGTGCAGGGGGCAGCTCCAACTGGCAGCCCCCCCTCCCCCCCCTCGCAGGTCATGGTACGCTTTCTCCTAATTAGAATGACTTTTTACTTTCTCACTCTTAATGATGCCATTAATGGGAAGTGCGTGGAGCTAAACTGAATGTCATTTTCATTCCACTAATGGTCAACTAGCAGGTTGGGGCAGCGGGTTAGGAATCTAGATTTTGGGCAAGTTTTTAGTCCAGAAGAGCTGCCCTGTATGCTCTTAGAACAAGGTAAGCATCTTAAAAGGGCCAAACAGAATATTCTAAATACATGGTTAAAGTGGCAGTTTGCTTTTGGGGAAAAGGCATTACAGTAGCTGACACATTTAGTCAAAAAGTACATGTCCGCTGATGTTAATTAGGAAATTAAGTGTCTTTCTGCAATGTTTATTATACCAAGATAACGGCAGAGAATGGCCGCACCTGACAGATGTATTAAAATGTGGCCAATGCACCATTTTCATAGCTTTTTCCATGTACTTACGCTAACAGTGATCTGACGTCGGCAGCGTACCTGTGGCAGCAATATGTTCTCACCTGTGTCCATGTCGGCCTGCATCAGGCTGCGGCGTCAGATGAGTGATTTAGCAAAGTGTAGCGCCACTTAGGAACACATAGCTGGAAGCTACATCGTCCATAAATACGGGGGTAACACTCTGGTTTTGGCAACACCTTCCAGGTTCACGTTATAGGCTGTATTTCTCTGTGACCGCCTCCCTTTCTGCAGCATGTCTGCAACCAAAAAGGACAATATTGGTTTTATTTAGTTTGTGGAGACGGCCAAGATTGCATTTGTAGGTCTAAATGTCTGTATTTCAGCCCTTAATTTGGACTACACAGTCCTTTAGATAGAAACCAGGTCAGTTCTGATAAGGCCATTTTTACAGAAATTGAAGAAGCCTCTCGTCTGTGAACAAATCTCCCCCCCGTTCACTGCTCCCCCCGCAGATCACATTCGGCAGCTCGATAAATTCAAAAACTTTGTTCATATAGGAATTACTTGTCCATAACCCATGTGAATTGAAACTGATAGTGTTATGGGATTAATTAACTGAAAGAACTCACACAGAAGCTGCCTGAGCGAAGAATTACCACCCCCCCCCAACCTCCTGAGGGGTTTGTATGGGAAAATCAATCCAATGACTGATCACAGAAACCAGGCGTCTAAATTAAACTATGGGGAATTTCAATGTTTGGCACACAATGGTGGGAAAAGGTGTTTCATGGGCTACGATATAACCTCCCACAAAATGACTTTACTCAAAACAATCACAGTGAAAGACAATAATTTGCAATTCAATATTTTCAGTGTTTCTCCAGTAGTAATAATAATGTAGGTGCTCCACATGCTCTAGCTAATCACATTGTCTCATACTGTCATCAGCTAAAGAGACAACCAATGGAATTGCATCTACCATCATGATCAGGTTATTGACTCCACCCCTCTTTTAGGATGAGGTTGTGAACAAGCTGATAAAGGTCTGTGTGTTTAACCTTGCAGAAGGCTACCAGATTAGTGTTCTGTTTTGTGCAGGGATGCTTTAAATCCATCCTCCCGAAATGTACATTTGATTCCTTTAGCAGTAATTCTATGTTGCTCGAAAGCTCTTGCATAGTTTAGTACCTTGAGATCTAGAGGGCTCTACATTGAGAAGCCTTTGCGAGGTTTCCAATCCCCTGCTCATATGCACTGGATTTTCACTCCTTCCAGGCATGGACGGCATTTGCATGTGCACTCCGGAGAAATCAAAGCAGAGGAAGATGTAGAGGTCTTTAAACCCATCTGCCTCGTCTCCCATTTCCAGTTGACGGGCCTCCCCATCGACCACCATTTGCCTTTTGGCCACGCTGCCCATCACCATAAAGTTATTTATAAAGTTGAGTGAAGTTCTCCACATTATTTCCGAGGGGCGGGGGAGCCTAAAGGCTATCCTGTATCCAGGTTTACTCTGGGTTTAAGTTCAATTTCTCCCAAAAGCTTTTAGAACATCCAAGGTGTGAAATTGTGACTGACCACCAGAGGGGAAACACAATGTGTAAATTACCTTTAACAGCCAGCTCTGACCTTCCCATCTCACAATGTTCATTCTCCATCATGTCTGAACCCTGAATTCGCAACTTTTGTTTGCCGTTGTGTCCAGCAATGGGGCGATAAAGCCGAGATGGGTGGTCATCGCCCAGGCGGCAGGCCTGCACCCAATACACGCAGTCTGTGCTTTTATGAGGAGGGGGTTTCACAACTGATTCTTTGTGTCCATTTTGGCTTCAGAACATCATGCTAACTACACCCCCTGCTGCCTTCCACACTCCAGCTGTGCATTCATCAGCACGCATGTGTGTGTGTGTGTGTGTGTGAGAGAGAGAGAGAGCTTAGTGACCACAGATGAGAGCAGAATAAGGGAACAAGAAGATCATGGCCACCATTGTCACATGCTTTAAAACACCAGGATGCTCAATTTTCCCCAACGAAGCCCCTGAAAATTGAAAGCGAGATTAGATCTTATTTTGCTTCATTATTCTTTATTGTGGTCGCGGCTTATTTATTTATTTTTTAATCGCCCGTCCGATGCAGTCAGCTTTGGAGTGAAGCATGGCATCTTAGAGGGTTTGGTAGGATGATCTCATGTCATGAGATTATAAAGAAGGAAGTCTGAAGCCTCACCTAGGCAATGACAGAAAGCAAGAAGAGAGGGCAGGTGCATTTAAACAAATTTCAATAAGAGTTTCCTTAAATTTAATTCAGGCTTAAGTCAAGGTTAAATCTGAAAGTAATTAAATTAAATTCAATATAATTGAACATAACAGAAAATAATTGAGTACAAGTGAAATGAACTGATGTGAGAAGAGTGATGGACTGACCCAGACTGCTCAAAATCCATCTTAGAAGCATAGCATTGCTTCTAACCTGTGTGTGGCTCAGCAGTGATTGGAAGGCTGCTGGTTCAGATGCCAGGGTCAGCAGAGTGATGTTACCCAGGTCTCTCACAAAAGATATGTGGCATTAGATACAAGCTTCAATGACATGTGCTATTGCAATTGACTGTCAGAAGTTAATAGCTGGAACTAAGACAGTGGTGGACATTAAAGCAAGCAGAACTTGATTACTGAGCCCTAACTTCCAAAATGGCTGGGGACAGGGAATAGGTCTTAGGCTGAAAAATACTCCTGTCCTAATGTCCCTAACTGCTAGTGGCTTTACTGGACTGAGCCTCTCCAAATTCTTACACTACTGACACATTCATGAAACAACAAAATAAAGAGTTCATTAATAGAAACAATGGAAAGGGCTTATCTGACTGGCGTAACCCCACAAAACCTCCATGCGAATGCAGCCGAGTATTGATAACTTGAACCTTCTCTGACTTTAATGCAGCCGATGGGGATTTTCAGGAAGTCATTTTGTTAGAAACCCAAGACCCCATGGTTAACATCTTCTTTGAAGTCTACAGTCCCCTCAGGTTACCATCTAACCCTGTCCTTATAGACCTCAATCTTCAAGGATCTATCTGACAGTGAAAGACGGCTTTTTTGAAAGTAGCCGACGGATGGCATTTCTTATCTCCATCAGCCGTGAAACCGAACTCAAGGACTTATAATCAGAAGAATGTAGCGGAAGACCAGCATTTCAGAATCACGCAAGAATTCTGCATGTGAAACATCGAGTGACCACCTTGCAGTCATTGACAAATTATACTGCGACTGAATTACTTTAAAAGACATTCTAGATTCAATAGAACACTTTAAAAAAACTATTGTAAAGCTATTCTAACTGATAGTGAATAATGACCGAAAACAGAACAGATTAAATCTTTTAAATGATTAAAATGTCAATCTGTTTCACGCAGCGAGGAAGATTGATTATCGTACTTAAAATTCTGACACCCTTTGTGTTTTATTGTAACAGAAATAAGCATCCATTTTAGAAGTACAGCAGCATAAAAGCTGTTTTTTATATTTATTTTGTGACTAATGGAGTTGTTTTAAGTAGCTAGTAGTAGTTGCTTGGTCCAACCGCAATCAATGTTTTATTGACCCTTGTGGTGTCTGGCCAAAATATGGCATGGGTTTCTCTTCTCGTTGTTTCGAAAAGTGGAGGCTAATTTGTATAACGAGATCTTCTGTGAGAAGCTCTGGCCAAAATGCACCTTTGACAGAACTTTTAAAATTATTAGCCTGTTGATTATGAGCTAAGATTAGCAAAATGCTGAAGTTGTAACAAAATGTTCTTTCTTTTTTTTGTACAAAGTGAGTCTGATTGGCCAAAATCTCTCTGTATGTTGAAAATCGATTGAGGTGGGCCGAAAAAGGATAAAAAAAATTGCCCACTGCCTCGCAATATGATGGGCCAGCGCTTGGAATGAAGCCGTCCAATCAGAGCCTTCACGAGTCACTGCTGCTCTCATCAAAGGTATCGACTTTGTGATTATAATCGCTCGGCGCGGGTCATTGCTGTTGGTCATTGGCACTTCTTGGCAGTGCGGTGAGCGCTGATGAATTAAACATTTCTTGGAATCGACTGACTCGACGCTCTCCAGATCCATGCCGGATGGGTAGCTATCAGTGAGGCTGTGAAAGGACAGCTAATTAAATTATGACGATTTGAATATTGCCTGGATTGATGTCTTTTTCTCCTCTTAGTAAATCCACTTTTGTTTCACATCGGGACGTTATAAAGTATTCATGGCCTTGAACCATACTGTTATTATAGTAACGGGGGGGGGGGGGGGGGGGGGTTATTTTTTTTTTGTTTAATTTTTGAGTTATTTACATGGAAAAAAGGGGGCAAAAATTAAAATTA
>JAODKN010000001.1:47206678-47221158 GCA_026774425.1 Petrocephalus zakoni | reverse complement strand
ACATCACCTGTTTCAAATCACATCATTATTTAACCAATTTACCTCATTACTAGCCCTAAATTGCTCCTGTCCCAACTCTTTTTGAAATGTGTTGCAAAATTGGAATTTTTCTGATTTGGGGTTGCATTTTCATATATACTCATGCATTGTATCATACAAGTATTTCTGTTCAGTGGAAGGGGTTTATTGAAGGTGTGCTTTGTGTCTCGATTGGGGGTTGCACCTTATTTTTTTTCCTGGTAGATTAAGCGTGTTTTTAGTGCTGGCTAGCTGCTTGCTATTGCTCAGTCCTGTCAAATGCTTGAGAACAGCCATGATGTGCAGCATCTTTCTCTATCACTCTGCACGTGTGGTCCTGTCGAGAGCTCTATTCTTTAACTAAAGCAATAATGGATTTAATTATGATTTAAATGAGGTTTTGAAATAGTTTGTTTTCAATGGAGGAGTACTTCAATTTAAAAATTAGTAAAATAAAAATGAACTTGAAAGGTAATGAGAGCACGCCCACCTCATGAGAGCATCATAAGAAGACACGCCCACCTCTGGGACCCAAAGGCTGCTAATTAAGACCTCCTTGTGCCTTATATGGTCACAGTTGGTGTCCAGTGAGGAAAAGGGCTTTTAGGTGTGTGATCCTGAGAGGGCGGGGACACCTCTGCCCACCTTGTGGGGAATCGAAGGCCGGGATTTTCAGCTTCCCATTACGGGACACTTTTTATATGGTGGTTAAATTCGTCCTGCCCAGTGCCAGTCCGTTCTCCAGTCTGCCTCTGAGTGCCGGCAGGTTCTCTTACACACGTGCACTTCAAAGCTGTCTCTCTTTAGACGGGACACCTGAACACCACCCCCCATGACTATGGCTCTAACAGATATCCCTCACCCTGATCTAACCCCCCAAACACACACACACACACACACACACACACAGCTCTATTCTCCCCATCGTACGACACCCTGTCCCACCCTGTAGCTGCGTAGTCATTGTCCTCCGGATGCCCCCCCCCCCAAACTTTTGTGCTTTGTAGAGTCGACTACAGCCTGTTTATCGTTCCGTCACGCTCCTCCACTCTCCCGCGCCGTCAGGCGGCGCAGATAGCGACAAGCTCCCGCTGTTTATCTTCCCGGCGATACGCGGGCGAAACGGCGACGCGGCACCTGCTCGGGGAATCCGCCCTGTCCCGGGTGACAGGGTTACGAGCATAAAGGGGATGTGGCTTCATTAGAGAGATGGCTCACCTCCGCAGACGGCAGCTGGACTGCTCACTGCGAGTCTCCGTGCAGCACTGGGGCTGAACAGAGGAGCGCCAGAGGAAGGCGAGACCGATGCTGAACGCCCTGGTCGATGGGGCGGATTTCAGATGGGCCAGAGTCATCGATATTCCCTCATTATTGTCTACACCACGTACCGTTTCTGCACTGAGTCCATCTTATCTTATTGTGTTTTATCTTAGCTGTGTTCATGTGTCACCCAGCATGATCATGGAATGAACATTGACCAATAGAATGTAAAGTGCTATTTATATATGTACAGTGGATGAAAAATCCTGCACACCCCTGTTAAAACTGAAACAGAGAAAAATCATGTCAGACCTTTTTCCAACTTTACTGTGAAACTAGAACCTATAAAAGTAAAATGGAAAAAAACTGAAACCTTTTTGGGAAGAAGTAAAAATTAAAAACGTACTTAAAACTTTTTTATATTCACTGTATGCATGCTGCATGGTGCCGTTACGAGTCGTCACTACTGATGGCACATTTGCACAAAACGGTCCAGCTGTAATCTGTCCTGAGTGGGGAGCCTGATGTACATAATGGGATATAAGTCTCAGGCCTCATGACTGGTGGAGGGTGAGGACTGTTGACCATAAACTGTGAAACAAGAATGACAGAAAGATGTTAGCGAGTGGCAAATGCAGATACCTGCATTTCACCTTCAATGGTGTAAGATGTGGCTTACATGACATGCCCATATTGCATGGGAATCCTCTCTGATGCATTTATGGTTTAACACAAAGAAAAGAGGGTCCGCAGAGTCATTGATTGATAGCTTTACATGGTGCAGCTTCTATAAAGCTAGCAACCATAAAAGTGTTTTGTCCAGCTCCTTAACTAGAGCACTGCTAGCTAGCCTTTAACCCTGGACACGGTTGTCTGCTTGTTCCCAATTTCAGGACGGTTCCTCAAGCCCCGCAGGGCCTCTCTGCTGATGAGCCTCAGTGCAGACCTTGGAGAGCTTCTGAGCTCTTCACTGCATAACAGCTTGATGGAAGGAGTGTGGCCTTCAAGATGGTTTAGGACATTAAGATGGAATATATAAGCCTGTACTGTTTTTCTATAGTGTATGACCACCAGTAAAATGTGCTAAAATATGTATATAAAGAATTACTTTTCTCTGGAAGTCTTCCTGCCCTTCCATGCAGATTAGTGTGAATCTCCCTGAGGGAAAAAACCCAACAATATGACAAAGGAAGGCTTGCACTGGACCATCTCTGATCTCAAAATAATGCATGAGCCTTTGACTTCTGATTTTAATGGGATGTGCTAGGCAGTGGTATTTGATCTTAAGAAACGAGGTTCTTAAGAGCGGGCAAACTTGAGTTGAATAGGGGCCGAGGTCTCGTTTGCGTTTTCGTCGATGTGTTCGACTGTGTGGGAAGTTTCTCTGCGACGCCGTTACATCTGCTTGTCCGCTACTTTTAGTCCAAGAGAATGATAATATTTAAAGTTCTTGAATGTGGCTCCAGTATCATTGAGAGGAGAGTCTCGCCTCGGCTCTCTGGGCGGACACACCGGCCTGTGACTCGCCAGTCTGTGGAAACCCACCTCTAAATAATTGAGGAGGCTTTGATCTTTATCTTTAAGGTGGACTGTCTGGGCACGTGAGACGCTGAGGTGTTTCTGAGGAATCAGACCTGAAAGCAGGCCAAACGGGATGCGCCAAGGCACATATGAATCCTCAGGTTCCCTTGTTATCGTACTCTCTTTATTTTAATGATCATCTACTTCTACTTCAGGGTGTTCCAGTGTGTAGCCGCACCCCTATGCGATGGGGAGGTTTAAGTCCCACCCTCCCTACAGGTGTATAGCTTGCATGTTCTCCCTTTGGTCTGTGAGGTACTTCAGTTTCCTCCCACAGTCCAAAAAACATCTGGTCCAGTGAACTTGTACCTCTAAACTGCCCATAGTGTGCGACAATGTGTCCTATGATGGACTAGACTCCCCTTTGCTGTGACCCCTTCCTGAAAGTATGTAGAGATATAAAAGATGGATGGACTCTTCTACTTGGATTTCTCCTTGAAGCTGGAATGGCTCCAATAGGTATAGCCTCAGAACTGAGCAGTGTTTCCATATGAGTTCCCAGATTCAGGAAATTAGATTTTTTTTCCCTTCATATTTTTTCAGTCATGTCAAAGATCGCAAAACCTGGGGGAAATGTATTTTCATAGTGGCGAAGGAACTGCGGCTATGCCATCTAGCCTCCTAATCCCCTTGGCTCTCCCACCGTGATCAAAAACACCACGAATCAGAAGGTTATTTTGACTCTTAATAATATGTTTCAAAGGTAAAGCAAAAATAGCGCCCTCCCTAGATTTAGTACAAAGTCACATATGGCATTCTATTGGGTAACCAGCTGGTACAATTAGATAGTTACCATTACATTCACTTCCTTGCGCGCTATGCATACTGAATGTATTCTTATTTTTCCTTTATTTGAAGGAAATTTAAATGAACACCATCATTCTATCGGGCCCCTGCCACCTAACATGAGGGCTATCAAGTCAGCAGGTATGGGGGCAGTTTCTGTACCACTATGACGATAGCAGGACAAAGAGCAGTCAGTGCTACCTTGGCTATTAGAATATGGCCAATTAATGCATGCTGCTAACAGGCTAGAGTTTTTGGTGGGAGGTCTATATCAACTGCAGCAGCATTTTCGTCCAAAATATGAGTCGTGCTTCGGAAGGAAGGCGTTATTTCCTACCTTTTTTCAAAATACCACCAGCCATAGGAGTCTAGGAACCCACGACTGGAAGGAGAAGTGCACCAATACTCATGTCTTGGTAGAGTTACACTTGGTAGTGGTACACCATAGCTGTTCTTCAGGAAACATCAAATTTCAGTAATAAGCCCCCCCCCCCATGTACTTAGGTTAGCGGTGTAAAGATTTTCAGCAATAGGCCGTCTCAAATTCTCTGAGATAAACTGCAGAAAGACAAATATAATGACGATCCAGAAATAAAGGCAGGAGACGAGACGGGAGTCGGGGAAGCTGGCGCCGATTCACTTAAGGTAGTGTCACCGCGCACGTCTCAGCGTGGCGAGGCTGCCAGCCGCTGCATTTAGAGTTTAGTGAGTATAATTATGTCACAGCTCTCTCCATCCTGTGTTATTCACCCAATTACAGGGGACAGCAACAGTTTTTCTAGGTTACACACTCAGCACTTAGGTCATGATAGAGAATCACTGGATACTGTTCAACTAGAAGAAGCAGGGGGAAAAAGGCATAGAGCAATTCACGCAGGAAATATATAACACAACCCCAGTAAAAATAATCACAAACATAACAGCAATGCATTATAAAAGGGATCTAGAATGTTCACGTGAAAGCAAATCCCAAGGCCAGCTACTGTATGTCTCAAGGCACTAAAAATACTAGCCATATCCCAACGTCATATACGCAAAATCCATATAAAACAAATTATAATTTCACGTTCAGACCAACTCTGATTACCAGCCACGGATGAAATTGACGTAATTAAATGGTACAAACCATGCCAAAATATTGAAGCGTTAACATTTTGTGATTGAATCAATTTAGCGTGTGAGCAGAGGCATTTTGCCGTGCTTGGAGGGCTACATTTTATGTAGCGTTACTGGAACAACATAGAATTTAGCTGACAGCTATCTTTGTGGACATTGGTCCAGGTCCTACTGTTCTCTAAAGTATCCACCAATGGGCCCATGTCTCTTGGTTGTTTCTCAATATGTGTACTTGACGGTACTTGTATTCTCATGTACCCATTTTACATTATCTTCCATTACCAAGACCAGGTCTAGTACTCAAGAATAGAAGTGCAGTCACCTGATATCATTGTTGCCCCACCCCTAATTTCAAGGATACATGTTGCATCCTCACCAAACAAGAGCAATCCCATGATTCATTGCACCCCAAGTTCATTCTTGGAAGGCAAGGTAGCAAGGCCGCTCTTGCCAAGACCACAAGTACGATCTTTGCATTGTTGCTATTGAGAAACACCCTCGTGTCTGTGCAATTGGTAGTAAAATGTAAACATTAAAATGCGTTATTGACAATTTCGTTTTTGTCTGAACGTTCAAATAATGCCAGCTTTGAGCTGGCTTAAACTGGATTGATCTGCTTGTATCCAAGGTTACAATCGTCTACATTTTTAGTCACAAGAAGCCGGTCAGGACTCACAATCTCAATCAAGTGGGATTTTTAAGCTGTTACGGAAAGACGGGGATTAGGCCTTTTCCCACATTAGTTCTTGATAGTCCTCATGTAGTAAACATTGCATTAACCCTGAGATTTATGGTGATCTTTTAACTGTTATTAGAAAACATTATTGGAATTTTAAAAATATGTATTTATGGAGATTTTGTTTAATTCACCTGCAATTCAGGCCTTTGGGAATTAATGGCCTGCAGGTAAATGTGATGCAATTTCTTCCTGATTCGCTGCATGACTGTTTGAAAGTCAGAGACATGAAGCTTACCAGACCAGGATAATGGAAACACAGTGGGGAATACTATGTGCTAGGGTTTCTCATGCTACGCCTCTGGGACCCCCAGACAGTTCTCATTTTTGCCCAGCTCCCAGCTAATTAAGAACATGGAAGGCTTGATACAGGTGTGCTGGGAAGGAGGAATAATGTATACTGTCTGGTGGTCCCTGAGGATTGGATTGGGAAACACTGTCTTATACAGCAGTCACAGGACACTATACCTCTCCGTTTACTAGCTCAGATGTACCTCTTGTCTCCTTCCCATTGGTTGTCTCTTGGATGCAGCACCCAAATCACAAGTCAAGGGAGGGGTACTTGGCATTTGTCCTGGCAGCTAGATCCCCAGGGGTCAAAGTTCAGGTGTTGCTACAGAGGCACGCTGAGCTTTAGCGAATTAGCATCTGCTCATACATCGCAGTTGTGTCGCCCCCTGCTGGCTGGGATGAGGGGCCCCCGTGTGGCTCTACCTCCCAGCTGATGGCAGACAGCTGCTTAGATGTTACTTTGGAGGGTAATTAAACAGAAGGTGAGCTACCACGCAGAACAAGGACCCGAGGCTGGACTGCAAAAGGGAAACGTCGGGGCAGCAAGCAGAGGTGATAATTTCAACTCACTTTTTTCGCTGCGTGTGTCAAAAAGTAACTTTATTCCAACATCAGTGTTACTCGGTCATACAGATGAATGGCTGTCTAATATGCATAATGACCGTGAGCTTTGTCAGAAGTGCTGTGGACCAGGCCTTGAGTGGAACTAGAAGGAGGCGGGACCTCTGCAGTGTGCCAGAAATGGTGTGTATACAGGGATAGGCCCACAGCAGCACTGGCCCAGACTGAATGCTGACTGGCCCCCAGAATTTCCCCTCATTTGTCAAAACCATTGGCTCATGATACGGTGTTCCCTTCTAAATTAATTATGGCCCTTTCCATGTCCCACCCCGACCTTAAAAAAATCCTAGAATCGCCCCTGTGAAGGGTTTTTCAGATGCTGCTAAAAAGAAATAGGGAGGAAGAAGCCAAAGTGATGAGTGGGAGGAGGGATCAATCCGCAGGGCCGTCACAGGCAGCAGCTTCGCGACGCCACGTCCGGAATCTCAAAGAAAGCCTCGCATCAGGATGAGCGGCGCGTATGCACTGCCGGTTCTCCACCAATTACGGACCTGTTGCGGGGGGAAGCGCCGCTAATTTCCCCCGTCGCCATGCCCGCGTGCATCTCCGCCACCGCTGCGTGATCACACACCGCGGTGAGGCGCCGATCGATGTTCGGCAATTAAGTGCTCGGGGAAATAACAGCGGCCGTTTTTTTTTTCAAAAGTGAAGCGCTCTTTCAGACCGGGCCCTTGGATGTTTGCGATTGTTTGTCTCAAAGGCGACGGGCCGCGGCCGGGAAGGAGGAGATGCGCGGTGCGTTTGTGGGCCTCTGCGCTCCCGCTTAGCTAATTAATTTGGCGGCGTGATTCTTCTCAATTGGAAAAGGGGTTAAGTGTGTGGCCAGGGCTGTTTCGTGCTGGGCGTCCATCCCCTGCTTTGCAGTCTCCATTCAAAAACACCTCTGACCGCTGTTTTTAGATGATTAGATTCAAGCACTGCGCACATTCCTACCCTTCCCTCACTTTCCCAGACCAGACGTAGCCCACAAAAACATGCAAAAATGTTTTTTTTTTCTTTTGGAATTCTGAGGCAATTTAACTATGAAAAAAAATCTAATATTTCCCCAGGGACTCCATTGGATCTAGCAGACATGAGGTCATTCTAATGTTTTATTCTTATTACATATCAGAATAATCTGCTTATTGCACACCTTGGGACTCCTTGACTAACCTTCAAGTGCCTATTTAAAAACTGTTATGTTAAATATTTCTCAACCTTGAATGGTTCAAGGGCAGGTAATTCAGATGAAGCAGAATTAGAAAGTTAGCACATCGGCCGGGGGAGACGGCAGTTTAGATTTGCATAACGGTTCAAGGGCGTCGTTTCCCACATTTTTTTAAGTCTTCATTTCACTTTATCTATCGTGCAAATCAAGCACTACCTGATAATTTTATCAAAAGAAAAAAAGGCAACAGCAATGAAATACAAGAGTCAGTGCTACTCTGAACGCTCGTTATACAGATTAGCATATTCAGATATGTTGGTAGGACATTCGTCGATCTCACACTATCTACTTCCATTCACCCGTCTGTCTGCCATAACAGCTTATACAGCAGATAATGGTGAGCCAGGGACCTATCCCATGAGGCACAGAGACACGCTGGGATATCCCATGCCATTACATCACAGGATAACATTCGTTAAACATATCTTTGCTATCCGATAAGTGACACTTATCTAAAACCCATTATTTTGGGAGCATAAAAAAACTAATTTTCTTAGAAACCACATTATATGGACAAAAGTATTGCGACACCTGGCTGATACACTTTTATATCATCTCATTCTAATTCCATAGGCATCAGTATGGAGTTGGTCTGCCCTTTGCTGCTAAAACACCTGCCATTCTTCTGGGAAGGCTTTCCACAACTTCAAGGAGTGTGTCTGTGGGAATTTTTGCCCATTCATCCAGAAGAGAATTTGTGAAGACAGGCACATCTCAAAGGTGTTTGATGGGGTTGAGGTCAGGACAAGAGCAGGCCAGTCAAGCTCTTCAACACCAAACTCACCCAACCATGTCGTTATGGACTTTGCTTTGTGCACTGGGCCACAATCATGCAGGAACAGAAATGGGCCTTCCCCAAACTGTTCCTACAGATTGTCCAAAATGTCTTGGTATGCTGAAGCATTAAGAGTTCCCTTCACTGGATCTAAGGGGCCAAGCTCAACCCCTGAAAACAAACCCCATACCACTCCCGTTAACTTTGCAGTTGGCACAATGTAGTCAGGCAGGTAGAGCTTTCCTGGCATCTATCAAACCCAGACTCGTCCATCAGACTTCCAGACAGAGAAGTATGATTCATCATTCAACACAACATGTTTGCACTGCTCCAGACTCCAGTGGTGCTGTGGTTTACACCAGACCATTCAACCCTTGGCATTGTACTTGGCAATGTAAGGCTTCCATGCAGCTGCTTGGTCATGGAAGCCCATTCCATGAAGCTCCCGGCGCACAATTTTTGTGCTGGGGTTAATGCCAGAAACATTTTGGAACTCTGCAGCTATTGAGTCAACAGAACGTTTGCAGCTTTTATGCACTGTGCCCTTCAGCACTCAGCATCCCCGTTAATTTAGATGGTTTGCCACTTTGTGGCTGATTTTCTGTTGTTCTTCCACTTTGCAATAATACCACTTACAGTTGACCGTGGAATATTGAGCAGGGAAGGAATTTCATTAACAGACTTAGCTGGCATCTTCTGACACCATTACGCTCGAATTAACTGAGCACTTCAGAGCATTTCTTTCAGAAATGTTTGTAAACCTGACTGCATGGCTAGGTGCTTGATTTCATACACCTGTGGCACTGGGTCTGAAAGAAACACCCGAATTCAGTGATTAAGAGATGAGTCCCAATACTTTTGTCCATATAGTGTATTTTAAAAATAAACCTAAAACTTTGGGAGGAGACACCATTAGCTACACAAATACACAACCATCAGTGAACGGTTCAATGTTTAAAACAGATTTATGTGGATTATTCTCAGCCAGGCAAATATCAACAAGATAAAACTAATCCAGCAAGTGTCAACGATACAAACTAATCTTGCGTTATGTTTGCATTTAATAATAATAGCTAGCTACCAACGTTGTTAAAATTAACGATATAAAGTAATCCATAAAAATGATCACCATGAATACAACTGTTAACTAGTTAATTAGTAACTAATGTTAACATCCTTTTATTAGTTAATTTGATGTTAATAGCTGTAAGTAGACAGGAGAATGGGTGTCTTCAATCTATATTAAAAAGTCATTGTGAAAAATTGTGCTGTAAAAAAGTGGACAAACACAGTTTCCATTGGACAGGGACAATATTTACTTATCTAACAGGCACTTTCGTCCAAAGTGACATACAGTTAAAAAGGCAGAGTCAGACAGTCTTTACAGAGCCTTACTGAAGGACCCAACGGTGAAATAACGCTGCTTTCCCGGGGATTTGACTCAGCAACCTTCCGATCACAGACACAGTAGCCAAACCTACTGAGCTAAATACCATTCCACTATCTCATTTTGAAGTGTTTTTATTTAACAATCTCAAGCTTGCTCTTTATCCTTTGCTGTAGATGAAAATGCGCCACCAATTAAACTGTCCGTCACCAGCCCGTTGACATTTCGTTCCAGCGACATTCGCTTCTGGTGACATTAGTTGCAATTTGCGGCAGGTCCCCGATCTTGTTGTCGGGTTGGGTTCTGCATGTTCACTGCTCCTCCACAATTTGTCTTATGATCATGGGCTCACTGGATGCATCCTGCAGGATTACGAAACATTTCCACCAGTTTAAAGACCCGTTTCAACTGTCGCGCTAAAGAAACTAACGAGAAACTGTCACTGGTCCCTGGTGATGGACATGACACCAGAGACACGACTGCGTGCACTGAGTGATGAAGTCACATGATGCTGGTGTGAACAAAGTGGCGGCCTCTGCAGGCTGGCGTGAAGATGCATTTGTCGCGAGCTTCAGATAACGTCTGAAGGGGTCGATAGCGCGCCGACCGCGGTTCGAGCGGTTAGCAGGTCTGTCAATGGCTAGATCTTTGTTGTGATTCTATTCTGTTTGTTTTTCATCAGTTGCCAGCTGAACAGTTTTTCGCTTTCGCGAGCCCTAAACACTGAACTTGGTATTATGTCTTCACAGGAGCCCATAATTAGCGCGCACATTTTCCTGGGTTAAATTAGAGGGAAGATTGCATCCCGGGATTCATACCTTTCCTCGGGAGTAGCAGCTCTGCCAGATATCCATTTCTTTTTTTCACTTTATACTTTTCAATATGGCTATTTATCCAGCTGCTACCTTTCTGCGTGTTATTACTGCAGCCTACTTGAGGCAGATACCTCCCCGTCTGTGAAATATTCTAGCCTTCTGCCAGCTGGACCGTTTTATACATTTTGTAAAAAAAAAAAATCTGTTCAACAAACCTCTCCACTTAACTACACTGCTGACACCATCTAGAGTGAGCTCTATATGCTGCATTGTTTGGAAATGCGCTATATAAAAAGAGAATAAATGATTTGCTTACTTTGCATTTCGGAGTAGTGGCATTGGATTGATTATCAGATGAACATACGCAGAGAAGAACATGTGACCCGTGTGCTGTTCTCATCCTGTCTTTCGAGAGCTTGACTGCTTGACATTATTTTAATTCCAAACAACAGAGGCTGTACACATACTCTTTTACAAGCACAAATCATCAGGTAAAAATGGTGTTGATGCGGATGCTGTTCACCAAAGTTGGGAATTGCTTGAATGCAAAGGCCTCACTTGACCCAAAACGGCAGCATTGATGATTGTTATTTTGTCTTGCTGGGTTGTTCTCTGCTACCCGTGTTATCGATTACATGCTAACTTGCCACTTTGGACTTTTTATGTGTTTTAAATTCACCTCATTTGTATGTTTGGTTACAATCAGGACCATTTGTCTGAAGTTGTTTATTGGCATAAATCGTAACCTACATCTCCGCTGGAAAATAAGCCTCTGCTTTTGGCTGACAGCGCTGTGTGTTTATGCTGACTTTCGTATTCGCAATTCGATTCAAGATTCGATTTGATCCCATTGAGCCACAGATCTCGGCAATGTCAAGGGGGCAGAAAAGAGAGATTTTATGCATATAATGCAAGTCTTTTTTTAATGATCTTTTTTCCAACAGTTTAAGAAAATTTGAGAAGTCCAGATGTGCTGAATTCCGATCCCAGCTCCTTGGATCCCTGTTGACCTCTTAATGACCTTTCCACGAAAGTATTACAAACATCACAATCGATTGAAATCGTTGTATCGGGTGTCCCTCCTCAGCCACGCCACGCCGGTCCAGTGGTTCCGGAACATTCCGGGCCTGGGAGAGAACAGCGGCACTAACGTGGGTGGAATGGACCGACTTGTGTGGATCGCTCCGCCTGCCACAGACAGCATGACGGTGACTAGCGTGTGACAGCCAGGTGTGACATCAGATCTTTCCTGGTGTCTGGCTAGCGAGAGGCTGTCCTTGTCCCCCCCCATGTCGAGAGGGCACGTCCGGCATCAGGGTTTCACAGCGGGCATCAGGGTTTCAGTCTGACATTACTGCCTCTGAAACAATCTGAATACAGAGGGACGCGGCATGTAATAGGAAATGGACCTCTCATGGCCATTAATAATACGTGGATTGACAGCCTGTATTTTTTTTCTTAAATGGCCCTTAAATTACATCCTCATAGGCTGATCATTTCCACCATTGTTTATGGTACTTAATGCATTTGGAGTTCAGAGTCACATTTCAAGTGCAATGTTCAGGGCCGCTGATGGGCCCCCTCTGCCTGTCAGAGCATCATCAACACCCCCCCCAACCCTGTTTAATGACCTGACCCACCCTACTCAAGAAACTCAACAAAGCCTCCTCTTCTTGGGTGAATAAATTGATCTGGATATGCATCCATTAAATTAATAAATAGCAAAAGCAACAGCAAAAATCCCTCTGCCAGCCCTGGGATTCAAACCGACAACCTTCACACAGGTACAGTGCACTAACCTGCAGAACCACTCCCAAAATTCATCAGGCACAAAGACATTTGTCTTATTCTCCATGACTGTTTTGTGTTTTGCTTTCACCAAAGTACAGATGTGGATGCTTTGGTTTAGTTTCACTCAAAAGGACACCTTCACAGCACAATTTTAACGTATGAAAATTTCGGGGGTCTGATCTACTTATCACAGACATGAGAGATCATGCGATGTTGAATAAACATGGAAAAAAGGGTTTCAAACATGACATATACCAGAAAATGTAAAAGCATCCTTTATGGCTCTATATGATGTGATTTGTGACCATTTTTTTATAAATGATCTATCATTAATTCTTTTCCTCTCTAAATGCAAGGACAACGGGTCTGGGAGTGGGTGATGGTGTGAATCCACCAATAATCAGAGGGGAAGGGTCATGGGTTCGGCGGGCTTTCAGAAGGTGGGGGGGTCCAGAGTGGTTATGGTTACGTTTATTTCCACAGAAAACTGGTGCCGGATTAGGTTCTGACTTGCAGCCTGAATTCTAGGCAGGTGTGTGTGTCGGAGGGGTGGGTGAAGGTGCCGGAGAACCTGCCCTTTTTGCCCAAACAGGTGCCCTCTTCTGAGCTTCTTTTGACCCTTTTCCATCATTGATGATTATGCAAAATTTACTGGGAGGGACCTCCCTGGTCAGCAACGTGCACTGGCGATCACACTGAATTTACCGTCTCCCTCCTCCCTCCCAGTCAGCGAATTTTACCATTCACCAATGAGCACACTGAATTTACCCCCTCACCCCCCAGTCCCGCGGCGACAGATTAATCGTGGCACTAAAATTAAAAATCATAATCTAACAGTAAGTCTGTAAAAGTGTCACCTAAACTATGATATAACCAATTACCAGCCAGGCTATGGATAATCACACTGGCTTTTTTCAGCTCTTAAGCACAGAAACGGAAGTGTGAGAGAATCGCTGCACTCATTCGCCGAGCACGCCCACAAGGAAGGGCTCTCATAGCGCACGGCAAAAGCTGGGATCTACTGGGACGCCTCTGTGATCGTGCTCGCCAGGACACGGCTGGGGTCGCATCATCACCGCCACAAAGCGCTTCTGTTCCGGCTCCATTCAAGGAGAACTACAGGTCTTTAAAAAAGGACAGCACCTCCTTTTGTGGAGGTTATTCCGGGCGAGCGTAACGTTAGTTGTGATGACAGGGCTTCTATGGGAAGATCGATTCATGCCCTCTGTCAAAAGCTGTATGGTTGCGGAAGTGGCAAAGTCTAGACTCATGCAGCACATGGCGAACAGGAAAAAGAGCCGATCTTCCAGACACCTCGATGTTCACACCGATGCTTCTGAGAAGCGTTGCACAGGCAGCGGCAGGGATTACAGAGATTCTTGCGGGCGGCCGGACAAAAGGTCAGTCAAATTAACGCAAAGAGAGACCTAAGGGAGGGAAGGAAATGAAAGGAAGCAGTGGAGCGCGGCTATCATTCACACTACGACCTTTCCGCACCGTCCTTAATGTGGCCGTGGGGGAGGGGCTCCTTTTATTTGCTGCATGAGATTTATGGCGTTTCGGGCGGCCTGCACACTGAATGATCCCTCAGTTTCCATGCAGCAGGTGGGATGAATGATGGACAGATGGACTGTAGAGGATTTCCTGACATCCTCTGGAGACGCAAGGGGAAACTCAACCAAGGTGCAGGAGCAGAAACAAAAAAGTGTCATTTCTCATTAAAGATCCTACAGGTTTTGCTTATTTTATGAGTGTCTCTGTTTCATGACTTCTGAGTTACCAGAAGGGTGAGCATGATGCCTTTGTCCTGGACTTAGGGTTTCAATGACATTTGTGGGAACCTGCCCTCATACTCACCCTCTCTCTCTCTCTCACACACACACACAGACTCACGTACCTATCTAAATGGGGACCTTCCATTAATTTCTATGGGAAAAACCCTAATCCTAATCACGACAGCCTTAACCCCAACCCAGCCCTAACCGTAACCGTAACCCTAACCGTAAAATGCCAAAGATATTTGGCATTTTTAGTTTTTTGATTGCATTCACAGATTTTTATAAAATTGAGGTTATCCAAATGGGGACCTGAAAAGA
>JAODKN010000001.1:47187066-47204400 GCA_026774425.1 Petrocephalus zakoni | reverse complement strand
GCCCCCCTCCGAGTTTGGGCACAAGACCTATTGGCAATAAATGGTCACTACACTAAATAGTAAATAAACACATTCTGGAATTTACTCACTGGCCATTTATTGAGTCTTCGAAACATCTGCGCAGTGTGCGATGGCCCCAAAGTTGGGGGCCCAGAAACAACGAACCCGTTCCTGGAGATCGACATTGAGAGGGGAGGTTTCTGTACCTAAACAGGCATGTTGTTTGGGCTGGGGGGGTAATAATTGCATAAGTCAAGAAATGGGGTAGGAACAGTGGCGAAAGTGTGGCTTCGACGTGAGCCGCAGCGAATCAGGCGGGCTTCCCAGGTGCCGCTATTGACGTCCCGTCAGGCCCTCGAGTTCTGCCTCTTGCTCGCGTCTTTGCCCTCATTCCCTCAGACACAGCCTGGAGGTTTATTTATTTATCTCGTATTACTCGTATTCCCAGACTTGTGGCTCAGCACTTCTGCCGGGCGTCTCGCAGATCTTGTCGACCGCCCTTCCGTCGGCTTATATTTCCACGCTTCTGGGCTGCGGCCATCTCTAAGCTGCAGCACGGGCCCTGGGAGGGCCAGAATCAAACACGCGTCTATGTGGCCCCCTGGCGCTCACCAGGAGCCCAGCAGCGGGATGTACCCCCTACCCCTGTACCCTGGGGGGGGCAAACATATTCAAGAGCAAATCAGCTACTGCCTCACGCAGCCTCCCGAATCCTGTGATGTTCTGATTTTCATTACATTTTAGTGTTTTTTTCCCTCTAAATGCCAAGTGTGAATAATAATCTGCAGATAATTATCAGGCAGCCCTTGATGCCATAATCATGGCAATTAGAAAAATTTAATTAAAAAAAAAAACTATTTATCCAGCTCCGTTAAAAATGATACAGCCATCGCAAGATGGTGCCTTCACGGAAGTCTGCTATTTCGTAAATTAGACAACTTGTCCGAATGAAACCCAATAAGATGAAATGACTCGTTTATGTTCCGCGTGCTTGATTTAAATCAGGCTTGCATGCTGTAATATTCATACCAGTAGCTATGCGTGTTGGGTATATAGCCTGATTTTCAAACATGCAGTGCACACTCAAGTCTCATGGGTTGATGAAAAACATTAATACAGACAAATTAGGTACGTACATTTTTCATCTCTGTTTTCAACTTCCTAAGAGCAGTCCCAATGTATCTGTTGAGGGGGACTGCCAGGCAGGGGCTATTCTAGGTCCCAATGTATCTGTTGAGGGGGACTGCCAGGCAGGGGCTATTCTAGGTCCCAATGTATCTGTTGAGGGGGACTGCCAGGCAGGGGCTATTCTAGGATTTTCTAAGATACGGGGCAGAAGAAGGACCATAATACAGAGAGGGGCCAAACTTATCCTCACCCAACGATGTGTCTTCATCTGGCCCCGCCCCTTGCACACGCCCCTGCCGCTGGGAAATGAAGCTCGCAGTGTACCTCTAGCACTAGATGGCTGCTCTTTCTCCACCAGGGTGTTTTCACAGTCCGGAGGCATTTCACTCTAGCTCGCCTCACTCTCACCTGGTGCATTATCTCATTAACCAATCCGTCGATATGTAATCCCCCGTTATGGAGACGGGGGATTAAAACGAGCATGCAGGGGCCCATTCCAATGCCGCTCAGCTCTCACTCGTTTATCTTTTTCTTTGTCACGGTGTCGTCGAGGCTGTCCTTTGCTATCCGTGCAGGGAGTTAGCATGTTTATGCTAAACAGGTCATTCCCTTTTCGACGGATATGGATGTCGTCATAGCAATTTTGAATTGATGGGGGAGGGAATGTGTGGTGGGGCATTGTTTTAGGACAGCAGAGCACATCCGTTAATGTTAGCTAATCTGATTCCTGTGCTGTTTAAGATTTATGCGTATTTCTCAAGGGCACGAGCGCGGGGTCCCACTGGGATTGAGACCCGGCAGGTTTTCAGCTCATCGCTGCCTCACCCCGAGCCAAACTGTGGGAATACCAAAGGATGCGTTTCTTCTGCAGGTGCACCAACCTCCAGGCCTCTAAGGGGCGCTGTGGAGCGTCGGCTTCCTCCTTAAGCGAGCCCCGTTTTAGAGCGCCTGAAGTCATCAGAGCAATGGCATACATCGTACACGTCTTCATTTCTCTTAACTAACAACTCATACGGGTGGAAATAAATATAAGTAGAGCGTAGTTGAAAAATGTTTATTGCTTCTCTGAAAATAGCCGTTGTATCCCAGCGATGCGTCACATGACTGAAGGTCTTACTCTGCTGTAGGCACACACTTTGCTCCAAACACTCCTGTCAAGCCACTGGGAAATTTCCGAAGCTGAGCACAATTGCTTACTTTTCCTCCGGAAAGAAAAAAAAATTATATCTACAGTGTACGCTGTATTTCTTTTAAATTGAAACATATAGCTACTCGTTAAAAAATGTATGAAACTACGGGGCTCATGTTTTTAAGCGATAAAAGCTGTCTTGGGCTCAAGGCTATCTGGTTCAGGGCTGTGGTTAAGGGCACCTGGTTATCCTAATTAACTAAACGAACAAATAATTCACTTAAGTGGACCCATTGAAATCTTATCTGTCATATTAAAATGGTAATAATGGGCTCTGTAGTCCTTTTTTTAGCATGAACGGACAGGGCTGCCTTTTCCCCATAATGCCGATAGTGGCGTAATAATTTCCTTTAAGAATCTCCCATCGCTGCAGCCCCGTGCCCTGAAAGAGCTAATTAAGGGGCGAGAGCAGAGTTCAGATCCAGCTGTAAGCATTCTCCGGCCGTGGAGGTACGAGTGGGAGGTGGAGTGATGGGGTGTGCTGATCCAGAGGCCCGTGGGCACAGTGAAATCGGAAAAGGTCATTCTGCAGCTTTAATGGACTCTTGGCCTGGCTTTTCTGCAGTCCTCTGCTTAAGGTCTTATTGGTTACACTCTCATCTGCACACACACGCACTCCGATGAGCCTGGAAGCCGTGCGATGGGGTCCCAGTGGACCCTGACAACGTGCACCACTCACAGGACCCCCAAGCTGTCTGGAAGGGCATCCATGTGCCTGCCTGACGTGTCCTCAGAGGCTGACTCGACACGTAGAGACCAGGCAGGTCCCACGGAAACGCGACTGCTCGCTCACATGCTGATCCCCACCGCCATCTGTGGTTTGCGGCCTACCTATGTGCCGTGAGGACCCCTCTGATCTGTGCCAGTAAGGGTGTCAGCTATGGAGTCACCAGAAAAATCTGAATTCCTTGTTACTGTGGCTGTTTAATGTAGACCTGATGCATGAGGGGCAACCTACAACCGAAATCTGCACAGGTCTGAAACACGAGTCACCGGGAAATTACAATACCCCCACCGTGACCTTTGAACCGCACAATAAGGCGAGAGAAAAGAGAATAGCACAGTTTACATGCATTATTTTCAGCCGTACAAATGCACCTTAACGTGTTTTTTTTGTTTGACGTCAAGTGCGGTACCTAAACATGAAAAGTCATCTCCTGCTGACTGAGACGGCTTCTATGGTTGTGACCCTGGACAGAAAGGCCATTACAGTATGTAAGAGTTGCTGAAGCATTCTTGTACCCCTATGTTTTACTCTGGCCAGCCACAGTCAGACTTGAATGTCATAGAGGTAGAAGAAATGCAGGAATAACCCCCCCCCCCACATTTTTTTGCACATTCGCTGTTTTGCAGAAGGTACAAATATCAGAAAACGGTTTGAGAGCAAACGACATCCAAGCCTCATACTCAGAGAGCTTATCTCCTGCCTTCCTCTCAGCCAAGCCATTTTAAGCCTTTTACCGTTTGTGCCTGAGGGTGGCGGGTCTTGATCCCCCTTTGTGGGCCCCATTCCAGGGCTTAGCCAGGTACACTGCCCCCCCCCTTCTTTTTAGACCCTTCTGAGTCTGATTCACTTTCACCAGCCCGTGTCTCACAAAGATGAAGCAGCAAATATATCCTCGG
Source organism: Petrocephalus zakoni (assembly GCA_026774425.1). Lineage (NCBI taxonomy): Eukaryota > Metazoa > Chordata > Actinopteri > Osteoglossiformes > Mormyridae > Petrocephalus > Petrocephalus zakoni. Next base: position 47,200,460 of record JAODKN010000001.1, on the reverse strand, counting down.
TTTATTATTTATTTTTTTATTATTATTAATCAGATTAAGCTATTTCTTCTACCCTCCGACGACTCTCCGATAAAGCTCTTCATTAGAGGAAAGAACTAAACATGCTAATTTGTTGTTTTCCCTGTAAAAGAATCTTCTTCTTCCCCCTAGAGAGATGTTGCGAACCACAGTGAAAGTCTTGGATAAAGAAAAGGTCATTTTAAATGTCAAAGGTACCTAGTACCGACTGCAGAATATATATCTACTTAACAATATATTTATTTTCCAAGAGATTTTTGATGCCCAGGTTGAGTTAACATATAACGACACAGTTAATATTTAAATAAAAACATACTGTGTAATATTTTAATGTGTTTAGCAGTTAATTAGCACCTTAGCTAAGTAAGAATAGCGTATGTGCCGTTAGCCCCAGCGTACTTTAATGGCAGCTGAGCATAGATGGTACCAATGGTCAAAACCAGAGATGGCTCAGTGGATTATACTTGTTATTTTTCTTTGCAGAGATGCGGGTTTAAATCAGCCCTCCCAGTATGTAAATAAAGCTTCTTGACAATAGAGTAAGCTCGGCTATCTGTTATGCATCTGGCGTTCGACGGAGTATTCAAATTTAATTCTGATCTTGTCTTTTGGATCGTAATGGAGGCTGGGAGACCGGTATACCATGGTGGGCTGTAAAGGCTTCCCATGCATCCCTTCCCTTTTCTGTATGCACCGCGGTTTATTTATTTTAAATTTAATGGCTGAGTGCCCATCAGGTGTTTATTAAACATGGACTCAGTGCCTTAACTCGTACCTCTGTGATGGTTCCACCTTCCAGTAATGCACCTCACTTAGCCCCCCTCCAAGGAGACCCTGGAGTGCGTAAAGAAACACATTTTTATCATTTTATCATTTGACCTTTCATGTGGATGATGCAGCCTATTGATTTGGAAGGCTCTGGATACTTCCTGGGTACTTACATGTTCCAGGGGTATATACAGGGGTGGGGCAGAGAGGATTTGCAAGCTTATTGGCCTCTGTTATGCCCCCACCACTGTCAATCACAGATTTAAAACATATCACTGGCTAACGATAAGGTCGGCCCCTAACCCCCCCGCTCCTATGAGCTAATTAGACTCGCAACAGGAGGCAGTGCTCACAGCTTGGCTTCTGGGGGTGCAGAAGGTCCAGAGGCCATGGCACTGAGGGTAACAGCCAGGGGGGCATCTAAATAAAGTAGCACACATTTTCACAGCCCACCTGTTTCATATTTTACATTCATTTGGTCGTCGCTATCGTCCAACACAAAGTACTAATATGGAACACTTGGGGTCAGAGAGTGGGGTCAGCGTTTAGCACCCTCGAAGCAGTCAGGGTTAAGGGACTTCATCATGGGCCTAACAGCCATATAACTATTCCGCCGGCCTGAGGATTTAACCTCACAACCTTCCGGACAGATCCCACACCAATTGAGCCAGACGCTTCGCGTGAGCCAGTCAGATGAGGGGAAATAAAGAAAATGCAGCCCGGTATTGCAGCCCTCGTCCCCAGGCTAATAACCCCAGTGAATCTCAAGCCTCGCTTTTCAGTTCCCCGTCTCGCTCTGATTGGACGGCGAGCTGTCCCTGATCCTTTGGAGGGCCCCTCATCTTGTCCTGCATTTCCAGACTGAGGATCGTCTGATTCGACCGTTACGGACGGCGTCCGAGAACGCCAGCTCCCTGGAGCCCCATTTCCATGCCCTCCTCCCGCTGCCATTTACCTAATCGAGTGTCATCGCCTTATAAATGGCTCTTCTGGTGACTCCTCGACAGCGCAGAGCGAGGGCAGGTCGGTCGGATCGCCCTCGCCATCTCCCACCACCCTCTCCCCCTGCAGTGAATCCTGCTAAAAACAGACCCTTATCCTCTGGCTCCCCGCGTGCTCGTCCTGAGATTTATCCCCCGCCCCCCCCTGATGTCAGCATGACACACGGTCACATAAATTAGGCGGGAGTCAGGATGACCCAGAGTACATAAAGGAAGGCAGATGATTCCATCGTAAACCAGGAATAAACCGCTCCTTCTGGACACTTTAATATGTTGTGGGAATGCGATGGCTATAATGGGATTGGCCCCTGGATCGGGCTGGGAGGGGGGGGCTTCTGCATGATGACAAAGGTTGATTTTTTAACTGCAAAGACTGTGGAATGTTTTAACGTGGAGGTGGGGGGGGGGTGGCATATAGCGACAGTTACCCACATCCGGTTTCCCCAGATTGTGTAAATGAGGTGACTCCATGTGAAGAGAGACCCCCCACCCCTGGCCCCCGATTCGCCTCGCCCTTCCCGCTGTGGCATTGTAACACCCCTCAGTCGCGGCAGGGAACCAATTAGCCGCCTTAGTCACGTCCCCTGTTTGTACAGCCGTTTCACATATTATATTCTGCGGCGGGTTTCCCGCAGCCTGGGCACACTTAGCGCGGGGCTCGCCTGCCCGTGACCTGGTACCCCAGGCCCCTGTCAGAAATCAGAAGGATCCAAATGAACCGGAGCTGTGCTTCCTGGCTTCTCCACAGCCCGCTTTCCCCTGCTTAGGCTTTGCTCTCTTAAAGTGTTTTGGAAGAGTGAGCTACAAGCCCCAAGACCAAACCACGTGGGCAAAGAAGAGCACAGGAGGAGGGAGAGATATGGGAATACGCCTGTCCAGCAAAAGCCACAAGATGGCAGGTTATTGACGAGTTTTTCCTGGGAGAGTCAACTGGAATGGAGAGCAGCAGGGGTGATGTGAGCCGGTGCGTCGGCATGAGCAGCGTGACATGTAACCGGTCGTGTTCCCATAATGCACTGGCGCGTGTCCAGCTTCTCATCAATAAGTGGAGAATAATTCAGTGAAACCTGCCGGTGGTGACCGATATTGTGCGGATCCCAGGAGATTCAATGGGAAGCTCGCAGATGTTTGATCACCTGTGAGGCCTTTATTTCAAGTAGTTGTTAAGGAAAGTTCACAGGGTATGTATGGTTTAATAGAAATGAGAGCCAGGCATCTGGCCTTGAGTCGTATGTACTTTAATGAGAGGCTGTCCTTTCAGGCGCAGTTCTTAATGAGGAGCTCGTTCAGGCTTTCGGCATGCCCTCCCTCCCGTGACGGCCAAGGGAGCAAAGGGGGGGGGGCTTTCTCACATGCCGGGGGAGGTCCTGGGTGCTGGAGATCCTCTTGGCCGGTGGTGAAAGGACCACTGGCCTTCTTGCAACTCCTCCAAAGCACATCAGTCCTGAACTTCTCAATAAATGTTTTTTGTTTTCTTTTCCAGGCAACTCTTGACTTAATATATAATAAGTTAACAATAGCATACATTACTAGTATATTTTTAGCTTGTGTATCTTTTGCTGTAAGGTGTCTAGCTGATATGAGAAGGTAAATCCGACACATGAAATTTGCGGCAGGTGAACACAGTCATTTCGGTAATGAATGAATAAAAAAAAATAGAAAAAAGGATAATTGTTAGATAACGTTTTTGGGGTTATACACCCTTATATACTAACAGTCAAATTCTCAGGGAATGAGCCGAGTCAGAGACTATCCACGGACCATCGTGAACAACTCATCTCCGGAAATGTGTGGTTTTACGACTCTGCTAAGTGACGTGTGTGATGCGATCAGCGCAGCGAGCTGTAGGCTATCTGATTAGCGGAGCATGAATGGTGAATGATCTAACGATTTGCTCTACTGATCCTAATGATTTGCCACTACCGGATTGACCTCTTGACAAGAGGGAGAGGGCTCCGTCCTGGGAGGGGTTGTTGGGTGCGTTTCTGAGTTGGCGTGACTGTGTGACAGCCTGTTTGGATAGGTGCATAGGACTGACATGTGTGTCCCAGGTCAGGGCATACTTCCTAGTCAGTCTCACTCAGCCATCATGATGATTATAAATAAATAACAATTATATATGGAGGGTGCAGTAAGTAATTGTTTTACACGGCATCACCCCCTCAGGATGGTACCCAAGCCCCAGAGCTACTCTTCATGAGTGTTTGCATGTTCTCTCTGTGTTAGGTGGGTTTGCCATCAGGAATTGATTGCTTCCTGTGTGTGTGCTCTGTAATGGACTGGAGTGTATCCTTGCCTAGTTTGCCTAGGCCCTCAGGTACCCTGGATGGATGGAATTTCTGAATATTTTTATTTATTAAAATATGTACCTCCCCTTAATCTGAGTTAAGATTCATGAAATCAAATAATTACATCACTTGCAATTTTTGAGGCGTTGTGTGGCTCAGTGGTTTAGGACGCTATGTCTGTGATCGGAAGGCTGCTGTTCGAGATTTGTGAGCGGCGGCGTGGTTTTACGTTCGGGGCCCTGAGCAATACTGATTTTTGCATGTTGCTCTCTCAAAAAGTAAAATGGTTGTTGCCTTTGATAAAAGAATTTGCTAAATAAATGAAAATGTTCAGTCACTTTTAGCCTCCTTGCTAACGACAGATTGTTAGGCGTCGAGCTACACTGGCACAATCCTGATATCGGGGGGCATGTGAGAGGAGAGGAGACACGTGTCAGATGAAGGCAATTTTCACCAAGTGGTTTGGGAGAAAAAACAACCTACTGAGATTGGAACTTAATTGTACTGCAGGCTGACAAATCCCGGGTGATGTGCCTGCAGTCATTTGTGTGCTCTGCACCAAATATCACCACATTCTGGCCATGAAGGGGTGTGGAAACATTAACCCGCAATGCGTGTGGTGTCAGAAGAAATGGCATCTCTTTTTGGAGGGACTTCGAATTCTTGACTCTGGCACAGAGCGAAATCTATTCACGTCGAAGCAGGAGGAAACACCGCATTAGCACCGTCGATATCCGTTCCTCCCTGAAAATGCACCGGGGAGCAGTCATCGACCCACTCCATCAATTATCTCCGCTAAACCTGGCTGGTCATTTACTCAAATTTAGCGGCTTAAAACTTGCGGGGCGCCGTGAGGCTGTGAGGCGCGTACGCGGAAGTCTGGATCTGTCACCGGGATACTCGAAGCACAAAATCATTCTGCTGGGATTTGCGAGCCAAGGTGATTGTATCCGTGCAGGCTGACCTGGCTTCCTCTAACTTATTAGAGGAAAAAATGCCTTTACTTTCATTTCATAACCTAGCTTTTTAAACATTTTTCAAGCGGTTCAGTCGTAAATAAAAACACATACCCAAGACAGTATAATGTTGACGTCAAATGAATGAATAATTAAATAAATGTATGATAAGGTTATTCCCTTTACCCCGCAGTGCCCCCCCCCCACCTCTGATGTCTTTATGAATTTATGTGGCTGCATTAGACAGCAGAAGTCAGGGAAGGTCTCCAGCCAGGAGACCTTGGAGATGCAAATGTGTGAGAGATGGAGTATGGAGACAGATGTGACCTGTCTGGAGACGGAGGTCTGAGATGTGGAGGTGAGGGCCTTCACATGCGGATGGACGGGAGGGTCTCTAGACATATTTCATTTAGTTTAGTGGTTTGCTGGCTCAATGGCTCGTACTCCGGCTTCATACCTCTAGGGCTACGGGTTCGAATCTCCACAACCTTGAATCTCCCTATATGGTGTGGGTTTCTCCAGCAGTATAAACACCTACAGTTAGGACATTCCTGGATAGCCCATAGTGTGTGACCTGCAATGCGTTGGCATCCCATCTAGGTGTACCCAGCCTTGTGCCCTGTGCTGCCTGCGATAGGCTCCAGATGCCCCAGGTGACCTGAATTAGGATTAGCAGTAGAAAGATGGTTGTTGGGTTCTAAGGAATTAGAACCAATTGAAGCCCATTGGGTGCCCTAGGCAAGCTTCACCACCAGTACCATAATTCATACAAAAGGGACAACCAATGATATGTTTTGAATAAATGAATTACAGGGCAGGGGGCAATCTGGGGGCCAATCAGCTTTCAGCTGGGTCCAGTGCCGCTGTGGCCCCGCCCCTTTGTACACCCATAGTTGTATGTGTGAGGTTAAACTGAGGACAATAGCAAATGAAACACCAGAGTAGAAATACTTGAGTTGTTTTAAAGAAAAAGCCGTCTGTGGGTCTTTAACAAATCAGCTTCTGATCAGAAACATGGTGCAAGGTCGGAGGGCGGGGCTCCACCCCATGGGGAGCTGGGGGCAAGACAGATGTGGGGCCCCCCCAGGCTACGCAGCCTGTGGGGGGGCTACATTCAGCTGCCTGATAGCGGGGGAAAAAAGAAGGGATGAGAGGAGAAGAAAACCACACAAAGCGTGAGAGAAGAGGAGGAGAGGGAGTCTTTACACAGAGTATGTGTTTATTTTTAATAAAAAGGGTACAGTTCTAAACATCCATCATATAGCAGCTATTAAATGTGCATATTTGGTTAGGATTTTGTAATAATGCTATTTATTACTTCTTTTCTATTCTATTTTTTTCTTGCAAGGAGATTTGCTCAGTGCAGAGTATCAGAGAGTCAGAGTACATACAGCGGAGAACTGACGAGAACCTGCTACTATCAGACAAACAACAGGGCCTCTCATCGCCGACATTAAGCCCCTCGCCTGTTGGAGAGTCCGGGTCGTGATCCCCTTGAGCCTGTGCCCTGACCCGCCCGTGACCCGAGGCGGCTAATTGCGGTCTCTCTTGCCAGCACTGGCACAGTGGGGCCTGCCTTGTGTTCAGAAACACGGCGCAGACAGGAAAAACGGTCTAAGCAGAAGTATCAAGGCAGCTCGCTGGCTAAAGGTTAGCCGTAATGCTAACACCTGTGGATTGGAGGTTTCTGCACTCGGCAGTGTAAAGAACGCGGGAATGTACGGTACTCCTCCTGGTGACTCGTTTCCAGCCCCCCGTCATCACACGCACGACGGAATCTCCCCCGTGTCCCATCAGTGGCCATCCTTCTGCTAGTCGCCGTGACGGACAGGTCAGAGTACCCCCTGTCACTTCCTGTCAGCCTCCCTGCCTATCCCGGTGCCCACAGTGACATAATCTCACTCCCACTGACACACCAGCAGGCACTGGTATATTCAGCTGGGGCTTATCTCTTCCGTGAGGATGTTCTTTACACTCCCGCTCTGAGAAGGGTTGTTTTTTCACTGCGGGTCAAGTGTGTGTGTGTGTGTGTGTGTGTGTGTGTGTATCTGTAAGTGTCGCTGTCCGTGTTGATGGGCACTCTTAGGTGCGAATGTGATCTCTCGCCAGCCGAGCATGCGACACGCGCTATTTTGCTTTTTTTACTCTTTACTCACACACTCTTTTCACCTCTCTAATCCATCGTTTCATCTCCTCTCCACGCACCCAAGGCGGAAATTTCCAGGCACCTCTTAAGGCCATCGGGATGTAAAATCCAGCCAATGGTTCCATGTCTCTGTGTCTGTCACTGCTGGCAGCTGGAGGGGCCAGCATCCTGCCCCCCCTCCCCATCCAGGCAGGCTATTGCTCCCGGAGGTTTGGCACCTGGCAGGAGATTGACAGGTGGGGCCCTGTAATCGGCACAGGCAGCTGTGTTACCCCTGGCATGTCCTCAACCCCCCCTCCACTTCCTCCAGGGTGGACCGTCCATCAATCCTTACTCATGCCCCGGGATCCTCCCACCCCCCACCCCGCCAGGATTGATCTCAGACACGTCGAAGAGGAGCGATGCATCGTTCCCCGAATAAGCCAGTGATCATCCCCAACTCTCCCCAGCTCCCCCTCCCAGCTCCCCGGTGATCCGCGTCACAGGAGCCATGCGTCCTGACTTTTGTCGCATTTCCGTTTCTGCGGTGACGGTCGCTAACGATCCCCACCCGACCCTTCCGCGCCTCCCCAGCTTTCGTTAAACAGCTACCTGCCATAGCGACTGACTAACAATGCGAAGCCCGCTGGAGCCGAAATGTCAACGCTCCCGATTTATGACATGTCAGAAATCACCGTCTCCGCCGAACGTGAAAATAATTCCCATTCTCCGTGAAATCATTTAAAAGGAAATGCGGCCAACGCCCGACGTCTCATTTCAAGCGCTTTCGACCCTCCGGGGTGTTAGCAAAATATTAATCGGCTCTGGTACGTATCCCCATCCTTCCTGCCTGTTTTTTTCCTGCCCAGGTATCTTAATTTGCTGCCCTGGCAACCGTACATTTTATTCATTTGCGTGGGGAAATGTTTACAAATGCGTGTTAAGTGTCTGGCTAAAAGGTCACTGACGTTAAAATTAACCGCCCAAGGACGGTTATGATTAGTCACAGACGATTTAAGTAGCTGGAGAACCTCACGTCTCATGCAGCAGGTATTAAAGGGCAGTGCGCATGGAGCTGAAATAGATCCTGACAGGGTGTGCCCTTTTACCCACCAGCATCAATCCCTTTAAATGTCCTGCTTTAAGGATCCTATCCATAGCAGAAGACATACACATATATGGAGGTGAGAGCAAAGCTTTGGGCCAGAGCACTGGGAAAGCCATCTCTCCAATGCCCCATGAGCATTTTTTTTTGGAGTACACAACCAAGAACTCAACAGAGATACAGTTACTCTGCCAGATACGGGATTTGAACCAGCAACCATACACCAGAGAGTTATGTGCATGCTGGAGACGCGAGAGAGAATCCTGCAGATGAGTGCTGACTCATACATCACTGCATGGACGGCTTGAGGCTGGATTGATCTCTGCGTCCTTCACTTTAAGTGTGTACGCTACAATACGAGCTGCCTTATATCACACTGTTGGCTTTATGTAGAGTAATAAGACCGCGAAGGTCTTTTGGGGATGTTAAAGCATGATTTTTGTTGTTGTTTGAAAGATATGTTATTCAAACCAGAGTGTTAATTTATACTGCAAAGTGAGTGCTTGGGGTTCTAATCTTGTTTCCCTTTCGCACTTTGCATGTATGCAGCTGTTTATCCTGTAAGTATTTCGAGGTTGCGAGGTTTTACGCCTGTCGCATGCTTATGTGCTCTTATGCGACTTAATACCTCCCATTGCTTTTACTGCCTGGCAAACAGACGCTTCGCCATCATCGTCCGAGGCTTCGACCGGCCTAATCGATACATTCCTCGTGGTAGACAGACTCCTCGTGCACGTGTGTTTGTGAGAATGCGCTACTGTGGTGCTCTGCCACTTTGCTCCCTCCCTGTACTGGGAGGTAGAGCTGGCATTTTTAAAGGAACGTCAAATCATGATTGTTTTATTGAAAACAGAGATGAGAAAGTTGCTGTTCTTTATGTAATTATCTGTAATTATAATGCCATTTTCTTTTTGTGTTACTATAAATATACAAGCAGTCCTCGTTTAGTGACCGAGTTCCATTACAACAACCACATTGTTACGCAAAATGGTTGTTAAGTAATAATCTCAGGGCTACGGCCACGCTCACGACTTTACGTCTGCCTTCAGTATCGCATTCCTTTTATCGTTCGTGAAGTGAACATTTTTTACATTCTACTTTAAAGATCTCTCTCACTCCGGCATGTGTTGTTGTCAGGCTTATGAAATTTAGTCAAATGTGCGCACATTGGTTGGGAAATTAATTTTCTGTAACCCTCATATTTGCGAATGGTTGCCAACCGAGGTAGTGGTTGTATGATTAAGACTAATATGGTTGAGTTAATATAAAGATAGTAATAAGGCTAGAATTCCCTGACATGCTGTCAAAATAAGTAAGTTAAGTCGATGTGATCTGAGGTGTAGCAAAACTCAGAGCTATCCCACAATCCCTGCAGCAGCCCAAGCGTGCCGTGCAGGAGCCACAGATCATACCCTTTATTTGTGCCGTCAAATCGGAGCGATATTAAAGCCATGCTTGGCGAAAAAGCATATGGGATTGTTTGGACTAAGTGGGTTTAGGCGTAGTTTTGTTTGTTCTAATGCTTGGTAAAACCATCTAGTACATTTTTGTGAAGCGGATCTAGGGGCCAGGAGCTGTTGGATGGCTGGCTTTGTCAGTTTTGTTCATTCAGCGAAAGTGCTCCGGATGTTCTGAAAGTGGGCCAGCTGAATCGCACACATTATTTTTTGACGCTTCCTCTAGACTCTGACAGCAACTTCTAAACCTCTCTCCTTCTCAGTCAGGTGCGAGACGTACGCAAGAGTACGGTTCCAGGATTTTCGTCTCCATGCGTCCCCAACCCCAGCTTTTCTCACAATGCTTAAACTTTTTTCCTTATGTGGCCGTGGATGGGGAGAGCATTTTACACATTTATGATGCAGGGAAGTGCAGAGATACTATTGGCCGTAGATGTTGCGGTGCTCAGACTGTGCTGAAGAGCAGATCCCCTTCGGAGTTGGGATAACGGTATTCCAGGCAACATTCCCAGGTGTGGTCGGAAGCCATGAGCTGCAACGCATCCCTTTGCTTAGGGTCTTATCCACACACTCGCTGATCACCTCCCGCTGAGACTGGCGAGCTCTGTACCCCGCCCCAAGGTGGCGTTCCCCATTCCACGTGCCTCTGTGATTGCATTGCGTCTGTTTGATAGAGCCGCCTGCACCTGGAATTAGATAGAAAGCAGCAGAGAGAGGCCAGGAGGAGGGCGGGAAACCCCAGCAGAGCTCCACATGCAGTCTGCTCCGTCAGGCACCTGCTGTTCCAGGGTCGCCCGGCAAATGAGGCCCCTGACAGTGTCTCTGTCCACCGCTGAACCACCAGACTGGCCCTGGAAAGTAGATACATCTGTATCTCTTCCAGGAGAGGCTCTAAGTTCCATGGACATCATCTGCCAGGTTTACTTGCTGGAGGTAACGTAGGACATTGGCAGTATGTAACACGGATAGCTCCTGTTTAAACAGCCCCTGCATAAACAGATCAGATTATAAGCCACTCTGCTTAAAGGTGTCAAGATAAAAAGGTAAAACAAACTACATGCAAAAACAATGATAAAACTGTAAAATCTGGTGCTTGTTCTGCTTAAATTGTCATTTTTTCTGTTAGGGATGAAAGAGCCAAATTGTGTCATGAGGACAAGTTCAGATGCTAGTTCATTAGCATAAATGCTTGTGCTGCATTTTTTGGATGACTCTGAAACATCTATACATCTACTTATGGAGATTAATAGTGAGGTCAGTCATAATAGAGATCCCCCGTTTAATAACCAACATCCTACTTTATACAAGAGGCTTATAAACAATATGTAATGTGTAACACAGGTGCTTGCTGCTTAAATGGTATAGACTGCCCCTTATGTTGTTAGAGAGGAAAAGGGAGGCCTGGCCCATCCATCAACAGGGCACCAGGGACTGAGAATGAGTGGATGGATGGACTGTCTTGACAGTATATTTTTTAAGGACAGAATGTTGTAGGATTCCAGCCTCATTAACAAGAAATCTAGTTTGTCATGGAAGACAAACCCAAATAAAAATATCAGTGAACCCCAAGGCCTGCCGTAATTCTGCTTAAATATTCATTCTGAAATTTGCCTTGTTGCTCCATCATTGGCCAATGCAACTGTGTGATGTTGAAATAATTGCACCGACCACCAGAGGGCACCCTTGAGTAGTTAAACGAGGCCACGTCACACCGTCGTCATCTTGGTGCGCTCATGTTAACGTGTAATAGCATTTCTATCCAAGTGGCATCAGAGTCAAAGAAAAAGTGCACGGGGAGACAAACATGTGGCGCTAAACGCTCCTCTATCATCCGGAAAACGACAAAATGCCTGCCGGCTGCCTCACTTTAGCAGATAAATGGCGAGACGCATGTCAGATCCAGGGCAGGTATACCCCTCGATAAAGACAAAGGAGACAAAGGGAATTATTTAGTCGCGGAAAACGTGGCGTGAAATAGATCCTCCAGACTTTCCTTTTTAGGAAAATCAGTGGTTGGTAATTCTTTGTGAGGCAGATGTGGCTAACTGCGTGGGGTGGGGGGGGGCACAGGTCCCCCCAAGTCTTAGCTACCTGCTGTAATCACACACTATACAGTAATTTAGCAGGAGACTCAACAGCAAACTAGAGCCACGGGTGTTGCTTTGCTGACTGTTGTTCATGTGGTAGCTTGAGCAGTAATTCACATGTCAAAGGAAAATGATAAATATCTAGCATTTGTGGCTCATTTTGTTGTCAGGCAATCAGGCTGAGTTATGTGTCGAGGGCCAGCATTTGGCGTGGGTCGCTTGCAAAGTCCCGTCCAACCTTCCTCGGTGGAGTTTCTTTTTGTTGACGGGTGCTTGTCTCTCTAAAGGGCTAAAACTAGGCCTAAATGAATCACCATTTCTATGAAAAGATTATGCTTCTGCTTTGGACAGGAAATGCTCTAAAAACTGACCCTACATCAGAACCTCTTCCCCGATGAGTTCTCAGCCACAGTATGACTAGCTCAGGGAGTGAGGTGACACTGTGTCCCACAGCCAGATCGGTTTTAATGGGGCATGTTCCCTGGGGAGGGGAGGCAGAGGCCTGCCTGCACGCTCTCGTTGGCGACAGGCCACTCTGTGGGGGCCACACGCGTTTGCTGCTCCTGGAAGGACGTTAGTGAAGGTCCAGGTAGCTGAAGAAACATGACCTCATGTCCTTCCAATGGCTTCCTGCTCGTTTGCCAGCTCCTGACTGTGAAGCAATGTGGTTCCTGGGGTACGTGTTTGTAATGCAGCCAGGAAATAGCAGAAGTCAATGCAAAGAGCAGGATTATGTTCATTTTTATGTGAAAATGAGGCGTCTGGTGAAGTGTGTGACCACCATGTGTGTTCCGTCGTCCCGTCTGCTTCACACAACATGAGGAACGGCTTCACACATGGTCAGCAGACAGCAGAACTTTAATGGCGAGATGATCTTACTCACCAGCAGCTCATGGGCTGGCCTCTTGCCCTTCTACAGACGCTCGACATCAGCGACTTTCAATCCTCACATCTCAACCCAAAAGCAGCCCCTGTTTGAAAGCAGTCGATGCAATCTTGGCTCATGCCAGATGGGTTCTGTGCTGCCTTGAATTCTGAACAATCCCGCCTGAATACGTCAAAGTATGAGGATCAGAAGGGTCAAAAAAATCTGACACAAGTACTAACTGAAAACATGCTGACACAAATTTTAAATGTCAGCGAGTATTAATCAGTTAATTAAATAAAGTAGGAAACATAGAATATATAGAATATTCTTAAAAAGGGAAAGGACCAAGCTCACAGTGACTCTGTTTTGGCTACATCGTAATTGCTGGATGGATGATGGAAGGTAGTTTTACCAATTAATAAATAAAAGTTCTGTTTATTTATATGTTACACTTATATGTTTTCTTGGAATATGAAACTATTTGAAGTAATGAACTCAAAGAAGTAACGATGACCCCCCAGAGTGTCTGCTCCCAATGAAGACGCATGTGCATTGTATCTACATATATTGCTATATTTTATATCTACAGTGGAGGAAATAATTATTTGACCCCTCGCTGATTTTGTAAGTTTGTCCATTGACAGAGAAATGAAAAGTCTCAGAACAGTATCATTTTAATGGTAGGTTTATTTTAACAGTGACAGATAGCACATCAAAAGGA
>JAODKN010000001.1:47175559-47186966 GCA_026774425.1 Petrocephalus zakoni | reverse complement strand
GTTGGTAGGGGTTCAAATACTTATTTCCCTCAATGAAATGCAAATCAGTTTCTATCTTTTATTTAAAGTTATTTTTTTCAATTTTCTTTTTGATGTGCTATCTGTCACTGTTAAAATAAACCTACCATTTAAAATGATACTGTTCTGAGACTTTTCATTTCTTTGTCAATGGACAAACTTACAAAATCAGCGAGGGGTCGAAAACTTATTTCCTCCACTGTATATTCCAATATAATAAATGTGCCATATGGTCTTTTATCTCTACTGTTCTTGTTGATGCACAGTGAAGGCAGTGAACAGGAAGTGTCCCCACCCAAGCCTTCCCTGGCTCATGCTAACAGTGCAAAACCAATTATCCAATGCCCTTGCGGCATGTTTGGTTCAACTGAATGTCAACATCCGCCAACAAATGGCTTGACGCGGTGGCTAATGCGGCACGGCTGGCTGCAGCCCGCGTCAGGAGCACGCCGTCTTCCCAAACTCGGTACCCCCCCACCTCTCTCCCTCCATATCTCCCCCCGAATCCCCCCCCCAAAATAGCGCCACATTCTCACAAAGCTCGTCTCCGGGGCAGTCCACGGTGTCCTTCAGTGGCCTCCGGGAAATATGACAGTAGTCACCCAGGTGTCAGCTTTTCCAAACCAGGTGAGGAACTGGCCCAGCCCATGTCAGGTGCAGTCGTAGGGTAGGGTCACCTGACCCAGGATGTGCTTTTTTACTGGCTATCTCTTGATTTTAAGTTGCTAGGGAAACCAGCTGAGGCAGATCTTCTTTTTTTTTTGTTCCGGCTCTGGAGGGACGGTCAGGATATCCTGCTGATGGTCTGCACCGTCTTGCTGAGTTAGTGACACAGGACCTCATTAAACTACAATCCCCCTGACTCCCATCCAGAGGATGCAGGAGCAGCATTCATCTCCGGAAGAGCCTCTAAACGTCACAGATATGTTCCTCGGAACATCATACACATTAGTGTTACACTTGCCCCAAGACCCTGACCTGGATAAGCAGTTTGGAGATGGATAGATGGATGGATGCTTGCATGGAAGGATGAATAGTGGTGCTTTTGTTACGTTCTGCTGTTATATCATCTTTTGTTAACCTCCAGGTTCGTTCCAAGGTGTGTACAGGGCAGCCTCCGTTATTTAAGCACCTTCTTAATGTGTGAAACAAAGAAATCAATGGTCTCCTTCAAGAAAAAATTGAGGAAAAAATTATTAAAACTGGGTTAAAGATTTGCATTTTGAAGAAGCTTGTACACCAAAATTGTACATGACAGACAGGGGAAGGGGGTGGGGATATTCGGAATTGAAACAGACATCGGATACATCAATCTTAATTGAAAAAAATCTCATTGCAGTTCTTAATTGTTTTATCAACTCAAACATGCATACATTCAGGCATTTATATTCCGGGCTCCCTTCACATGCCGGCTTTTAAAGTAATGAGCTCCTACTCCGTTTATTTCATTAGCTCTCATTTCATCGTAATTGTCCACGTTTAATAAGGTTTCGATATGCTTGCACACGCAGGCACGCACCCACACACACGCGCACTCACACACACACACACACAAAGACAATTTAGTGGAAATTATAATTTTGTAATTATAATTGTAATTATAATAAAAGGTGCAGATGTGACCCGGGTAGAGATGTAGAATCCACTGGTGGCAGGTGAGACTGTATTTGTACCTCAGTATTTATCAAGCTACCTGAGTGCTCAGTGTCATCCCAGCGATGGCTACGTGTGTAATGAAGGACTCATAGGTGCTTAACATACTGGCTTTATTTTCATGTTTTTTCTCATTTCGCGATAGAAAAAGAGGAAAAGGCCGTCCCCTACTCCAGTCTGCCATTTGTATGCTTCTGTTTGAAGAATTTTGTGAGTCTGATGTCCATGTTTTCCTGAGCCCTTCACCCTGCTAGGAAGCTTTCAAGCAGTCCAGAACAAACAAGGCATTTAATGCTTTGCAGATGAAGTGTGTGACCTGCCCTAGTCGCTGTGCATGAGGCGGGCACCAGCCAAAACACTGGACATTTTTCTCTTTTTTTTGTGATGTTTTTTAATGAAGTCTCAGATTTTTTCGGGGTGTAGTGTCACAGACAATAATGGCAGTGACTCATTTTCAAATTAATGGAATAGCTGCGTTTTATTTCCTCCTCGGGCGTCGAAATAGCCTGACGCAGTTATAATAAATATAATAAATAAACGCTGATGCTTTGGGAGGCCAAGGCGTCCGAACTGGTGCCTGCGTGAATTGAATTCCATGACCCCGGCCATCAGCTGAGATGGATACTGCAGGTGCAAAATTCCCTCAAGTCCAAACCTGAAAATCAATGCAGCTCAGGAAATAAAAAAGGAAAGTAGCCAGCCACTGTGATGCCTGATGGGAAATCACAAATTTGGAGCACCGTGTACAGGGTCTCCTGGAGCCAGAGAGGGTTATGGGAAGTGAAGTGGCTGTGGTACGGTACGGGCACCACATCTGCTTTTCATTGAGGTGATCTGATCAATTCTGTATTGGCGTGGATTGCGTACGTCATCGACGTGACATCAGCTACAGGGGCGTTTACAGGGCTGCCAGATGAAAGCTGATTGGCCGCTGCAGTGTCCCCTCTTCTGTCACTGGTATTTAGCTGATTCAAAACATTTCATTTGTCAATGTTAAGGCAGCCCCCTCTGTCAGAATTATGCCCCCCCCCCTTATACCGCCCACTTAAAAAATAACCTAGAATTGCCCCTGATCAGCTGGTTACAGTTTGGTCTGGGAGAGCGCACCTTCATGCGCACCTTCATGTACTAGCCACTGGGCTTTATTTATTTACCCAGAGTGGCGGCGGGGGGGAGGAGTGATTGCTTAAAATTGCTTGTTTGTTTGCTTTTAACAGCATGTGGTTTTTTACTGTAAATGAGGGTTTTGCTGGCTGTGTCAAAACTGCAGTTTTTAATCTTAACTGTGAATCAGCAGGTAAGTGTTCCTCCATGGGGTGGGGGAGGGTGGGGGGTGGCAGATGCACCCCACTGTCTAATGAATATCACCCCATGTCACGTTCCTGTGCATACTGCAGTACTGGCAGTATTTACAGTGGTTGTGACATGTAAAAATATAAAAATAGACTATAATTATTTTTTAGCTATACCTTTAGTTTGGTCTGTTCATATTTAAGTATTAAATCCCTCATACAGACACTTCTTGCTTTACGATGGTTCACTTACTGACTACATGTGAGAGCGATGTACATTCAGCAGGCAGATGTTAATTTCGATATGTTCCCTGGCTAACGATATGCAGTGTGATACTTTCTACTGATACCGGGTGATGTCCTTATCAGCATTCACACTTCCTAGCCTCTGCAGCGATCGCAAGCGTAAACATCTCAGAAAGTGTTTCTGCGTTTGACCAAATAAACGTATCCATTTATTTTCAGTTACTGGTATTTAGCTGGTTACGGTAATTATTTATTCGCGTATTGAGTGACATTTATTTATTTACTTATTTATCATACCAAATTTGACTGGATAATTTCCACTTAGGATGGGTACATGGGAACTAAACCCTATTATAAGTCAAGGAGCACCTGTATTCATTTCCGCACATCTGGAAAACTGCTCCAGTGAGGCAGTTTCATTTCTGAGCGAGTGAGCTTGTTTATTCAGTTACACCAGCATATAGGTATGTATGCATGTTTGAAGATCTGCTTTCCTGCATACCATCGTTTGGGTTTGGTCAGTGGCTCAGATGCCGCCCTGTCCCCACCGTCCAATCAGCAGGCTAGCCCTGACTGCTGGTCCAGCCGCTACTGGAATATAACTGGAGGAATGTTCTGTGCCAGATGCCTTGGGAACAGAGGCTGCTAAATAACAGTGGTGTAGCAAGGAGGCTAATTACCATGCACAGTACGAGAGGCGATTTGTGTGTGTTTTTTATTCCTGCTCTCTCAAAGGGCCCAGTGCAGAGACACATCTCTGCAAGACCATAAAAGGGAAAACAACGGAATTTAAAAAAAAACAAATTCTGGCAATGTTTTTTTTTTTTTTGCTATTTTAAATCAACTGTGATGTAAACAGGCCGAATGCAGCATTACACAATACAACACATTCATTAATGTGATGTTTCTGGCCCCTTCCAACGCCCCGCCTGTCTACCTTAGATCTTTACACTTCCCTTCTGGTCTTGATTTTCACGGCCCGTCTTCTCATCTTTTTTAGCTGTGGGAAACAAATACATTAAAAGATACAAACAAAGTGACTTTGTTCTGACTTCTGTCAATGAGACGAAACCCATAATGAATGATGCAGGATTTGACGATGACAGCCGCCAGCACACCCCCGTATCGTGTCCTTTATCTAACCCCAACATTGTCCTAAAACTCCCCGAGCCGCACCGCCATGACTCCCTTAAGGTAAACAACTCTAAACCTGCGATGCACCTGGTACTATGTTTCTGTTAAACTTCTGTGCACGTTATAAGCAAATTTTCCGTGAACTGACAAAGTTAAATGGCCAATAGGTAATTTTTTTCCATTAATGGCTGTTATGCAAATAACACTCGGCCCATTATCATCCTGCGAGACTGAGGTCTCACACTGCAACATGAAGCAGGCGTTCCACGAGATAGCAACTAATTATCATGTCCTACGAAACTACTAATTCGCAAGTTCTATTTCCATCGCAGTTCTGTGACCTACTTCTTTTTAGACTCGCCACAAAAAAAACAACTCAAGCAAATTTTATTTTGTGACATTTGAGGGTCTTTTCCTCTAAATTTAACTGTTTCCATTAACAGTTTTTCAGTTAGCATCTTCAAAATGCGCAAAATCTAGGTCAATGGAAAGGTCTCTTGTGGCTCTCACTCCTGAGTCATAGACGGACGAATATAGCGTGACTGAGCGAGGCATCGTTAGCTTGTCTCCGCTAGCTAACGGTAAAGTCTACACTAGTTCTGGTTATGACTCCTTGTTAAATTACAGCCCCCGAGTCCAAATACATCATGTTACATTTAAATTAATTTTATCTATGTCCTCACCACTAATCGTCTCTGTAAATTTAATAATCATTTGAAAGTGTAAAGAGAAAAACGGAGGCCGTTTAACGGTGACAGCGGAGGGACCGCGATTGATCGTGATCCGCCGGGCTTTGGCCAGCATCTCACTAATCAGAGCCTCGGTGCCAGTCGCAGTGAGACTGAGGGGAATCGGCGTGTCACAGGTAGCGTCTGCTAATTGCTGTCTTACAGATTCAGAGGCGACGTGCCAGAGCGCCCCATCAGAGCTCAAAGAGCAGGCTTGCAGATGCTGATTCACACCTAAGCCCCCCTGCCAAATGCACCCTCCCTCCCCACCTCCAGATCCAAAATGGGCCAAAACTGTAACATGGACAATATAAAAGTGTTTTATAGTGCATGAATATTATGGCAAAAAATTACTACTTCTGAACAAGGGCAAGGGAGGGCCATGGATCGCCTGACAGATTCAGAGGGCCCTGCACTTAAAATTATACAATGTAACGAGGGGCGGGGGCCCAGAGGGCCCCCAGAATGTATAGCTACTCCCCTGCTTCTGAATAGAGGCAGCCCTCACTTTCTTTCAGACCAGCTTAACTTAATCCTGACTTACATAAAAAAATATCCCGGACACATGGAGTCTTATGGAAGTGCTACAGCAAAAAGGAGCCATATGCCGGTTAGCAAATTTACACTGTATCTTTCATTTAATATGTTATTCCGTATGTATTACTAGTGTATTTTTGGCTTATAAATTTTTTGTTGTATGGACTCATGAATGTTTTGGGGGGGCAAATCCTACTTGCGTAAATTTTCACTTGCGTAGATGTTTGTGGAACGGATTACTTACCTCAGTCGAGAACTGCCTGTATACCACTTTAAAAAAAGAAAACTTTGGTGTGAATACGTAAGTCCATGGGTTGTGTTGGGTCGAATTTTCCGATGTGTTGCCACGTGTGTCTCTCCACCCAGAGGCAACCGGGCTGCAGCTTGGCGCTGTGTGAGGCAGAGCAGATTAATCCTCTCCCTAATGACCCTTCTCCTTGAGGATCACGTCCTGCCCGCTGCCTCTCCCTGGCTCTGAAATTTAATTGGCTGCAGAAAGTCAACTGTTTCAGATATTCAGTAATCCCGACGCAGAGGCTCAGTCGTTCAAGAAGGAGCCGGAAAGTAAATAAGAAAGAAAATTTCGGAGTGAAAATTTCCTCTCTGAAATCAAGCCCTTGTGAGGCAGATTCGAAGATGCGAACTCCCTGAATTGCAATTTGTCTCAAAAAAAGGAGGTGGAGGAGAAGGGGGAGAATCTATTATTATTACAATAAGACCAAAAATGCTTCCTTGATCGCATAGCTTTGCATGTCCCAACGGCTTGTTATTATAATGGGAGAAGTTCCAGGTCCTGGTGTCTAATCAATTTGGTTTGTTCTATACAGCGATCCAACAAGGGAATCAGGATAAGATCAGGGATCCGGTTATGTTAATAAGGTGTAGCTGGAAAAAAGGTACAGGATTAACGCGAAAAAACTGAGGCAGCACTTTTTAAAGTAAATTTAAACCTATGTCTATTGAATAAAGTTTACTCATACTTATAAAATAATACTTAGTATATTTGACCTAATTACTAAATGTAAAATTACTTTGATGCATCAGTTACACCCAATATAATAATTTCTTCTCGGGGGATCATTTATCTTAGGTAATGTGTATAATATTACAGGCCTGTGAAATCATTCACAGTGTAGCTCACGTTAGATATCAGTGCCTAGGCCCAGGTTGTGTTTGCTACAAACAGGGTTTGATACTGTTACAGCTATGGTGCATCAGCACAGAATTACCTGAACATGATATCTATAGCATGGCCAACCGTAAGCAGTTAAGCAGAAAACTTATTTCCTTTGTTTTTTCTATTTCGTAGTGTGTTGGCTGATGCCTCAGAGCGAGCAGTCTGAGTAAACAGCGAATCTCCAAGGAAACCACTTTACTAGCGCACAGTGTTCCTTTCTGTCATCGTTAGAATGAGATCCTGTGTCCTCAGAGCCAGGGGATTGAACTGTTTGCTGGCCAGGCCTGCCTCTTAAAGCTGTAGGGCACAGTTCAGACCATCAGATAAACGTTTCTTGTTTGTTTGTTTGTTTGTTTGTTTGCTTAATAAATCCGATGCAATTGCATGTTTGTTCCTTTTTCCCTGACATAAATCTCAGAGCACCATTTGTAATGAGCATTTTAATTTGTTGAATTTCAATCACCTTATAGACTCACAACAAACAAGACTTTCCTTTCGGCCCTGCTGACATATTGTTTAGATCACTTAATCTCAAATCTGCATAATCTCTTATTTTATGAAGGCGCAGTCAGTTTGGCAAAATTTGACTCTCCTATTATTTGGCTACAAACCCCTGCCTTCTGCGGAAAGTGGTACATGCCCATAAGTTAAGTCCTCTTTTGGAATCTTCCATCTAGACTTGCTTGGAGCTCAGTAGGGGTGGTACTTATGGTCATCCTCAAATGCTCCCTCTCTGACTCCTGCAATAGTAAACCATCACAATGGCCCCTCTGACAGGGAGCCGTTGTAAAAATATATGCAGCCATTGTATTATGAGTTAACTGCAGACCTACACAGGCCACAAGGGCCCTTTTGTGGGTTTTCCGATTTTTGTGGCTGACGGATTACACCAATTCTGTAGCCGTCCGGGTGAAAGTCTGTAAAAGACGACATGCTGGTTACGTCAGCATATTTTTGAATGGAAACTGAATGGAGACTGACATTTTATACCTGCCTGATGCTCGTTGGGGTAATATGTTTCTTAGGAATAGCTGCTTCTAGTTTTAACATACGTAAAATATATCTAAAATCTCATTTAAACTTTCTTAATGCCACGATTCGTTGTTCTGCCCTGCATGAGGTGTTTGTAGGGTGTCATTTTGCCGTTCGCTGGTGTACCGCTCGCTCCATTTTTCCTCCACACGTGGAGTTTTGCAGGCACCAACTGTTGGGCCTTGAATGTTATCTAAATGAAATATTGCCAGTATTGCTAACAATATTGCTAACAGTAGGCGATAGATCTTTAAAATCCCCTGGCCTTCGGAAAGCTCAGCCCCATGCCTGTTTGTTTCGGGATAGCATTTACGACAGATTGTCACAAGGCACTTAGCGATTCTGCTGTTATTCTAAACCCGGGGCTAAGGTACAGCCGGGCTTGTGAAGATAGGGTACTGCCCCCCTCCCCAACCAGGGTCTGGAAAGATAACCTGTCACATCTAGTAGTTTTTAATTGTTTCAATTAGGCATTGAAATCATCGGTAGGGGAAACAAATTAATCTCCTTTATTTGAACTGTCATTTGATCTGCTTCAATTAAATCTCAGTACATCATATACTGCCAAGATAACATTAAAGGACTCTCCTCCTAATTATACCAGTCCATGTTACATTAGTTCAATTAATGGACTTAGTAGAGAAAGAAAATATCCCCATAAATACGTTTACAAGCAGCGGGATGAGAAGTAAACAGAACTGGCTGTCTTTGTAACGACGAGCCTGTTAGTGTGATTCAGCTAATTAGTTTAGTATCTGAGCATTCAGTCCACACCCACATATAAACATGGTATTAACAATGTCGACATTGATAATGTTGTATGGTACAAGGTATCGCAGGGAGTCACACGTGCCACTGGGTGGCGCTACTGATGTCATTCAGCGGTATGGACGCCCCACGTTAATTCTAGGTGTTCTACCATCTTCAAAGCGGATCGTCGGGCCACTGTAAACAAACCTCTGCCCTATGCAGGTTTAGTGCCCATTTTTTAAGATTTTCTTCCCCCAACAAACAAACCAAGATTGCAGAGACTGGTTGACCCTGGCACTTTAGATAAATGTATCTGTTAAAGAAATAACGCACCTTCTGCAATGTTTGTGTGGGTTATGAGCATAATAGGGCACATGCTGAGGGAATGATCACGATATCGTTCTCATTTAACTTCACCCTCACCCCCATAGATGCCTTCACACTAACTATAAGCCAAAAACAGGTTTTGCCCTGTGGTCCTGTGCCTGATGGCCACTGTGAGTGCTGTATCTGCTAGCCGGCTGCATCGAGTCACCCTTAGTGCGGCCCGTGGATCGTCAGTCAGGTGCCCCCGCCCTCAGCACCCCGATCGATAGGCATCAGTCACACATTGGCGAGCGATGCTTTTCCCCTGGTAGCCTGGTGAAAGGAAATCGTTTACGTCTGCTTAGCCAAGCTCCCCGGTCTGCCATCGCCCTGCGTAATTCTAACAAGGAAGATGGTGGGTTGTTATGATTATCGGTTGGTATGATTATCGGTTGTTATGATTATCGGTTGGTATGATTATCAGTTCGATGGTAATTAATTATTATTATCGCTCGGTTATTATGGCCTACAGGTGCCACAAACGGTACATACCGTGAATGTGAATCGCCTCATCTTGTCTTGTTTAGTCAGTTTTTTGTAGAATCTGTTTCCCTTCAGCAACTCGGCTGTATGTTCACAGCATGTAATAACAGAGACACAGTGCAAGGTGCCTTGTCTCCCCCCCAACTGTGGATGTGTGTGTGTGTGTGTGTGTGTCTGGGGGGGGGGCGGGGGGTGCGCAGGTCCCACAGTATCGTCCGTGCCGTGTTCTTGTGCATGTGTGAGTGAGAGCTGGCCCATCTCCCAAGGTTCCTGTTCCCTGTGCGACTCGGGATCTGCGCTGAACTCTCGGCAAGCCCCGCATCGGATAAACGCTTATGGAAGATGGATGGATGGACATTTAGTTGCCTAAGTGACACTTTTACTTTAAGTGACTTAAAGTGACTGTCACGGGGAGGTGAGGTATGGGTGTTTTGTGGGCACGCACCTAGCCCAGCACGCGGACGGCGGGTGATTCATGCCGGCCCGGTCACAACAGAGGCCACGCCCCATCTGAGATGTGACTGATGGAAATTTGACCCGAGGCTGGGGGGTAGGGGGAGTGACTTTTTCGGCAAAAAGGAGTAGGCTGAGTAATCAATTCGCCTATGGGGGGCAGTATGGGATATGGAACAATCAACATCCCCATGTCAGGCTAAAAATTAAGCCGTAAAAATGGCCAGAAAGGAAGAGGTGACCCAGAGAGGGAAAGACCAATAGCTCCTTCTCTTTTTTTTGCCCTCATTTTAGATGCTCTGCTTAAACTTCTCCAGGATGTGCGAGTTCTTGAAAGCACTAGCTAATCGATAGTTGCCTGAAAACAGCCGGGGGTACCAGATGACCTCTCGCTCCGAAGCACGCGACCCTTCAGCCAGACGCACATCATTCCATTCTGTTTTTTCTCTTACAAAGACAGAATCTCAGCAGAGCTCTCAGAAGTGAAACGCTGGCATCCAGCGAGCCCCCTTTCATTTGTAGGGGAGAAAAAAATAAATAATACACAGATAAAACCTTCCTGCCGTGTATTTCTATCTGTCGGATTAATTAAACACTGATCTTTCCTGAACCGCTTATCCAAAGCGGGGTCTTGGCAGGCCCGGAGCCTATCCCGGGTAGCACGGGCCACACCCCAGACAAGACGAGCACCCCCGTGAGGTGGCTCAGCGTAACCACACCACAGCCCCCGGCCCGCAAAGCAGGAGAGTGCAAGAACCAAACTGACTACCCTGTGGGTGAGAGGCCACAGAGCTGCCTGCTGAGCCAAATAAACAGCTTGAGAAAATGAATACATATTTAAAGTTATAAAGTGGCTGCCAAGTAAACGGCGCTTTGTCTCGTATGGGCGGACGCTGGGCCTGCAGTCGGGGAGACCAGCCTCGGTCCTTCTTTCCATGTTTCCTCTGCCTCTCCACTCTGCCACCTGCATATTTAATAGGATATTCCCACATCAGCTCGTTCACGTGTCTCTGCTCCCTCTGCCTGTCTTGCTCTGTTGTTTATATGATGCCATTATATCTCAAGTCTGCTCAACAGGGACCGAGGGCAGGGGGCGAGCTGGGGGACCGAGTAGTTACACTGCAGTCTGAGTCTGGCGCTTTTAAAAGGGCTAATAGCTCTGCACTCATAACGCCGACACTCAAATCTGTTTATTTATTGCATATTCCGGTCATCCAATTTCATGCCAAATTTGCACAATCTTTCCCTTCCCCTTCCCTTTGTCTATGTCTTAAAATGTCATATTTTTTTCTCAATATTTATATTCTATTTATTACTCTGAACTTATACTATGACCATCAAGAATGATGTTTCACCTCAGTGTATGACCCTTGCATCATACATCTGCAGCTAAAAATAAAAGACTAACTTTGACTTGACTTTTCCACTGGCTGAGCAAAATGTGTGTTCCCCTCCAGATGCGGGGGGGGGGGGGCGGGGGGGGGGGGGGGGGGGGGGGGGGGGGGGGGGGGGGGGGGGGGGGGGCGGGGGGGGGGGGG
>JAODKN010000001.1:47157127-47175459 GCA_026774425.1 Petrocephalus zakoni | reverse complement strand
CTCAAAATACAAGTCATGGAGAGTTCCTTACCCCCCCCCCCTTATACCCCATCACCCCCATTCATTCTCCCTCCCACCAGCTCCCCCCCCTCCCATAATTGCTGAAGGGTACAGCCAATGCAGATGGGATAATCAGAGGTCTGACAGATGCTCCATGTTCAAGTGGACGTCTTTCACGACACTTCATCTGGGTTTTTAAATGAGAAACGCAGTCCAGGCACTGAAGCACCCTTGGAGTAATATCTCTATTACATTTCCTGCCAGACCTCACATATTAACACCCATGCCTGTTTATTTCCCCGCCTCTTTTGTCGCATGCGCCATGTCAAATGATAAGGGTTTCCCCAGACTCCGCCTTCGCACCGGTAAATTCCACGTCCGTCTCTGCGCGGCTGTTGCCCTTCTGTGAATTTACATGTGCAAAAGTAAATATGTCCCGTTAACTCTGGTAGTAATAGAAGAGCTTCAGCTTAGGCCTGAGAGAGCCTGACGTGTGCCTGGTCCTCCTAAGCAGCCCTGTAATGTAGCGAGACGGGCCCATTACCGACTCACCATTGAAACTTTGTATTAGGAGCGTGGCGTACTGTAACAAGGCACAGGCCACAAGGCATTTTTACACGTTTCCTAGATGTGCTTCAATGAAACATTGCAAAAAAAAAAAAAAGCAATACTCATTAGCAGTGACATATATAAATAAGAAAACTAATTGATTCAGTCATTTACCACTTAAGGGGCATTTGGTTAGTACATGATGTAATATATATACCAATAATATATAGTGTAATACAGTAATATCGAGGAATTAAAATACACTTACAAATGTTAATATCAGAATTCAATTGACTCAAATTTGCTGAATTACTCACAGATTCCGATGGACAGAATATGACTGGGAGAAAAGCTAATTAAATGTCAGAAGCCTTAAAGGATTCATTTAGTACCCATTTGTCTTTCTGACTTTAAATGAATCTAACATGCAGATTAAGTCTCTACAGCAGAATTCCAGTATTTACTAATTTCAATATGGCATTTATTTCCTTCTTGAATTTTTCATTTTTTTTAACTGCTCAGTGTTGAACTGTTAAATTCACCTCCGATTCTTTAATGTAGGAGGATCTACATAACCATCAGCGGAAAAGTACACACAAGAGAAATTAAATCAAAGGTTGGTGTAATGGCAGTGACAGTCAGGCTCAGTGGATATGATTCCTTTTTTATCATTATTATTATTATTATTTGATGTGTGAGGCTTGTCAGAAAGTTTAATGTCAAATGATACAATTTAACCTGCCAGAATGTTTCACCATCTGACAAATCAGGCTACATGGCTTGTTGAAGGGCCCCAATGATTATTTTAACAGCCCTCAGACCTTTTAAATATCGTAATAACCCTACTTACTGCAGTTTCATAAATACATTTTATGCTTCCCGTAATTCACGAGAGAGCTTTGATGCGTTTTGTTAACCATAGCAACCCAAGTCTTCCTCGCTAGCTAAAATAACGAGATGTATTCATAATAATTACGTTTCTGAAACAGGCAGTGACACACATTTTTGTCCCGGCTGTTTGAATGCAATTTAATAAACACATTTAATGTGCTCACTAATTCCTTTGAAGGGTTTGCAACCCTTTTCAGTGTGAAGGGAGACGCTTGTAAGAGCAGTAACATGAATACAATGATTCTGAGCTTTCGATAACAGTTTTAACCTTTTTTTTCGTCGATAATGTTATCTGCCCAATCCTCCCGTGTTACTAATGAATTCATAACTGCGTTTTTAAAAGCAACGATTTCCCGAGCTCGTCCATCACTCTGACACATACACATTATGCAAATGATACCCTAAGTTACACGTGGGAAGCATCTTGCTCCGTCTCAGACTGAGCAACTGAGCCGAACTGACGCTCCTGCATCGTAACCGATGCGGTACGGAGAGGCAAAACCGTGCCGATCTCTGTAAAAAATCGGGAAAACACGGAAAACAGTGTTGTCTCTCGCCATTTAGGATTTGTTATCAGGCTCTGACAAGAATGGTGGCAGTTGTTATCCAGAAATACCCTTACCCAGGCAAATCTGTCACCGTTCATGTGTATTATAACCACAGCTGATTTTATATTACCAAGTACTCTGAATATACAGTACTGTACAAAACTTATAGGCAGAATATAAAAATGAAGTTCAAACGATCTTCATACTGGTGCAAAAATATTATGTCTGTCAAAGTGTGTCAGCATAGCCATTGGAACACCTCTACTAAAGTCACCCCAGTATTTCCAGCAACCACCCAATACACCCCTGTTTTTTGAGCCCACTGCCTATGACTACTCAATAATTCTTAGATTTGTACCATTTGTAATTAATTAATTACTTAAATGTAAGGAGTACGTGGAATGGCACGGGGTGCCCCTGAGGAGAGATTTGGGAACTGAAACGTTGTTCATGCAACAAGATACCAGTATATTTTTGTAAAAAGCGGAGGAAATTGTGAATTTTCATATGTTAAATTGTGTTTTTTGTTCTGAGCACATGAACCCTTTCCTTTGACTGCCTAAGACAGTACTGCATGTAGGCCTACCTAATACGCAATTCATTATAGTTATACTGGTAACAAGATGTCGATTTAATTAATTTTATATAGGGTCCTTCTTCAGGTGCTTAAAGAAGATTTACCAGCGAGATCATAGACTCAAAGATGCACGTAACACCACTTACTGTTATTGTAATGGTGGGATATTATTTTATTACATTCATTAAAATTATTATTATTTCATTACATAGCTTTATTAACGAATAAAGATGTGCAAAAAAAGGTGAAATCCGGAAACGAGCGTGTTTATGAAGCACGTAAGCTTATAATGATTAGAAGGGAGCTTACGGTGTGACTCCAGCAGAGCCGCTGCTGGAGAGGAATCTCCGGCTGTTGTTTACTCAGTGCAGACTCGTCCCATCCTCCCTTCTGCCGATAAATATACACCCCCAACTCCCAATCTTAAAAAATAAATAGGCCCCTTTTTTTCACTCTGGGGACGCAATTACCCCATATTTAATTTTGGCTAAATAAATACCCTGTGGTTAACTCTCTTTCCCCTGCAGACGTTTTCCGTCACGTGTTTAAAGCAGGTGCTACCCAGCGTCTGATTCCCGGCCAATGAAACGCCAGGCGCTCGCCCTTCCTCGAAATCTTAAAAGGACCCCAGGAGGGTAGCAGTGAGACGGGGAGCACTCGTTCTGCTAATTTTAATCAGTTGTCGCCGGACGATGAGTGCCTTTTTTTGTGTCGGCCCGGTGTGTCGGACACACGGGTCAAAGGAAGTGATATCTGCCATCGTTCAGAAAGCATTTATAAACGGACGTACATCCAAAATGAGCCTGTCCGGTCTCCCATGGTGACTGTTATCCACCAAGCTGATAAATAACTCTGCCATGGGGGGGGGGGGGGGTCGAGCCGCAATCTCGGTTAGGAGGGAATCGGTCGGAAAAAAAAACACTTTGTTAAAATGGCACAGTAGCCTTTGATCAGTGCAAATGAGTATCAGCAAATGGTGGCCTGAGCGCATTAAACGACCTGGGAGGCATCTTATTTCTGCTCAGTGTCAATTCAAATCGATGCATATTTGACGTAATTTGCGTTGTCAAAAACTACTCTGTGTACAGCATATAGATACCCATACATGCATCTTGTGATTATACGCAGAGGCGAAACTGTTGTTTTCAGGGAGCCCCACTCAAACAGTCACTTCAGGGCACCCCCCCCCCCCTTAGATGGTTCAAAAGCTCAATAAACAGCTAGCAAGTAAAGTCAGAAGGGCATATTTAGCTAGCTTGTTAAGCAGAACATACTGCTTCAGTATCTCCTAATTAAGTGGCTATTTCATATTTAGTATAGTGACTGGTTGTGGCCAACAAGGGGCCCCTAACCTCAGGGGACCCACAAAAATGCATGACTTGAGTGGTCGTAAACACCGTTTCTGATTCTATATCAGTCATTGTTAAGTCAGGTTATCCTTAGGAGACTTCCTGATACTGGTCTGTGGGTCTGCGTGTGCAAAGGAGTCAGCAATGACCTTGTAGGGACGCGTGTTTTGATGGCCTCTGGCAGGCAGGAGGCCAAGTGCAGGGCCTTGATATTCAGCTGAGGTGTTGAGCGCAAAGGGCTGCAGCTATTGGCTCATTTGGAGGCAGCTGTCGCCGGCGGTGACAGGCGAGGGGGCGCGGAGAGCCTGGCCTCCCAGCCGCCACCAGGACCTCAGAGAGGCCGTCCTGCTTAGTGACCTGCATCCGTTTCTCTCTCTCCTCCTGCTCCTCCTGCCTCCTTCCTTCCCCTGCTATCTAACTTAATATCCTCGCCATCATTTTAGATCACTGCGCCGCCTGCTTACATGACAGCCATTCACTTCCCAGCTTCCCCATGCGAGGCCCAGATCAGCAGTGTTTCTCTAGTGAATGTTGGGGCTCCACCGGCCTCTGATTGGCTGGGTTCTGTGGGCGGGGTGACAGGAAGTTGCCCTCCTCAGACCTCAAATGGCTTTGTGAGGCCAGGATCCCTTGTTGTCGGAGCGAGGATTGTTCACTGGTGCGTGCTATCCCACGTTCTTAATGCTGCCTGTTTTTCTGTTCCGTCATTATTGAAGTGCTGTTGTTTAAATTTGGTTATGTAACTTTCTCATTGACCGTGTTGCCAAACTGGCATATTTGAGGTAATTGCCTGAGGGGGGCTCCCTTTAAGCTGAGTGCGATGCACTGAAACTCTTTATGCCTGAGTGTACGGTAGCTTGCTCTGGCACAGCCCCCCTCTCCCTCCCTCCCTCCCTCCCTCCCTCCCTCTGTCTCTCCAGATCTCACTTCTTCTTCTTTTTCTCCTTCTTTTTGTCCGCAAGCTACACATTTGCTTTAATATCGTGACAACTGTAAATGGATTTAGTGAAAACAGACATTTCGATATTGTTACAGTAAGTAATGCATAAGCTTATGTGGGAGTATTAACAGTAGTGAAGGAAGCTTCTCTTTCTACTAATAGGATGAGTCTCTGCCCAGTTCAAATTCAAAGTTTAGCATTTTTAGCTCCCACACGCAAGTGTCCATGTGGGATTTTGGAACCCAGAATGCTAATATGCTAATGTCTGATGTACATGCACATTTCCTCTATCGTAAATCGTACACTGTTGCCTCACCCCCAAAAAAGTAGTTTCTGAGACGCACCCCTGCCCTGCTATGGCCTGCCATCCTGGGCTCTTTTAGATTTTAATAAATAGCCATTAATATAGCTTGGAGCGAATAATTGCCCTTAATAAGTATGTGTCCGAAGAGGCTGTAGCGGTGAAGAATGGCTCCTTTCAGGCCCAGCAGAGGTTGGAGAGCAGCCAGGCTGGGAAGGGAGCGCCTGTCCGCCCCTGAGACACGGATCGGCACACCGCAGAGAGACGCGGGGAAGCGGGACCCACGTCCCGGACCCGGTGACGCACCGCGCAGTCGCCGCGCATGACGCAGCCGATGATGAATCGGTCTAAGACTGCGACTTTGCATTTAACTGGAAGCTGGAAGGGCAGGACAACTTTAACTGTTTGTTGCAATGGTCCTCACCATGAACTTCTGCTATTTTGCTGCCATTACTGCAATTTGATGCAGCTACCCTGCACGCAGTAAGGAATGTCACTAAACTAATGGTTAGGCAGTTATTATTATTTTGATTAATATTATTTATTGGAATGAATTAGGTAGGGAAATTTGATTCCCGCATCAGCAATCGCTGAATAATTGAGTTTGGAGCCTACAAATTACTAAAGATCAACCAGAGCCATGTCGCATGTCAAAACATCGCAACCAGACCTGGCAATATGATGTAAAAATAGATTAAAACTCACTCAAGCCCTGAATAGATTATTAATGAAGTATCAATCAAAATGGCTAACTAACTGGCCTCACTGAAGCTTGAAGGTGTTGTGTTTACAGAGACTACAGCATTACAGTTTGCCTCACGTTGTGGGCACAGGGGAGGCGAGTTTTAGCAAAACATCACGTCCGTGAAACGGCAGGTGGCGGCGGAACGCGGGGAGCCAGCGGGAGGCACGGCAACGGCGCATGTCTGGGTCTGACTGACGTGTCACGTTGCCATGGTGACCGAGCACCAGCTCTGTGCACGCTAGTGCATGGATTTGGGGCGGGGGACAGGAAGGGGTGAGGGTGGAGTGCTGAGGATGAGAGTGATGGCGTTTGGAGAACGCAGGCCCCAGAAAAAGTGCTCCAGGCTGTGTTTTCTCCAAATTATACAGGTTTTTAGTCCGTTGCCTTAAAGGGGCCTTGCTTCCTTCTTTCTGTTGGCTGTTTCTCCCCACAGTAAAGCCCTTTTGTTGGGATAACCCTTACTTCCAGCATCACTGTCCTAACCCCCGGAGACTTTGAAATCCATTTCTGGCAGGTGTTTTACACTCTCACTTCTATCTCAGAAGATTTTGAAGCACCAGCCCATCCACCGCCCCCCAACCATGGCTTTGCTGAATCACCACATTCCGCAGTAGGCATCCCAGGGTGAGCTTACATGGTAATGTGCACGGTATTTCGCTGGGCAGGGGGCTGCCACCAAACAGCATCGTATCACATTGCGTCATTAATTAGCTGCTGGTGTCTCCCAGCTGTACTCGTGCTTGCAGTATGTGTGCATTAAGAAGCCATAAGTCAACTCTGCAAGACTCACGCTTATGGGGAAGGGTGAATGGGAGCATGTTATGGTGAAGGGCTTTTCATTCAGGGTGCAGAGAGGTGGGAGGAGCGGAAACGGAAATCGGCACAGCAGAGATACAGGTGATGGGTCTGGTTGGGTGCAAAACATGTCCCTACCTCTAGGGGTGTTCCTGGATGGTCCATGCCAAGCGTCAGGGTGGTGTCACCAATGCCCCAATATGATCAATGTGATGTGTGCCTCTCTGGGTTAGAACTCTGTGCTCCGGGGCCTGGCTGATCCTGCCTTCGCAAATGCACATCACTTTGGATAAAAGTGTCTGCTAAACGCATTAAATTTAAATAAGATGAGACGAGCTTGTTGGGTTTGCAGAGGTCTCGCGGCAGCTATGATACATGGATTATGTATATGAAGTGTGATTGTGGTAGAAATTATAAACCTCCCTGTGGCGATAATCAGCAACAAATAACGCTTACTCTGTTCTGTGATGTAATAAAACGAACACTTGGATTGCTGTTGGCAGTGACCGTCAGCACTGCAGAGGACCATATGCGGCAGCCTCAAAAGGAAACTGCAGCACTGATAATGTATTGGATTGTTAATGACAAACATAGAAATCAGAAGGGCAGCTCTACTTTAATGTAAATGTCACATTATAAAGATGTGGCTTGAAAAATTTTAACTTATTGATTAGTGACAGGCAATCAAAGACAGATGCGGCTGGTGTCTACACTGTGATTTGAAGAGCTTATGAATTTTCACTCTCTCGTCTTCCGTGCATCTTTGGCCAGCCCCTTGGGGACACCTCGATTGTGGCACTGCTGTTCTCGTGCCCCTAAACTTCCCGAACCATCATTCTTTACATTCTTTAATCCAGCCCTGTTCAGAACAGTGAATGAACCTTCCCTCTATGACACACACATTTATAAATACGTTAAAGAGCAAAATGAAACATAAAAATTCTCTCTTTGGATGTCCTCCTCGCTGCTGTCAGCCTGCCTGCTCTTCACAATGCTGGACTTCTCAGGGGTGTTGCTGGGGGTGGGCAGAGGGAGGTGACTG
Organism: Petrocephalus zakoni; assembly: GCA_026774425.1. NCBI lineage: Eukaryota > Metazoa > Chordata > Actinopteri > Osteoglossiformes > Mormyridae > Petrocephalus > Petrocephalus zakoni. Next base: position 47,167,722 of record JAODKN010000001.1, on the reverse strand, counting down.
ATGTGGATGCCCCTTGAATCGAAGTTTAACAGCTTTCCACGCATCCATCATCCCCTCCCACTTATTGAGCGCCCAGTTTGGCTATACCAGCGACCCCTTCGGCCATCACAGCGCACCATAATTAGGGAGGAAAGACAGGCACATGTCAGCTTTCTCCATTCGCATGTGCCGGTAGACTTGGCACTATCGCTCCCCATCCCAGGGTAAAGAAGGGCGGCAAACACAATCAACCCCCAACCTTCAGCTCTGGAAGTTCTCCAAGCATACCGCCGTCTTTCCTTGCTCCACGCTGACCTCTACTGGCCGTGGAGGAAGGGCACGGTCACTGCTCATCATTCTTAAAATGACGTTACACCAGCTGGGACACCTTGAAGTGCAGCCGGAGTGGCGTGCTGTGATTGGTGCGTAATCTAGGAAGGATCGGAACTGTGTCAGTGGATTGATTGCCGTTGATGGTGTCCGGTGATTACACAAATTTATGACTGCTGTGCCCAGTCTCACTTGCCTGTCAAAGTCCCCGTCATCAGCTTTACATCTGACAGGATTCGGTTTCCACTATAAATAGTCTAAAAGAAGATAAATGAGTCAGAATACACGAGCTTAACAATTTGTGATTTCATTAATTATGTACGCCATGTAGGGTGTCTGTTACGGAGCTGCTGCTGAACGCTGTTTATTAATTAAACCAGAAATAATAGTATGCAGACGGTCTCGTACAAAAAATATACTACACATAGATCCATACACTCCACACTGAACAGTAACAGTAAGTTACACCCAAGGTGAATGTCAGACTACATTTTTTATTGACCTAACCCCAGGTTACACTTCTGCTTTTCTCTAAAATAAAATCCTGATAAAAAGTACAGATCTGTATCTGCAAACATCGTGCATCCACAGGTTGTGATATATCTATCAAAAAAACTCTACTATTAAACATCAAAAAGATGGAGAATGTGAGACGAGGGGCCGTGGCTCCAGAAGCCAGCCGAGGCCTTAGAGGCGCCGTGCGCTTCCAAAGAGCGATGGGAAGTGAGCAGTGGCAAATGTCAGTAAATACATCAGGCTAAATGCCAGCGCGTCTCCCACAAATGTCAGTCCAGGTTTATTTTGGCTGTTTATTAATCATATACGCTCTGCAATGACCCGTTACGAAGACGGCACATGCAAAGAGTGCAGGTGGGGCCACCCAGAGCTTGCCGAATCGACGACACCCAGCGGCTCATTTCCGTTACCATTCGGAGCACGGCCCGACGCTCGCCTGCACACACGTGTCAATACCCAGGCGTGCTTCTTTCGGGCACGCGCGCAGGCAGTCACACCTCGGCTGGGCTCAGGTAGCACCCGAAATGGGGAGACGTGAAGCGGTCGTTGATGATGCATTTGCCCTCTCTCCGGAGAAGAATGCTGCTGAAATATGTCGCACTCCTGTCATTGCAGGACCGATTCCTTAAATGCCAGTTGACTTTTAATAAACTCCATGTTTCGTTTACAGATTCAGAGGCTTAGGCCTTGTGCACAGGAAGTCCGCAGACATAAAGTAAATGATAAATAAATGAGAAAAAATGTGAACAATGTAGATTACCTTCTCTGGCCTATGACCTGGCTCAGGATCAGGAGCTGAAAAATGGATAAATAATATGAACAAGGTCAATGCAAACACACTGGACAGATCAATAATCATTAAAGCTAGTACTATTTGTACAATTTCATTTTGGAGTTAAATTAACAATTCATTAATCGCCCCAACAAAACTTACAATCCATTAGGATGAAGACCCTGATATTTTAAGCTTCTTTTAAGATGAGATCAGTGAACGTTACTAAAGCAGTAGTTTCTGGAAGGTCCGTGGCAAAGCTCAGCTATGCATCACCAGTGCAAGGGAACACTCAAATTTTGAGTGAAATGCAGTCCCATAATGGCAGGCAGTCATACTGTGCTATACATTTTGTATATAATTTTTTTTTAACAGATTTTATCTACGGGATAGTTCCTGGAGCAGCTGGGGGTTAAGGGCCTTGCTCAAAGACCCAATGGTGACCCTGATATTTGAACCAGCAATCAGGCATGGTATCCTAACCTACTAAGCCACACAAAATCCCCATAAAAAGCTCCCAATAAAAAAAGGCTGCAAACAGAGAGACCAAAGAGACTTCCTCTATGCTCCATCCCAGGATCACTGAACTGACGGTTTGTAGGACTGATGATTGCAGAAGAATCCTCCCATTAAAGCTTACAGCATTACCTAGAGAGCCAGGCTCCCTGTGACTCAAACCCACTACCATCAGGTCACAAGCTTTCCTCATTAAACTTACTGCTGCCTTCCATCTACCAAGGAATCCACCTGTGCCCGCATAACTGTTAATAATGTTCCTCTGCGGGGTTTAGGGAAACAGGCGTTAGCTGCCCACGTAAGGATCTTATCTAATGGGTTACAACTAAGGCGACCTCCATCGTTGAAGGGGACTCATTCCAGAATCCACCCTTACTGCAGTGATTTCTGTTTTGGGAGCTCGCACTCACACGCAACATTGAGCACAGGTTGTATTGTGGGCTTCTTCTACGCCTTATCATAAGATGGGCTGTAATTTATACAGAGGGCCCGACCTTATCATTAGCCAATGATATGATTTGAATTGGTGAGTGACACGGGACAGTACACTCACTGGGCCAATCAGCTTTCATCTGGGACCAGTGCCCCTGTGACCTTGTCACAGTATATGTCCCTGGTTTAATGAGAAGATGAGAGTTAGAGAGCAGCCGGAAAGTTCCGGTAAGGACGTCATCTCCCGTCTTTTAATGAAAATATCTGAGGCCGCTTCGCTGAGGGCTGTCAGGAGCAGAAGTAGTTCTGTGAAAAGAAACCTCACGATTTTGCTGAGAACATAAATGTACGGGATTACCATAAAGCCTGGAACATTACGCAAAGTTCTCGATTTCTGAAGAATATAGTTAAATATCCCCTGAATAGGTAGGCCATTATTCGGTGATTAAAATGAAACGATGGCCATTTTGGGGGGAATATTCGCCTTTACGATCACTACGCTTTGTCTTTTTAAGGAATTAACTTGCGAGCTGCAATCTTTGTGCCAGATACTGCAGAGGGACTTACTGGTGGGCCATGGGCATTGCGCACTGATCCCGCTGAGATGTCTGTCAGCAGTTTTACCGCAGTTTTCTGTGGAACCATGAGAGCCTGAATGTGTAGATTCAACACTTGGTTTCAGTGTTTAAAGGAAAGGCTTCATTGTCAAAGGGGAGCAATTCCACACGAAATGTCACAAACTGGCCACATTCCAGTGATGGTAAAAGTGTGTTCACCTCCCCCCGCCCCTCCAATGTGGTTCAGTCCAGTCAATGATGCAGTGTCTTTTCACTTCTTTGCACTGCTTAATGGTTCAGTCCATCCGGGGAATTTGTTTCAGCCAGGCGCAATGACTGAGTAAAATGAGGCAGTGCCCAAATCAGCGAAAAGGGCAGAATTTCAAACCACTGTCAGTTAGACACCGCAGCAGTTTGCATTTGATTTTTGTGACACAGTTTTAATGATAATGAAAGCCCTTGTGAGAATGAAATATAATGCTCAGTCCAGAAGTAGCATTAACCTCAACATCTGACACAATTTCACTAATAAAAACAACATGAGTAAATGCTGCAAAAAATGGCAGACAGCTTATTAACGCGGATTCCGAGCAGAGTCAGTTACATCAATGATATATATACAAGCTACAATTGTAAAAAGATGAGTATCAGGCTGGGGGGGGGTGCAGGGCATGACTGTAATAATGAGGCTGTATGATTAGTATCAAAGACCTGAATAAATTATTACTGATGTGTGCATTTTCTCCCCAGTCTTTCAGTTATTCTTGATTTATTGGTGAGATGTGCGAGGACTAGAAGGGCAGCGCGTCGACCTTTCGGATGACGTGTGTTAGAAATGGCAGCTATCGCTTAGCGCCTCCCGGCCTTGGACGGGACAGGTGTGTTGATACCGGCGAGTAAATCACGCTGATGGAGAGCGTCGGGGGGGCTCCGATCGCCCGTGATCTTGTCTGCCCGGTTGTGAACTCCGAGGCTGGAGTCAGACGCGGGACTTATCTTCCCTGGTCAGGCGTGTAGAAGTTTTGAATAATGTAGCCTTTAACTCCGGTGAAATATGAAATATGAAATGCGGGCAGAGGGAAGAATGGCCGACTTTTATGCTTTTTCATTAAAACCTTTGAGACATTCGCCTATGCCGACCGAGACTGTGTGCAGCCAGTGAGCTTTCTAGCTTTTTTCTTTCCAAAATCGCTAATTCAGTCTTTCTTTTCTCTGTTCTTCCCTTTCTCCTCGCCCCTGACGTGTTTAAATCTTCACACCCCTTCACCTAATGGCTCCCCTTATCTCCGGACTAATCCTCTGAATGCTGAAAATTGGTTTTGCCTCATCACCCGACCACGCTTGACAGGTAAGAAAAAAAGAGAGAAACTGACTTTATATTTAAGCTCCACCTAAGCGCCTTCTTCATTGCTGTGCATTTCTTTGTTTCTGTTTTCTGATTGTCCTGATGGAGGTAATCCTGCCGCCTTTGGTGTGTCCCCGCTGTGGAAGTTAGAGCCGCGACCTTGTGTTTTGGCATTATTACAGTCTCGTTGAAGCATGACACCTTTTACGTGAAGCCCAATAGCAACACTAGTCCAGTCTAGTCACTAGCCCTAGTCCAGTTCACCATCGAAAGTTTGGGCTCCTCAACTGAGATGTTTCCTGCAGTATAAATGGATTTTTTTAGACAAAACATTTGCTAGAAAAGGGAAAGGCATCTTTTAATGACATACTGATTATTTGCATAAAAGCAAACAAACAAATTAATTTATTAATTGCACATCGACATGAATGGGGAATGAGAACCTGCAGTCAACAACAATAAACCACCTCAAATGCACAGAACATTCTGGCAAACAGTCATGTGGTAAATACACAGCGATGGCACTAACAAACGGGGGTCTGACATAAATCCACAAGACCCCCCAAGTATCGATCGGGTGTCACTTTGATCTCCCCCAAAGCCAGTGGGATGTAAGTCGTTGCTTCCCCTAATGAAGGTTTTGCTTTTGCCGGCCTGAAGCATTCAGTCTTTTTCAGACGCACCGCAGGAACCAAAATGCTGGCTTTGGTCCCAGCGGTCAGATGTTTCTAACTGAACTTTAACGAAAAGATCACAATTTTGTGGGCAGTCTCAATCCCGGCTGAGCATCGATCTGACCTGATCTGAGGTCAGTGGATTGCTGCGGTGAACATTATGTTGTTTTTTTACAAGAATGCATCATTTGCGCCACACGACCATTAATGCAGTTTAAAAGTCCTCTCTTTAAAAACTCTGCAAAATTGACATCATCTCATCACATCCGGGTGGCCCGCCTACCTTCATCCACAAACATGCTGCTTGGGTGGATTAGTGTCTCTAAACGTCTCTCAGCGTCTGAGTGATGGTCTGGCATGCTGCCTTCCTCACTCACATGGGCCCTGGATCACTGTCACTCTTAAAGCCGCAGGTCACGGGGCAGGTGTAAGCGGTCTGCTGAAGGAAAGTCGCATGTCGATTATTGTCCAGGAAGTGTGGACCCCCCCACACCAGTGCTGTTGAGCCTTTGACACTTATTTAGCAGACGCTTTTATCCAAAGCGGCATACATTTTTGAGAAAGCGGGGTCAGACCGTCCCCCGGAGCACCTGCCGATTAAGGGCCTTACTGAATGAAAGCCCTTGTGAGAAATGAAATATAATGTTGGTTCCAGACATAACCAGGGCCAGCCCTAGGCATAAGCGAACTAAGTGGCCGCTTGGGGCCTCCACGCCACCAGGGGGCCCCCAAGAGCACTTGGAATGTCAAGATATCTTGATTTAAGTGATGCGGGGGCAAGTCAAATTTCGCTTAGGGCCCCATAAAGGCTTGGGTCGGCCCTGGACATACAGTAACAGTAAATGCCGACACCAGGATATGGACTAACAGCCCTACAATCACACTGCTGGAATTCATTGAGGTTTCTGCCGAAGGCCTCCTCTCTCATGACCTCTTTTGGTTTGCTATAAGGTTATTAATCCCCCTTTATATATATTATCATTTCCACAAGCCCAGTATGGATAAACCACCATGAGGAAATATGACCATCCATTCCTGCTCCCCAGTAGAGATGTTTCACAGTATGCCTCCAAGGTCCTTACATATCCTGGCAGGCAGGATTTTAATAGATAAATGTCAGCGTAGTAAGCAGCTGTGGTGTGACTGTAATATCCATGTGTTTGCATTGAAAATGTTAGCGTTGAGCGTTTCGCAGTGCCGTCAGTCTGTCGAAGGCCATATGTTTCGATCCGCTGAGAACATTTATCTCCAGGGGAATCTGTGATCCTCCGCAGCAGGAACCTTCACGGTGTTGCGGTTTTCTTCTGGTGCTTTCTCGGTATCCATGACACCGGAGTCACGGTTTGTTTTGTTTTTTTTACTATTTTTATGCGCGAGGGTTCTTTCTATGTCTATGACAGCATCACCAGGGAATTACAATGAAACGGAATGTATCTCAGCGGCCAGTGACGTCCTCACCAGCTCCTCTCCTGCTGCCGCGATGGTCAATGTGCATTTCATAGCTTGCTAAGCCATCTAGCAAATTGGCTTTCTATCTGAGGGCGGGATCAGACATACGGATACCAAACACAGCTGGAACACTGAAAATATGGCCAGTGGGCTTTGCAACCATAGTCAGAAAAAAAATCATATCTACGGAAGCAGGAGCTTGCTCTCTAAGCCAAGAAGAAGCCCCTCAAACCTAATCCCTCAATTTCCCACCGTTTTATGGACCACTGTGTACCTGGCTTCCCTCCATTTTGCCGTTTCAGCCTCTGTATACCCCTAAGGTCGAATTTCTTAATGGGACCCATGTTTTTACCATCAGGGCCATTCTGTTTGTACGACAGTAGGTTTTGTTAACTGTCTGACTAATGTTCTTACGTGCGATTATTCCAGGCAGCCCGAGCAGAGCCTCTGAAGTTATTGACCTCCGTTTTCGGCTGCGTGCCGTCTTTGAACGCATCGGAAAGGCTGTAAACAATGGAACAGAAAGAGTGCATTGATCCATATTGGTTTATAGCACTTGTAAAGTCTTGTAGGTGTTCAAAAGACACACATGAAAAGCTCTTCAGGTTGTAACAGAACCTGTAAGGGCCTTCGCTAATGTTCTTTGACGTCTCAGTGTTCTTCAACAGAACAGGGAATAATTCATTGCATGTAGAGATGAGACGGAAAGAGTAAGGATATTCTGGATGGTTCTGCACACAGATGTGCATACATACTAATACAGCGGGGGCAGATTTGCTGTCCAACTCAAAAAGTCTCCCCGGCAGGAGGCTCCCAAACTTCAAGGGCCCCATGGCTGGTGGTAAACACTGCTGCTGAATAACAGCATGATTATAGTCAATATATTATTATTTTTATTATTATTATTATTATTATTATTATTATTCACAGCTTTTCATAATTTCAATGACAACTGTATTTGCAAATTTTTAAATATTCTGTTGTGACCAGCACAATGTTGTTTAATATGCTCACAGATAAAATGTTAGTGAAGACCATGCATACATTCTGACTCATATGTGTGAGCTGGGGGTCAAGGGGGTCGAGTAAGGTCGGGACCAAGGGACCAGGACAGGGGACACTGATAAATTCAGATGGTAGAATCTGCATATGTTTCATCCTCACAAAATTTACATTGTCATTGGCTGGTGGTGATTAATAGTACAAGTAGAATCAATTAGATTCTCTGTAGTACACCTAGCAGTTAATTTTATTGACACTAAGCATTTCCATGCAAATATGAAATTATAACCTTGGCTCACTTTGAGATCTAGCCTCTGTAAACACTAAATAAGCAGAAATGTTTCCGAGGCGTAAGCAAGCTGCCAGCGGGTCTTGGTGTGCTAACATTCAGCCGTCTTCATGCGAGCATGCAGACGGCTCCGTAATACAAATGAGGCCGGGGTCCCTGGTCCAGCAGAATGCTAAATGTGCTCTCTATCCCATTCACCCTCTAGATGCTGCTGGTGCAACAAAGACCGGGGGCTTTATCTCCACCTCGGGAATCGAGGCGGGTTCCCCCGGTGCATCCTAAAGAGTGGGCCAGCATGTGCGCACACGCGCATGTGTGCGTGCATGCGTGGGTGACACGTGCCGAAGTACGATTGTGTGATCACGTGTACTGGAGTGCACGGCTTGCCGGCTTAATAACAGGAGCATCGTTCACCCCGAGCGGAACGGGATACATTTATCCGACCCATTTTTGTCCCCCCGGCCCGGGATGAGGGCACAGAGAGCATCGTACAATTTTCCGAAGACCTTTCTGTAGGAAGGGGCACCCTGGCAGATTCCTCTGAGAGTCAGGAGAATGTGGGGGGAGGCAGGAAAGGCAGCTTTTATTATTGTATGACTTTAATAAGTGCTGCCGCTGTGCATGAAGCAGTCAAGGCTTGGGGGCATGGCTCTGAGATGCCTGCATCTTAAGGCGCGGCGAGTATGTAGCAAAGCCGAGCAAAAGGAAAGTGTGGGATTTAAAGTCTTTGTAGTTAAAGCCTTGCCTAGATTGTAAGGTGTTCTGCTTTCTCTTTCCTAGATAAAATTCATACAGCACTACAAGGAAGATCGATGATTCTGCATCAATAAACTACTAACCGGATGTGAGAGAGAGAGAAAAGAACAGAACAACAGTGCATGCTGTTCCAGCCTTTCCGGCGACTCTGTTTAACTGAGACAGTGGTGAAGCCATCATATAACCTTTATTTCAGGATCAGTTTTAATAAATGACCTCCTTCGGGGCTTAAAAAATAAGCACCCTCGTCAGCAGAGCAGTGATTGAAGGGATATATAGAAGGCTATGCGGAGTAGTGAGGTCAATTGGAAGGGGAAGGGGACAATGTAGCCGCTACCTCTATACTGATTGGTGCAATCTAAACAATAGACTGCAAGCGAGTAATGGCACACTAAGTAAGCAAAGTGTTTTAGTTCAGCAGGGCTATGCACAGAGAAAAAGAGGCTGAAGGCCTACGATCTGTACTCAGTACGTTTATTCATGGAGACAGGGAGGCTAAAGACCCAAGATCTGTAATGTGCAGTATGTGCCATGCACAGGGAAAAGGAGGCTAAAGGCCCGCAATCTGTAAAGAGCTGAACGTGTTATGCATGAGAAAGAGTGGCTAAAGACCCGTGATCCGTAAAGAACAGTACATGCTATGCACTGAGAAGGGTGGGGCTTAATCGCACGTGTCTGGTCGGCGCCATTTGTCTGTGGGTTTGGCGGGAAGACATGACAGGACGCGGACAGTCCTACATGGCAGAGCGTGCGGTAATCTAATCGGGTTTCAGAAGTTTCATTAGATGACGTCGGTTCCTAGACACACTCTTGCCCCATGAAGATGCACTTCAGGGTGTCGGTGTTCTTGTGAGATTAATGGGATACTAATGGCAGTTCTGAAATAGTCCGCTTTTAGCTTTTTTTTATTATCTCCATAAAATCCAGCCCGGCATCCCCTATGCACTCCTGTAGTGTGGGGTTGAAATTCACATAATCCCTGCAGCAGCTGGGTGGCCTACAGCCAGATATGCCCCCCACCGCACCCCATCCCACCCTGTTCCGATCTCACCCTAACTGCTGGCTCTATAAGTGACCGCGGGCAGGATCCTGGCTAAGCGAGGTGAAGCTGTGTGCTGCTCCTCGGCTACTCGGCTGCTGAACCGCTCAGGAGAACCGTGCAGCTTGTCGCTGTAGCAACAGCTTTTGGTCACTTCATTAAGCAACAGGACGATGTGTCAGCTGCCATCATTCGGCTGGTATAAAGGAAGGAATGTGGATCTCAGCCAACCCTCACCTCTCTGCCCCATTGTAGTCGATTTGTTATATGTATTTTGCTCAACCTTTCTTTGGTACAGTACTAATAAACTGTCCTTCATCCGCAAGATGTCACCTGTTTCCTATATTTTCACTTTCGTCGTGAACTAATTGTATTTGTATGTAACAGAGGCAGATTAAAGGACCTCCCAAGGCTGCCCCCCCGCAGTGTCCTCACAGCCAGTGTTCTTACAGTCACAGTGTCCTCAAAACCACAGTGTACTCACAGCCACAGTGTACTCACAGCCACAGTGTCCTCACAGCCAGTGTTCTTACAGCCACAGTGTCCTCAAAGCCACAGTGTACTCACAGCCACAGTTTACTCACAGCCACAGTGTACTCACAGCCACAGTGTCCTCACAGCCAGTGTTCTTACAGCCACAGTGTCCTCAAAACCACAGTGTACTCACAGCCACAGTTTACTCACAGCCACAGTGTACTCACAGCCACAGTGTCCTCACAGCCAGTCTCCTCACAGTCACAGTGTACTCGCAGTCACAGTGTACTCACAGCCACAGTGTCCTCACAGCCACAGTGTCCTCACAGCCAGTCTCCTCACAGTCACAGTGTACTCGCAGTCACAGTGTACTCACAGCCACAGTGTCCTCACAGCCACAGTGTCCTCACAGCCAGTCTCCTCACAGTCACAGTGTACTCGCAGTCACAGTGTACTCACAGCCAC
>JAODKN010000001.1:47131398-47152210 GCA_026774425.1 Petrocephalus zakoni | reverse complement strand
CCCCCCCCCCCCCCCCCCCCCCCCCCCCCCCCCCCCCCCCCCCCCCCCCCCCCCCCCCCCCCCCCCCCGCCCCCACGTATGATTAATGGGCGCCAGGGCCATACCGCCATCGGCCTTATTCATGAAGATTTATATGAAAAGGAGGCGCTACACGTTAGCCTCACAGCAACAACCGCAAATAAAGATGTTCTTCACAGCTCTGGACGATTATGTATAAACGAAAACAGCCCACTTGTCGAATCGGAGGAGGGCTGCGGCTCTGACGTGCCGTGACCTACATCCGAGACGCCCGGCTTATTTTACCATCACCGGTACTTCAATCAATGCTCACAAAGCGCGCTAGAATGGGAGTATATTAATTACTATATCGTAATTATAATTCCTAATGCGCACTGCACTTAGGAATGCGTGTGGCGGCTTGCTCAGTGTACCACACGCATGACCTGTCTAATGTATATGCACCGTACCGCCTCGTTTAAAGGCTATTCACCGGAGACGGCCCCTTTTGAAAATGATCCTATTGCATGAATTCATGTTTAATTTAGCTCGTTAGCGCTGACGAGGGGAAGTTATGCTGGAGAGAGGTGAACGAGCTCAGGTGTGGTCTGTTAAGATCTCTCCAGGATGGAGGCACAAGGGAGCGCAGGGGGGGGATGTGAGTTCAGTGGGGCTCTGTCTGTCTTAATGCCTTTGGCGATGAATCCGCCAGGAGTCGCACGTGCATGTAAGCAAACTGCACAAACAGGCTCAGTCCGACATGCATGCACAATAATTCCCGTTATCTGTGTGCTCACTCCACTGTGTGGCTAGTACCCCCACCATGTCTCTCCTTCCGGAACCTTCTGTCCCAGCTCTGGCACAAATCGCCCGCTTTAACGAGGCCCTGAGGTCGCCAGCGAAGCCGGTGGATGGTGGGGGCTTAGCTGTCGAGTGCAGTGAACAGGGCGTGAGGCTGATGCTAGGATAATGACGTGGGGGGTGGCAGAGCGGGGGGGTTCAAACCGAGGCCGCCGCTGGGCCGCTGGCTGCTTGCTCCAGCTTTTCACTTTCCAGAGTTTAAACAACATTCATAGGAAGTAAAACACCCTCAACTCCCTGCAGGGGCAGGGACACAGGGGCGCTGGCCCCAGCTGAAACCTGACTGGTCCACAGAGTGCCTCCTCCCCTGTCACTCACCAATTCAAAACATTTCATTGGCTAAGGAAAAGTTTGGCCCCTCTGTATGAATTATGGTCTTATGCCCCTTAATAAAGCCTAGAATTTCCCGTGATTCCTAGGCTGGCACGGCTGTAGCTGAGCCCCAAAGCCCACATAAATAAGGCCCATTATTGGGCACAAACTCTCCAGAATCAGAAGTCCAAACTCATTATTTGCAGTATTTTTATTTAGAAAATATAATTAAACTCATTCGAATAAAGCCTTCATTTCGATAAGCGGCTGAAGGAAATTGAGGGACAGATCAATTCTTATAAATAGCAATAAATCATTCATAAATAATAATAAGTAATAAATAATGCATTAGCTTGATTTTGCCTTCACCACTCTTTCCAGAAACATGTCTTATTGTATTCTTATTATTATGCCAGACAAACTCCTCATCCTTTGCTGAGGGAAAAGCCGAAGTAAGTTCATATCTTAGAATTGTGCTGAGTTATGCATAATATTAATTAATATAATATAAGATCATCAAGAGCACAATTTAATATAACCAATACATGTTTTTACCTATATTTTATCACTGTAGCTTGATTTCAGGGAGGAATACAGTATAGCAGACTCAAAGGTGCTCTGTAAGGCTTATGACATTTTTCTTTCGGTAAATAAACCTGTGCATGTCTCCTCACCATCATAATAAGATGGAAACACATTTATAACCACGGTACCAAGTTAGAAAAGTTTCAGAAGCTTTTAAAAGAAAAACGAAAACCTTACAATGTTACTGAAAAACCGAGTATATCCCTGCTATCCATCATTCTGTGTGATGTAAACTTATGCAGTTACGTAGGAAACAACATGGTGCTTTCCGATGAGTAACCATCTATAGATGATTTAGCTCTCCCTGCATGTTTATTTAACCCCGTTGATTAATTCGCGTTAAACGGGCCAGCGTTAGAGTGGCACTTTATCGAAAATGTATTAGAAGCAACAGTGATTGATTCACGGGCTTTTTACTCAGTGTATGTTTCCGCAGTGGGGTCAGGGGAAAGGGATTTGTCTTGCTGCCAGATATACTGGGTCCATTCTCATATTTCAATTAATTCTACCAAGGCTCTCTAATTGAATAATTTCCAGTCGCAACCAATCATCTGCTTAATGACCCATTTCAGCCAATAAGACAAGTGGTTCTTTCATTCCCTCCCCCTTTTCTTTTAACAATCATTAAGATTCCTTTTAATATATATGTAGCTGGTTTTACTGCATGGACTCTGTCCAGCAAATAGAAGAGTTATTGTGACTCTGATTGGATGGGGCACCTTCATCCCGAAACAATAGCAATACACAAAAGGTTCATGGAGGATATTCACCAGAGCCAATCAGAGCCCATGTGCTGCTCTGAGCAAGCTTCACACTGGCAAAGCCCCACCTCACCACAAATTTCACCACCCAATATCATTTTGTATCGGATGGCTGTCCCCCTCTGAGAAAATGGCAGTTGTCTATGTCTCTTCATGGGACGATCACCACTAATATTCACAGACAAAGAAATTAAAAAAAGAAACTGTAATCTAGTCTGTAATCTAATGTACTGTGTAAGGGCCCCCGCTACTTAATTTGACAATGGAAATCTACGTAATAGCCAGTCACATCGATCTCAGTTGTTTAATTGTTAATTGTTTCAGTGTTAATTCGTCTGGGGGTGATGAGCAATTAGCAACCGCACCTGTTTGCTAAGAGCAATTACTGGGTGCGCATGGCTTTGTTAGAGAGCCCACGTCGTTAGCTGGTCTTCTGCGGATGGGGCTGCCTGCTTGTTTTTATGCATGAAATTAAATAAAATTGCCCCTCCAGCACTCTGTTCAGAATGGTATGGCGGGGGGGTGTTCAGAAAACTATAACCTAGTTTTCCCCCAAAATGTTTCCGTGATGCTCGGGTAGCAGATGAGATCCGGGGGAGTCCGGCGCTGACCGGAACGGACCACGTCACATGTTACGTAAGGGGGCCTGGCGGCGAGCTCGCACAAGATGTCTTTTGGGGAATCTTTTTCACGTTCGCCAGTAGTGGTAAAGGGGCTGGAGGTGCTGGAGGGTTAATGCCTGTGCGTTATTACATACGGATGCTTAAAAATGAGCACTTTGAGGTCGGCCAGCTTATTTGCGCTTCTGTTCCTCGATACTGATTATCCCCGAGATGAAAGCAGAACCTAGTGAGCGCCGGTCATGGCCCTCTGAATCGCTGACACTGCTTTGACAGGATCCTCAGAAGCTGATTATCAAAGCTGCCATTTTCTCTCCCCAGACAGACGTGTGCCGTGAGCAGGACTCGTAGCCGATATGGTCCGTTCCTCCACCCCCCGCTCTCTGTTCTGAGGGTGCGCCGTTTGAGAAGCGCCAGTCTGGAGCGTCTGCCACAGAAATGTTTTCCCGGGCATAGTGCTCACTCACACAGTCAGTTCAATTTGCTGACGTAGCTGCTGAAGCGACAGACTCCTGGGGCTGTATGCAGGGGGAAGATACTCTGTTTTCGGAAGGGGGGTTTTCACTCATATTGCAGCCAAGGTCAAGACTTCGGGGAGGGGGGGAAAAAAACAAAAAACTTTGACAGGAGAGAGGCTTTGGTTCGATTTTGCTATTTTTGCGATGCTGGAATCGGATGATGATAGCAGTAACATTGTGGGCCTTAATGGTAGCATGGTTTAAATAGGAACTTGAAGTGTTTTGTTATTTTCTTATTTATTATTTTTTTGCAGCAGAGGGTTAGGGTTAGGGTTAGGCGTGCCATCTTACAGCACGGAAGCTGACATACTGTAAGGGGTTTCCGATTAACAGTTTTATGTTATGGGCTGTGGCTATGCCTAAAATTCCCCAGTGTATAACAAAAACACCAAAAATACAAATAAACAACATATATCGCAGTCTATTGGGAAGACCACGTTGGCAGCAGTCTAAATAAAGATTTAAAAATGTTAATGTGCAGGGCTGTCTTGTTGGCACCATTCTTAAAATTGTTGCTTTCAGTTAAAATCAGGAGTGAAGCGCGAGTTGATCTTTCGTTAGTATAATACTCAGCTGGGGTCTGAACACTGTGCTCGGGGGTTTCTCCTGGTGCCGTGATTCTATCAGTGACTTTCCACCTACATCTTCCTCTCCATCATGTTACGTCTTTGTCCGGCTGACAGCCAGGAAAATGTGTCGCACTCCTGAATAACTAGACAGAGGCTGAAGTGAAGAGGAGCGGGAAGTCTTTCTGAAGAGACAGAGGTGGTGTAGCCTCCTGTTTGGGAGTGGAGAGGAATGGGGCTGAATTGAGGGACAGGTAGACGTTTGGCCATCCAGCCGAAATGTCCCACACCATCACGTGAACAAGGTTTGACGTTACTAATGCCAGGCAGATGGCGATGCTGTCCAGTCAAAAAGTCACAAAGTCAACTCCGCGAGAATGTTCCGGAGAGGAACTGGATCACCTTGCAATGTAATATCGGTGCTCAAGCAGTGATCCTGTGTAGGTGTTCAGGTGATTTGCAGAATGAACCGGGTTATGGTTGCCATGAGCTATGGAATCCCAACTGGCAGCCTCCGGTATCTGCGCTGACTGACACCCAATGCCCCAATTTCCCATCAGCCCTCTCTACATGTCACGCCGCATCCTCTCTAACTGGTACAGCCGTTGCGGAAAGCTAAGGTAGCCGTGGTCACTGTCAGCGTCACTGACAGGCTTTGAAGGTACACCGTTATACCCATAAGCCTCTGAAGTTGGGTGAATTTCATGGAGAAGGCCTTACTTATTTATTAGTTTAGCTTACTGTCAAAGTCAAGAGTCAAGGTGTCTTTATTGTCATCTTCAACTATATGATGCATGGGTCATACACTGAGATGAATGACTATTTCGTTGGTCGCCATGACAGTAATAAACAGAATATAAATATGTCATATATATATATATATATATATATAGACACACATGACATTTTGAGATATGAACATGACACAGAAAAATAGTTAAACGGGTCGTCAAATGCAGTTTAAAAATGCAAGACGGCAATGCGACTAAATGAACAGGCGTATGCAGTAAGTTGATTTTGGTTACAATCTTACGGTTCCAGCGCAGAGAGAGTCCATTTAAGAGTCCTTTTCGAGAGGCTTTTATCCAAAACAACTTATAGACTGTATTCCTTCAAAAGGCCAGACATTTCATCTCAGGAATTTAACAAGCAGCTTTTAACTTACACATCCGTGTCACAAACCGTCGCTCACCCCGCCGCCTCCGTTCATGTTTTTAAGCGTCCCTACACGCACGGCGGCCTCGCTTCAGAGGCGCACGTTCCCGCCGCAGGGCGCCCACCATTAGCACCCGTCTCTCTGACACTGTAAAATGCTCATTATTATTGTTACCATGGCATGCCAGCAGACTCCCTGCGCCAATCTCTGTGGCCCGTGAGTAGGCACACTTGCAATGGGCACTGATTCTCTGTGTCTGAAACTAATCAACAATTATCCGTCTCTCTCCCCCTAAAAAGGGAACACATCAAAAAGAAGATTTATTCCTGGCTTCTGATTAAAAAAAAAGAAGCAGGGAAACAGTGTTAAGCCCTCAATTTTGAAGATGTCTTAAGGGATTTCTCTATAGAATCAGAGATGAATGTGGTTCTATAAGGATGCATCAGGGCTTGTAACGCCGAAGCTTCTTATCTGCTCTGTAATCCTGTTCTACATAAAACCTGCTTTAACAGATGAATAGCTGAATCAAGTTTGCGCTTCTCCGTGGGGCCGACATAATTGGGTTGGTGTACAGAAGTAATAATGACAGCGATGAAGTAACAGCAGCAAGGTGGATGGTAATCAGAGAGGTGTTGCATCATCCGCTACGTTTCCGGGGGGAGCTGGGTATAGTTGCGTCACACCGCAGTGGCTCCGGGTGAGAATCCAGCCCAGGCTCCTTGTGTAAGGCTTGCGTGGGGTTTCCGTGTTCTTCCTGGGTTTCCGGGGGCTTCCTGCGGGTATTCCGATTCCCTCCCGGCATCCAGGGTGACAGGTTACCTCAAAAATCCTGCCAGAGTTCCGGGGCTTCCCAGGGTAGGATCCGCATCGCTGTGAGTAGAGCTTCGTAAGGATTTGTCAAGTATGGAATAGAAGAGTGATACTTTATTAATCCCTGTGGGGAAATTCTCTTTTTGCCTACCCTATCCTGCTCCCCATGAGACACACAGACACTTTTACTGTATACAGGTGAGAGCAGGCTTGGCTCAGGGTCAGCCAGCATGTAGCACCCCTGAAGCTGGGGGTTATGGGTCTCACACAGGGGCCCAATGGCATCCCCTGCCTACTGGCCCCAGGCTTAGCACCTGTCTCATCACGGGTGTAATGTCTGTGCATGGATGACGGTCCACAATGCACCTTTCAGGGAAACTAAACTCAAAAAAAAAATCAAGGAGTTAAAACAAAGACGGGCAAGTGGTTCTAGAACTAAAAAAGATTTTAAAGGAAGACAAGGTAATGCAAAGTAACTATGTGGATTTAGAACAGGGTTTTCAACAGGGAACCTCATACAGCAAACACATTCAATAGCCGACAGGAAAACAGCGGATAGACATTTATATACATAAGTAATGAAGCCTAGACAAGGGACAGGTGTGGGACAGTAATAACTACTCAAGAACTAGGGACTAAGATATCAGGAGATATCTGCAGGACTACATATACAACCAAAGCACAGACAGGGCTAACCAAGAACAAAGATACTAGGGACAAAGACCATACTGAAGTGCATAAAAACAAGGAACATGATTACCGATACAGTTCACAAAACAGACTCCTGCGACACAAATAACCAGAAGTGCAGTCAATGGCCTGAGGCTGAATGTTACCAGTCCCTTCAGCTAAATGGCGGCCCAGGGAACTGGGATAAACCGAAGGAAACACAAGGGTCAGAACGGAATAACCAGTGACACCTGCTGCCCAAACAGGGAATTACAACTGAAAACTTTGACATTAGGATAAATTAGGAAATATATTTGACATTGGGATAAAGACATGGACTAGACTAAGAACTCTAGGAAAGACCAGCAATGCATACTGGCCATTCGGGGGAAAGCAGGGAACCAGCAAAGGACAGAACAGGGCAGTACTAGGACCAATCCTGACAATGAAAACATAGTCCTAACCCACTGAGCCACAAACCACCCAATGAATATAAGAAACTCAAGACTTCCACAGAGGGCATGAGTTTATTGTTTTTATTTCTTTCTGTTTGTTTTTTATCTTCAGGGCAGTGGTAAATCTACCAATTATTCAGCATTAACTTTAATGCTTTCACTGGTTTTATAGACATTTTAGTCTTTAATTTTGGTGGTTCATCTGCATACCTGAATTTACATTTTTATTGTAATTTTACATTTACATTTTTATTGTTAATATTAAAGTTATCATAAACAATTAGAGCAATAAGTATATAAAAAACACAAAAAGCATTCGGTAAGTTGTGAACAGTGAATGAATCTTATGTATATCATAGAACAGCATAAAGATAAGCAAGAATAATACTGAGAAATCACTAAAAGTTTGGAGCCACAGTCTCTAGACTATTGGGTGATCTACTCATGTGCTTGTGTCATGTTGTGGTTTATAAAAATTTAGAACATTGAAAGGGTTACGGAGATAATTACCACATTTAATCACTTGCTTTCCGAATTTCCTAATCAAAAATATTTTTCTTTTAATCCTTATATCTGTCATGTCTTTTTGTTACAAGTGTGTGGAGTACTTTGAGAGCCACCATTGTTTGTCCCTCTGTGTACAGTCTTTTCTTTCTATGGGAGTCCGATGAATCATCTTCATTTCCCGCTCTCTGACTCATCCTCACGGCACGAAAGAAAAAGCGCACAAATTAATAAATACATGGCGAGCGAGTGGGAAAAGGGAAAATAAATAAATAAATGCGACTGGAAAATCACAATGTGTCTTTGACTAATTTAAAGATAACCTTGTCGGCCGCGTGAGATAATCCAGTTTCTCAGAGGGATGGAGAGAATTAAAGGGGAAGCTGGGAGCATTGGAACAGGAAAGAGGGACGGGAGAAGGGAGGTTAAACATTTCGGAGGTACGAGGCGAGGTATGAAGGACGCCCCGAGAGGAGGGAGGGGGGGGAGGCAAAACAAGGATGGGATTCAGGAAGTGGGAGTGTGACATGGAATGTCAAATGAAGAAAACCTCCTCTGTTTTGTGGAGACTGTTCAGCTTCTGCATCGTAATGGGGGGGGGGGGGTGATAGTGACAGCAGAGGCTTCTGATTGGGTGACCGGGGGGCACTGCAGGGCCCACAGTAGAAGGCCTGGAGTGTTGTGGCGCAACAGCACCCCCTACCTGTGTGGCAGTGACAAGACGTTGGAAATGGGACCGAGTCGTATGGGTTGCGCATGACGGGGATGAGACAGTGAGTGGAGGGAAGAGACAGAGGAGAGTGCGTGGGCTGTTTTTTGGGAAGGAAGAGGGTAACAGTGAAGGTGTAATGGTGGTTGGCTCCGATTGACAGATGCTGATGTGCATCCTGGGGAATTTGTTGACAAAGACAAATGGATCCTGTCTGTCCCCATGGCTAAATGTCCTTCCTGAGTGTCATAGTGATAAAATCAGGCCACGCGATGGGTCCCGGTGCTGGAGGAGGGATACGGGATATGGGGAATTCATACTGTGGGAAGTCACACTGCGGGTCTCGAGAATGCAGAGGCCTCATTCTCCAGTCTCAGGACCGTCGTGCGAAAGTCACTCACCTCCGGGCCACTTTGGGCTGGAATGCAGACTGGGAGCCCGTGGAGGCTGGGTGGATTTTTCCGGGCCCCTCCCCAGGGCAGTGATAATTGAAGTATAATGATGTGTGACAGTTTATGGCGCTGTGATAAATGGCTTCTCCCCCCTACCCCTCAGTGGCTCCCCCCCCCCCCCCCAGCCCGTGCACTTCCACCTATCCCTCAGTAGATGTCGCCGTCCTCTGATCATGGAAGCTGAATGTTTATTTCCTGTGGGCTGCCAGGTGTGACCTCGTCTGCCTTCTGTGTTCCCCATTCTACAGTTGTTAACAACGCGTCGTGCTAATCACTGGGCGGGATTACCAGCCTCCATTTCGACTAACCGGACAGCAGGTGATCCAGTGGTTAAACAGAATGCCCCCGCAAATGGTCCATCATGTTGTAACACTTGGATCAATCCAAGTCACCTCAACATTGCTTATTTTGCTGAATAACCTGAAACTGTGCAGCCAAATAGGATGGCAAAACCAGGATTGTAAAGCTGGACACATCCATACATAAATGTTGTAGAAATGTTATACAGCTCTTCTGTGGTCCGGGTTGGCTCTCCTGTTGTGCAGTTATAGGAACTGTGGGATTGCTGGATTGACGCGTACATTATACACTTTACCCCAAACAAGCTGTGAAAAAGCCAGTCTCTATAAAGAGCTTAAACAAAGTGTTCAAACCGCAAGCCTCGTCAGTGTCTCTTGAGGAATCCGTAAATAAAACCTGTAGGAGGGGGTCGGGACTCGCGCCGAGTCGGAGAAGCTAATCCCCAACGCTCTGCGGTGCGTTCCCGTCCGAGGGCGGAGGTCACGCGGCATCGCTGCAGGCTTTGGCCGCAAATCCTTCTCAGGGGCAATACGTTCCAGCAGAATGAAGATTTCAAGTAAATAACATATGACATGGAGACAAAGGTAATTAAAGTTAATTCCTGGGAACGTCATCCCTACTCTGTGCCAGACTACACTCTCAGAGGGGGGCGTAGAGACCGCAACCATGGGCAAACACTTAAATGTAGAAAAAAAAAACATTCAGCATAATCGAGATTATATTTACATTTGAATAAACCTTGACAGGCGCTGATATGCATGAAATTATTTTAATTAAAGTGCCATAGAAATTCATCTAAAGAGACCTGTGCTGATGGAAAATATCATCTTATTAAGTAGGAGAACTTTCCCTGTGGCAGCAACCAGAAGACATGCCGAACACTGCATTTCCTGCCCACGCGTGACATGTCATCACGTTAGGATTTAAATGGATGGGTTTATCTGTGATTGTTTCAAACGTCGATTGACGTATCTGTTGATTAATGATAAGGAGGAGCCATTATAAGCAGATTTGTGTTTATCATTTTCAAGGGGACGTCCTTTAAAAAAATTAAATATTTATGTTGCGTCACATTTTTGTTTGACCTTTTTGTAGCCTCGCAGAGTGTGACATTTTTGATGAGTTTTTTTTTTAGAGAGAGATTAAAATCTGCCTGGATTTTGATCATTTCCGTTCTCCTGACATTGTGATCTCAGCAGTGATAGCTTTAGTTTGTTGGGTTCTAACGCTATATCGCCGAGGTGTAACTCCTCTGACCGACAGGCCCAGTGGCCCCTAGGCAACGCAGTGTCTGTACACACCGCTGGGCCCATGTAATTAATATCATTCCTACTGCCTAGCTGGCAGGCACTACCTCCTCAAAAATCACGTGTGACTCTTAAACACGCTAAGATTGCATGAAGAATAAGACTGAAAATAAAACAGATAATTTGTGTGAAGACTGTTTACATTTACATTTACTTATCAGAAAGTTTCATCTAAGCAATGGCAGTTAAGGGCCTTACTCAGGGGCCCACTAGTGAAATACCTCTGCTGACCATAAGATTTGATCACAGGCACAGTGTCCTAAACCAAAAGCTATGCTAAATTGTCATTGCTTAATTGAATAACAGCACAAAGGACAGAACTAATGGTGAAAAATGACCTCAACATGAAGAAAAGGCAAGTCAACACACCCCATTAATGCAGAACCTGACTTACTACATGTGGGCTCCACATGCTTCATTCTATTTTTAAATGTATAGTCCATTTTGACATTATATTAAAACAGACCAAAGCGTATTACATTCTGTAGTGATAGTTAATCCTTGTCACCCTAGACATGAGGATGGATTTTTTCAACGTGTAAATTCGTCAGTCTCGCTCGTGTTCACCTGCAGATTAATAAATGAAATAAATCTGACTTGTTAACAGCAGTCAGTCCCCCGACGGGTGTCAAAATGCCATAATTCAACACACTTCTCTAGCGGATCAATATGACCACGGCAAGCTGTGCATCCAGCTGTGCTGACCGGCAGGCCCTCAACGAAGGCCGGAGATAATTGGTGTTAACGAGCTGAGAATCGCCAAAGCCAATCAAGCCCTTCCCAGGGTCTGCGTCATGGCGACAGTGAATGTCTTCAGATGCTAATTAACCCGTCGCTAATGGCATTACTTCCCCCCCGATCTGTCTCATTTTTCCTTCGCAAATCTGAGGTGGGTAGGAGCTTCTCTACACACTGTCTGAGCATCTAAGAATGGACAGATCTCGGCTCCCCGCAGAGAAAGTTTTTTAAAGTGTTTTTTGTTCGCTAACTCCCAACGGATGGGTGAGGCTGTTTGTAGAGGTCTGCTACACATCTTGTGAGCTTTTTCTGGTCTCGTAGGCTCTACTCAACCACGACAACGCTCCGAAGAAGCGGCCAATGTGCTGTGGGATGATCAGATGGCGCGATTGCTCCCTCCCACCGCACTCGTGCTCCGGAGCCCCCATGCCTGCTTTCTCGATCTTGGTTCCTGCCGAAGCAGAGTAGATGCTCAGAGTCACCCGTCTGCCAGACGTCACAACGCCGTGACTTTCCTTCCGTTTAAACACGAATCTATCCAGTTTAAATATGGGCTATAGACTGACATTGTTGCACTTTTATTATTGTGAAAAATACAGGAATTGTATAAAATATGACCACAAACATCCCAGCAACAAAGCATTTTCTTTGGAAATTTTTATATGCCAAGCAGGTGTTAGACAAAACTGACTGGCAGGAGATATTAAAACTAATAAAGCTTCCGAATCCAGCCGAATTAACAACTAATACTCTCATTGGAAGTCTGTCATAAGCCAAATTAAACAAATTAATAAGACTTCCTCTGTGGAACACATAATTCACTTTTAAATAGATTGTAAGATGGAAGAGGGCGTGGCCATCTTGGGGGGGGTCAGTTGACTCAGGATTTATTCAGTCCTCTTGTTCCTTGTTTATTTGGCACTGTAAATATATACTTATACTGTTTTCCCTCTGCTTTGTACCCTGATCTGTCCATATTCAAACGGCACTCACCACACGAGACATATCACGCATCCATCTCGGTATCTGTGCTCAGTATTAAATGAACTAATCTCATAAGAGGGAAACAAGAAGATAACAACTGACTATGACACATGCTGAAGAGACAAGAGAATGGATATATAAAACCAGGAACAACAAACAAACAACATTTCCCTGCCATGCACCTAGAAATAGCCCGTAAGTAAGTGAATTGAAGATAGTGTCACAGTGTGATGTGTTCGAGATATTTTGTCCAGTTCAATTTCCTGGAAATTGGAAATAGAAACCAAAACAAAATACATCCATCCATCCATCCATCTATCCATCTTCCAACCACTTTTCCTGGTCTGGGTCGCTGGGCCAAGAGAAAATTGTCTCTCAATTTGTTACAGGAAGAAAATTAAAATGGTACAGTTGAACAAATCCATTAACTTTTGAAGATGATTGAGGATTTAATTATCCTTCTATTTATCTGATATTTAGTAGAAGATGGAGCGAAAAAGCTCAGCGAGGCAAATATATCACTGATTTTGCCAAGTTTCCCTTGAGGACACAGTAAACGTGCCACGTGTCTCAACGTCGGATCTGGGGAACTGGTACCAACATTTTTGTGCAGTCTTGTGCTGTGTAGGTCATGTGACTCCACCTTAGCAGCTGATTTCCTGTCTCTGCACCTCAAAGCCCACCCCTGCGTCCTATTGATGGTCTTTTTATGTGGCTTCATTTGCTCAAGCTGTGGAAAGATTGTTGAAGTGTTAAAGGCTCGCACTGTCGGCGACTACTTGCCGCATGACACGTTGTGAGGGAATGCTTTTTTGGAAAATAATGTCCTGATTAGACTGTCACTCTTAAAAATTTTTAAACCATGTGGGTATAATTTAGTAGGTGTGTCCAAGGCTCAGTGTAGGTAAACATAAGTTAACACAGGGGCGAGCTCCATCCATTCCAATTTAGGAGCGAATAAACCCACGCCGTGAGGATCGGCAGCTGCCGCGCGCGATAATTAGCGTTTCCTCGTTAGCGTCCCCGCTTAGCTTGCACTTTTAAAATGAAGATACTGTTAAGTCAAGGCGGGGGGTGAGGGGTAAGCCGAGTTAAGCTCTGTGGTTTAAGGACATCGCCACTTGAACCGGAACCTTAACCCGTTTATCATCCACAGCCCTTCAGTGTCCTGATTTTACAGAACTCCCTCTGGAGGTAATATGGGTTTGTGGCATTAGTGATGCGAGCAGAACGGTGGCTCAGTGGGTAATGTTATTGCCTTGTCCCTGCAGGAGGGGGGGGGGTTGATAACTGCCTCCCCTTTCTATATGTCAAGTTAGCAGTTTTTTGTTGTATCATGTGGGTTTCCTCCCACAGACCAAAGACAAACAGTTTGGCTAATTGACATCTTTAAATTGCCTCTAACGCAGGGATTTTTAACCTTTTCTTTTTTTGCCATGGATTCCTGCTCAAGTGTCTGGACCCCTTCCCTCCTAAATTTCAGTTTAGTGAACATAAATGTTTTCCCAAGCAGAGCCTAAGGTTAAGAGCCCCTGCTTTACCAGGGCAATGATAGCCTAATGGTTAGTGAAGCGCACTTGACCAGCAAGGTACCGCCCCCAAACACTGCTCTGCATTGGTTGAATTAGCTGCCCACGGCTATGTCACAATGTCACCTGGGTTAAATGCAGAGGACACATTTCACTGTTGTGCACTGTGTGCTGTGGTGCTTCAACAATGACAATTAATCACTTGACTGTAGTATATGATTGTGTTTCTGTCCTGCGATGGACTGGCGTCTTGTCCGGACTGTTTTCCCCGTGCTGCCTGGGATAGGCTCCTCCCCCCCATGACCCTGACCGGGATAAGTGCTCGGAAGATGGATGTATTAGTAGATCTTGAGGGATATCTGTGCAATCGCAGCAGACTCGTCGCCTTCTTTTCTCTTCCCATTTGTGTCTCTCGCGCCTGTGTTCCACAATCGGCGACCGCTCTAAACTGCTCGCAATTAACCTTTCTCCCTTCATATTAACATATGTTAAGGCTGCACATTAAAAAGCAATTACCCGGGGAAATGACGGAGTCCGCGCAGCCTTACCGGGACGTCTCTGACAGGAGGGACGCGTCCCGCCAAGACTCGGCCGACGGCCCTGACATTTGGAAGTCGTAATTATAACAGACGATTTCATAAAATCAATGGTGCTCCTGTCGCTTCCCGATAATTCGCTGATTTCGGGGTAAAATGTATATGAGGTGGAAACATGCGAATGGTGTGAGCGGACAGGGGGGTTGGTGGTGGTGGTGAAATATTAATAAGAGCTACTAAAGGATTTTGCTTGCAGGCTGCAGTACAGGGACGATCCCGGGGTAAGCGGAACATTTTAAACGATCAGGATCCGTTAAACATAATTTGATTTACGAGTCAACGTACCTCAAGGGTTGGAGATTTTATTGTATAATTAATTGAACGTGGACGAGTCTTGGCTGGAGTCCGTTTCTTTTCCTGGTGTGTAGGTGAGGCCTAATTATCTCCTACAGAGCAGGGGAACTGGAGGTGAGGAGGCGATGTGATTGGTTAGTCAGTTGGACTTCCTGGAGACCTGTAGAAATGAAAAAGGTCACTGAATATGTTGCTAAAAACACAATATTAAAGGTGAACGACCCTAAGGCAAGCACATCCTGGTTTCTTAATGTCATTCCCTAAAAGTTAGAATTAGTCACATTTCTTGCTTGTTAATTTTTTCTCATATCTGAAGCCATGTTTCAGGAGGGACTTCCTGCAGGGTCGTGCGAAAGGTGAGCAGTTCCAGTCTTGACAAGGGCAGCTTGAGTGCTGAGGTCCTTATTGGTTGGAAGTCTGAAAGGTGAAGTGTTTCCAAAGATTATGATTGGTAGGTCATTTGTAAGGGGAGGTCACATAGCAGGACCCCCTCGACCACCACTGGCCTGCCCACCTGCCATGCTCTCTTCACACTGAGGCCCCCACCTGGTTAAAAAGCAACGGTGCGTGTGGCTCCATCTGCTGTGGGTAACCCAGGGCTTCCACGTGATAACGGTCTCTCCATTAACTGCTCCTTTGCTGTCATGAGTCATTGGCAGCTCTGTGACATGCACGGTGGTCTGAGCCGGCTCCTCAAGCTGCCCCCCACCCACACACAGATATAAATATGTACATATATGCTCCCTGAGGGCAAAGCGCCTGTTTCTGGGTGACATTATCGGCTATTTTTCAGATGAGAGCACGTCGTCTGCGTCTCCTGTGAAAGCCACGCGGTGGCGGGAAACAGCCCTGGGTCCTTGGTTTTATTTTCATTGTCATTGCCCTTATTTTTCTAGGCCGAAAACTGGGAAAACTTCGAGGGAGCGGGCGTCTAACTCGCCTGCCTGAAGAGAATCTCCTTGGATGCAGAATCGTAAATTAGCCGTCCTCGGACTGAGAACCCGGGCATGTGTCGCGACAGAGGCGAGGGATCGGGGAAGAGGTCTGGGGCCCAAAAACACATTGCTGCTCAAAGCCCATGTGGTGTCCTAGGTGTGCATCAGAAATGCACCACCCGTCTAAGACAAAGTGATATCGGCTTGCTAAGTCAGCACCCTTCCAAAGATTGCACCATAGACGGCCGCTTTAGTCGCCCAAAATGTTGATGTTCCAGGGACGGGCACTTGGAGGTCACGGCCGGTGTGAGCAACAGTGGGAGGGAATGTGTGCTTTGGAGCCGCAACCAGGAGATTAACCAGCGGTTCAAAAGCGGCCATGATACTCATTCTGCTGATGGTGGTTCTTGATGAGTGGCAATCTGGAAAATATACATTGACTTACACTTCACCCGAGCCGGGCAGCCCACCTGATCCCAGCATCGCTCTTATGGCCGCTGGAATTTCATCATCATCATCATCACATTTACATTTTAACACTTCAGGGTTTTTAATTGTACTGCTCGCACTGGATATTTTAGCTATAGGAGTGAGGTGGGTTAAGTGTCTGCCTTCTAGGACCTGTGCTGTTCCATTTAATTATTATTATAGTCATGATAGCTGCTTGCTTTATTTGCTGATTGAACGAGTGGGGAAAATATGGCAGGGTGTCTTTTAGTGATTGTATGCTGGGGGTCGGGCAGGTCCATTTCATCACGAACGTCTGAGGCCAAGGGGATTGGTTCGATAGGGGCCCGGCCAGCATTACTGTCACAATCCCTCGACGCATCAGCCTTTTAAGAGCGACGTTAAAATTACAGGAGGGATGGCTCGCAGCCTTTGTGTGCCGATATGCGAGCCAGCCGAGTCTCAGAAATTAAATCCTCAGTCAGCTACATTTAATGGTGCCGACAGGGTCAGTATTAGAAAGCGGGAGATTGCGGAGGCTATTTCTGATGATGGGAAGTACATTATTTCCAGGCGAGTGTGATGCATTCACGATTGGCCATTTTTATCTTACCTCGTTCATTACTCAATCATGTTCCCACTCGTTGAATCTGAGAAGTGGATTTAATAAACTCTGGATTCTGTCCACATTGGCACGTGAGCGTCAGCTGTGCTGAGTCTTCTTTTGGTGTCTTAATAATGAGCTTCTTCTCTAATGCTGAATGCTCGGTGGTGCTTGTGGCCTGTGCGGGGCTCAGCCTTGGGGCTGTCCAAAGAGATACCTGACGATAGTGTCGGGAAGGTGCGGTAGTGGGTCAGAAGGGATTATTTATGTTTTTTTCCAGTGCTGGCTTAGATGTCACCAGCTCTGCTGGGCCTGGTTGCCCCGCGTGTCTTGTTTCCATCCAAAACTCGCCCCGGATTTCACGTGGACACATGTGCGCTAGGTGGTGTCATGTAGCACGCAAAAGGTTAAAGGGAGAAATGGGCACATGTTAGAAATTCTGTGGTCTGGAATAGCTTCACTGATCATTCGTTTGAGGTGGTAGCCAGGGGACTTTATGAAGCTGGTCTCGATGTGTCTGTCCTTGGCTCCGAGGAGAACCCACTCGCCTGTGACTGAGAAATGGCTCCTTAATCGCTGGCACGTCCGCCATGCCGCGGTGCCAGAAGTAAAGGAGGGCTTTCAGTAATGATCCATCGATCTGCCCCCACCAAGCCCCCAGAACTGCAGCGTAATGCTCAGAAACGGAAGCAGGCGGGGCTTCACACTTCTGGGGGGGCCACGCCACATTGCACACGACATTTGCTAGAAGAAAGCTGAGCAGCGATCAGATATTTTGGTGCTTGATGGGTTCATTTTAGCTGTGTGGGTGATGTGTGTGGAGCTGTGACCTACTAGTATGTGCAAAAGGTATTACCCGCTCGGGAGCTGAAATGGCAACTGGTTACACGCCCACGCTGTTAAACACTCTACTATATTTTGACTTACAGTACAATTTAAGGCTCCCAGGGGGTGTACCTTTCAGAAAAGTACTGGAACTCTACACGATAGAGGACCATTGATTAATGGATCAATTCGTCTGTCAATCCATCCATCCATCCATCCATCCATCTACCTGCTTATAATTTATAACTTATAACTGCTTATCCAATACAAGGTACAGGTGAGCCTGCAGGCAGACACAGGAGGCAGGTGGTGCAAGGCAGAGGGCCGCCCTGCACAGGATAGCCCTACCAGTGTGGTTTTGAAATGCATAACTATACAAAGGGGATCTGCATTTTAAGAAAGCATAGTATTCTAAATAAAAATAAATAAATCATTTAAATAAACTAAATGAACATTTTAAGGGTCCAAAATCCAGAACTCTATAACTAAGCCGCCTAGTTAGCTGTGGCTACGTCGCTGGGTATATTTTAAAATTCAGCTGGTGAGTATAAAGCTATGTCTCCATGACTTTATAACCCAGCTCTGTTCTTTGAGCTGGCTGTTCATTAAAGGGCTTTGTGGTGCTGATAGCATTGTCCCTCTTCATGTCTGATATATGCGAGACTCGCGGAGCTTCTGCCATTGCCCTTCCCGTCGCACTGATACTGTATCACTGAAATTCATGGCGCTAATTCTGCTGTCTGTCTCGTCCCACTGATATCTACAGAATTCATGGGGCTAATTTCATTATCCGTTCGAACCCATTGAAATCTGCTAAATTCATGGGGCTAATTTCATTATCCGTTTGATCCCATTGAAATCTGCTAAATTCATGGCGCTAATATTATAGTCCTCTCTGTTCTGTTGATACCTGAGTTTTCTTCAGGCGTAGGCTAATAAGAAAAGCAATGACCCTCCACTTTATCCAATTTTTGGCCTTATTTTGTACGAATACACAGGGACAGGTTTGCTGTTTCTGGGGCCTCACTGAAAAAGTCACTTCAGGGCCCCGGAAACTAAATGCCTAGCTAGAGAGTGCAGTCAGGCGATCATATCCAGCTAGTTGGTTAACGGAATAAGCTGCTTCAGAACGTACTAAATAAGGAATGCATTGGTTTAATATTTAGTGTATTGCCTGTTTGTGGCCAACAGGGGGCCACCAAAAACTCAGGGGATGTATGAGTGGCTGGCCATGAAGTGTCGCGGTTGTTTTTCATGTAGGTCCAGACACATAACTGCACGTTATTTTCTGTAAACACAGGAGAATTACTAGTCCTGTCACCTGACCCATACGACCTATGAAATTTGGCGGATTAGTGGCACAGCACTGGGCAGTAGATATTGGCTGGGCCCCTTATACGTAGTGTGCAGCTTGGACAAATCGAGTTGGCCAAGGACAGGAAGGAGCTGTTTTTGCGTTCTGACCAGGAAGCGGGGCCCTGTACTGTGGCAGAATCACAGAGCAGCACGTGATAGGGCGAGAAGGAGCTGAGGGGGGTTTGAGGCCGGGAGGGGCTTTTAAAGATAAAAGCTGCAAGGATAAACACAAGTGCGCATGACGGGTGGGTTTGGATGGATTTTAGATGGCTTTGTTCTCTCTGTGAAGTATGGGGAAGTTCGGGAGCCCATGTCTGTCTGGGCCCTTGTTCATCGGCGTGACGGAGTGATTTATGGGGGGTGATGTGGTCCCCTGGGGGAGCAGAACGACCCTCGATCACAAGAAGGTCGCTAGCCAGTCTGAACCCTCACCATGACAACTATCACCTCTCTCAAGGACGGCACTCTTTCTCAGAGGAATGTGACCAAGGCAGTATTAAAAAACCCGCCCCTCCCCCACCGAGTCCCAGAGGGCCTGAAAAAGGATTCCTCTTCTACCTGCGGCTTCCAGCCTCTAAAGGGCAGAAGAACACACTCATGCATTTGAGGGGCGATTTGGAGAAGCGGAGCATCCCGGTGAGGATTCAGGAGAGGTTCTGCTGGTAACAGGGCCTTGTAGTAGTCAACGACTACAGTAACATCTGCCTGGAGCAGGGAAATCTAGAGTGTACAAGCATACGGCTCATTTACAGAGAAATGCAGCTGTTCTTTGGCAGGGTCAGGCTCCCTTTTTGGTTATTGGATCCATGGTCCTTTTGCATATCTGTTTATCAGGCCCGGATGGACTAAGCTGGTTGTATCAGCCCGGAAAAGCAGCTGCTTCTTAGAGGGCAGTGGACCAAGATTCTATATTAATGTACCAGCTTCTCACAGATATCTCCAATACACTGGCTGGGAATTAACTTGGGACCGGATGGGACTTACCTAAATCTCTCACTCCTCTGAGGTGACAGCGTTGTCATAGCAACGAGAAAGAATCTTTAAGGACACAAACTTGTGATTTGAAGGTCTCTGGCTTTAGTCCCGGGTGGGGTCATCCATTATTTTGCCTTTAGCATGATACTCAACTTGAATTGTTGAAAACTAGGGGGCGGGCCTGTCTTCACAGGAGGCCCAGGGTGGGCCTGCCCCCCCCAATCACAAGTCTGGCTCGCCCAGCCAAGAGGGGGAAATGTCTCGGAGGGAAAGGACAGCAGTGACATGGGTTCCTGATTCGGGTTCCACCCCGGAAGTCAGGGTCTGCTTGTCACTACGGCGCTGTACCAGCTGTCAGAGCGAAACCTTTGTGATTTTTCTCGCACTTATATCGCCCAGATATTATTGCAGATTCAAATCCCACAAGGAGCCCTGCTATGCAACCTGTGAGAAAAAGGTGATTAACTCGTGAAATATAGATAAAATTGTCAGCAGAGCAAGTAAATGTAAATGAACCTGACACTGCAGTAGTGGTATAATCATCCCACTGTGTCTCTTGACAGTGACACCCAGCGAGGACCTTTGCCAGCCTGCACCACAAAAATATAAGATCCTGTTAACATAGCAGAGGCTGTATGGGGTCAGCAGCAGGGTTGGCGGGGTGAACGGGACTGGGTCACTTAGATACCACCGCCTTATCCAATAAAGCTGTTAAAGTCCAGCAGGGAGCAGACAATGCGTCTGAGCTCTCCCATTCTGCTCCATGATGGGGGTGTGATAATGTGTGTGGACTCTCCCATTCTGCTCCATGATGGGGGTGTGATAATGTGTGTGGACTCTCCCATTCTGCTCCATGATGGGGGTTGATAATGTGTGTGGGCTCTCCCATTCTGCTCCATGATGGGGGTGTGATAATGTGTGTGGGCTCTCCCATTTTGCTCCATGAT
>JAODKN010000001.1:47119449-47131298 GCA_026774425.1 Petrocephalus zakoni | reverse complement strand
GTGGACTCTCCCATTCTGCTCCATGATGGGGGTGTGATAATGTGTGTGGACTCTCCCATTCTGCTCCACGATGGGGGGTTGATAATGTGTGTGGGCTCTCCCATTCTGCTCCATGATGGGGGTGTGATAATGTGTGTGGACTCTCCCATTCTGCTCCATGATGGGGGGTTGATAATGTGTGTGGGCTCTCCCATTCTGCTCCACGATGGGGGGTTGATAATGTGTGTGGACTCTCCCATTCTGCTCCACAATGGGGGGTTGATAATGCGTTCGAGCTCTCCC
This sequence comes from Petrocephalus zakoni, assembly GCA_026774425.1. Classification (NCBI taxonomy): domain Eukaryota; kingdom Metazoa; phylum Chordata; class Actinopteri; order Osteoglossiformes; family Mormyridae; genus Petrocephalus; species Petrocephalus zakoni. The sequence continues at coordinate 47,131,016 of JAODKN010000001.1, read as the reverse complement.
ATTCTGCTCCTTAATGGGGGGTTGATAATGCGTTTGAGCTCTCCCATTCTGCTCCACGATGGGGGTGTGATAATGTGTGTGAGCTCTCCCATTTTGCTCCATAATGGGGGGTTGATAATGCGTTTGAGCTCTCCCATTCTGCTCCATAATGGGGGGTTGATAATGCGTTTGAGCTCTCCCATTCTGCTCCACGATGGGGGTTTGATAATGTGTTTGAGCTCTCCCATTCTGCTCCATAATGGGGGTTTGATAATGTGTTTGAGCTCTCCCATTCTGCTCCACGACGGGGTGGGGGGTTGATAATGCTTGTGGGCTCTACCATTCTGCTCCGCGATGGGGGGGTTGATGATGTGTTTAGGCTGTCCTATTCTGCTCCTCATCACAAGATTAAGTCTGTCTTAATTCCTGGATCACTGTGAGCTGGCTGCTGTTTCCATGGTGAATGTTTGTTAGGCCTGTTAGGAGATTCAAAACGGCAACCCCTTATTTCAGTCAGTTCCATTACAGGGTAAACTCCACCTCCCTCAGCTTTGATGACGTGTTTTCACTTTCAGAAATTATTATTTGCATTTTTTTCTCTTTCTGTCTATGAGTTAGACCAAAAAGTCTCCCCATAACACTTTGTGGCCAATAGGGGGCTCCCAGACCTCTCGGGACCCCATACAAAAGTGTGGCATTAGTGGTGGTAAACACCACAACCGATTAGACCCTGGCAGCTCTTGTCCAGAGCTCCTGTGATATCAGACATCTCCGAAAAAATGCACTCGCTCCTCTATCGAGTTGCGTTTAGTTTCGTTATGTCTGTTTTGCAGAGGATTGTAATGAGGAACTAAAATAGCAAAAGGACCACACCCTCCTAGACAGCTACACACTTAGACCTGTGCTGTGGAGATTGGGCGTTAATCGCCCTTTTCTGCATGAGCACCCCGATGAGGCTGTTAATGTCATAGACAATTCCGCAGCAATTGCGTTATAAACAAAAATGAAAATACAGTTTGTTGCGGGAAGTGAACTGAAAACAGCTAAGTGCTTCATTAATAAAGGCTAAAATGGGCCTTAAATATAGAAAGTTTTCCCTTCTGAAGTAAAAGTTGTTGTTGTTGTTAAGCACAGAGTACCTACTCTGTGCAGAAAGGTCTGAACCAAGGGTTTGGATTTCATCTTCCAGGTTGTTGCCCAGCGTGGCAGTTCGGGCTATTCCGTATGAGGGCTGCAGCACATCCCCCACAAGCTCCGTCTTTGCTCTGCATTGGCCCTGCCTTTGACAAACAGTGTGGCAGTATGGGAGGGCGGAGCCACTGTGTGAGGTCATAAGAGGCCTGCCGAGAGCCGCAGAACCGGCCCCATGGTGAACACAAGCCCCTGGTTTGACAGGAGGGGTGGGAACAAAGGTGCGGAGCCCTGCTAGACCCAGGTTGCCGTGGAAACGGAAGATATCGAAGGTCCACGGGAGATATGATGCTTTATAAGGTGAAAGATTCACACGGCGGACAGGTCCTGCTTAGCCCATAATTTATTAATGGCGCCTCCAGGAATAGCAGAGAGCTGGAGAGCTGCTCCTCTGACCAGTACGGCACCTGCCACTGGCACAGCCACGGGACATACAAGCCGTGCGAGCAGTGAGTCACTGCACACTGTACATCTGCACACACACAAACAGAAAGTGATAAACACAGTGCCATCTATTTTAAAAAGAGAAAAAATACCTGGCTAAGGGTACGAGACGGACCTCACTGTTTGCCAGCTTATTATTATAGGTACACCTTACCCTCCAGATCAATTATTCAATAGGTGAACCAGTATTATGCCTATATTTCCCTGGACGCTGTGCCCCACTTCTGCTGGATTTTTGGCTTCTGAAGATGACGGAGGTACGAGATTCACCCCCCACCACCACACACACACACACACACACAACCCTGCTTGTATACAATTTGGCATTCCAGCATTCTCCAGACATTAACAGGGGTTGGATGGGGTGTCAAGGGAAACATTTAACGTGCATTTATACCTGAGCACTGTGTTTTGGGCCTATTACCTCCTGAGCCGGTCCCTCGCATTCATCATGGTTAATGTTGCTGGAAAATTCTGGAAGGCGGGGCAAATTTTGCCGCCTCCCATCTCCTCCGACACCCCTGTCGAGATTCTGCCTATGCTGGCTTTTTTGTGAGCTGCCCAGTCTTCACGTGCCCATGCTATCTAAGTGGCTTTCTCCGCGGTCCGGCCGCCTGGAAACTCCTGGGGCGTTATGAAGAGGCTCCACGCCCACAGCGTGTCCGGGCAGTAGGATTCCCTCCCTCCGCCCCTTCAGAATTTATCGGTTTCTAGCTGCCAAACAGCAGTTCAGGTCCCACCAGCGCTGTGTTCAGAATTAGTGGGTCAAGACCATGTAAATATTTAATCAGTCAAGTTCAAATAAGATTAATTTTGTTTTGTTCAATTTTATTATTTGTCTGAATAAGTAAATATAAGACAGAACTCCATTAAGGCTGTTTGTTGATGCGGCACGCTAGATACGGAACTATGCGTGACATATATCGACAACACAGATTCGTGCTTCTCAGCATGATTGATGATGAACTTTTTAATTAATTTTCAAGTACGGGGAAAATGTAATTTCATATTCACAAACTCCAAATCAAACATGTAAATCTCTGAGAGGCCCCCTTTCCACAGTTTTTAATTATTTGTAAGAAGTGTGGTCTATTCACTTTAAATGACTCATTTTTACCTCTATTACTGACAGGTTTTTATTTTATTTTACTTTATTTTATTTTATTTTATGGCCATGATAAATTGCCTTCATTGGGTACCCAGGGTTATTCTTTTATCTGTAAAATTGATTTTAATAGTTAAGTTCCACGTGGGTCGTTATGATCAACAGGCTCAGATCCAATTGGTTGATCCTGCAGGAAGTTGTCACCCTTGATGGCTGTGGGAATAATGACCCTGTCATGTTGGGCCTTGTGCACGTGTGTGAGCCGGTGTTCTGCATGTGTGCGTGTGTGTGAGCCGGTGTTCTGCATGTGTGCGTGTGTGTGAGCCGGTGTTCTGCGCGTGTGCGTGTGTGTGAGCCGGTGTTCTGCGCGTGTGCACGCGTGTGAGCCGGTGTTCTGCATGTGTGTGTGAGCCGGTTTTCTGCGCGTGTGCACGCGTGTGAGCCGGTGTTCTGCGTGTGTGCACGCGTGTGAGCCGGTGTTCTGTGTGTGTGCACGTGCTCTAACTGTTTGCACACCAGGCCACAGCAGCATGTATATTTAGTTCCCGCAGTTCGCCTGCGGGAAATTGAAGTGAACACAGCTCACTGTGGCGACATGCAAATACAAGCATTACCATCATCCATCATGGAGACAAGCAGCTGCATTCAGAAGATCGGCTCTGCCTCTTTATCTACCTTTCCATCCATCCATCCATCCATCCATCCAGCAGCAGCAGGATGTCACTGGCGTTGTTTCAGTTGGTGTGAGCCCTAGCCATTGTGGTTGTGCCTTCTGCCAAGTCGGGCGTCTCCATTTCATGTTTATTTCTCTCTATGTTGCTGTATGTTTCTACCTCATTCTCAAGTGATGTGCAGTGAGTCAATGTACGCCCCACCCATCTTTTTCCGGGGGGGGGGGGCTGAGTCCCGGCCCTCCGTCTCCCTGCGGTGATATGGTGGAATGCCGGAGCGGCAAGTTTCGGCTCCTGACTGGCGTCTTTAATAAAGCTGCCTGCTTCCTCGGGCCCTGCACAATATCGCCCCTCACCCAGCTGTCTGTCTCTTTAATGTCCTCATGTTTTCTTCTTTTTTAATCCTCAGTGCCCGGAGTGACTTTTTAATTTTTTTATTTGTACGTTTTTCATTTTATTGTTTTTTTCTTTATTCTTGAAGGAAGCTCAGGCAGGTGTCTGACCAAGGTTTCGGTGACAAACATTGACAAATCTGGGACCTCTTCTTGCCTATCCCATTAAGATGCCGCACAGTGACCTTTGAACTTCTTCACGTGATGCTTATTGGACGCTCACGACCCTGTGATGCACAATGCCCGGTGATGTCACTGTCCCCACCAGGCAGGGCAATCCGTCCCCGGCTCACTGTCCTCGGTTTGACCTCTCTGATCGGGCAGTACAGCCCCCAGTGATCTGTCCGACGCGCTTCTCTGCGTGTCTGAGTCTGGCATTGTAACCCATGGGGGTCAAACCCAGTAACCCATGGGGGTCAAACCCAGTAATGAGCTTCTTGTTTGGTGATTTCTACATCTCTCCATAATCTCTCCTTAATAACCCTATTGTTCGAAATTTCCAGCTCTTTCACCATGTATTCATGGAATGTGTCTGATTCAAGTCCTGACTCTTATCCGCATTTTTCTGCAATAGAATAATTAGCTGAGATAATTACTTTCCAATAGGGGCAATTAATCCAAGGGAATGGATGGGAATGAAATCTAGCAGACAGCCAGTGTCCCAGGGTCCCCCCCGGCCCAGCCTGACCCTAACCCGTCATTAACAAGCAGCCTCAAGGATCAGTGCGCTGTGCTGCCCAAGTCCTGTACCTCGCATGTCCCAAGACATTTCTTCACCTTAAATGTCTGGTTTAATACCTTTTCATCTGTTTCTGTTTGCCATTTGTTCAATTTCCTTGGCAGGGAATCCAAAGGGTAAGGCAGCATGGCACGCGAACACCCTAACCTCCATCTGACTCTCCTGTGAAGCCTGAGCTTGCTCTCTCCAGCTGCTCGCTGCTTCGTGAAACATGTCATTTAAATGCCTTTTCTGGCCGGCTTCTCTAAATTGAATGGTATGCAGTTTGGGTAGCCACATTGATATTAAGTGGCATTAACATGAAGTGCTTTTGGACGTTGAGTATAAGCCAGTTTAAATGAATGCGGCAAGAGGCTATGATATCGTGGGGATATTTTTGTGTTTCCCCTGGCCTCTCTTAACGTGTAACATGACCTCACATGAAGCTGCTCGATAACTGTGAACATGTTTGAAGGTAGACACTTATCTCGTAGGGGGTCATGGTGAGCCTGGAGCCTATCCTGAGAAGGACAGGGCACAAGGCAGGGGGCATCTACATCCTAGACGGGATGCCAGTCCATCATGTATTAGTGTTATTCTTATGCTTTTGAACTGTGGGAGAAAATCAGAGTACCTGGAGGAAACTATGGTGAATGCATTCTACGGACTCACTGCTAGGTTCCCCGGGTCAATAGCACCCAGTCCAAATACTGCATAAGCCTAAGAATGATGCTGTTTATCTTAAAATACTGCTTGTGCACATCGTCCTGTTGCAAGGTCCTGAGAGTTCAGTCCTTACTGAGCGTGTCGTTTCTGATGTCCCATTTTTATCAGCCCTTCAGCCTGTGTTTACCGCCTACGTCTTACAGATTATGATTCGGATTGCTCTCAGTTCCGACATTTCAACCCCTGCCTGTCTTTTAGATTTGTATTTTGGACTGTATCTTGGTTTTGCCTTAATAAATGTGGACCCGGCACATGAGCCTCGATCATTGAGGGTTTGAACCTGCAACCCTGATGGTGCAAGGCTACGGTGCAAATCACTGAACCAAAGCGCCGCCAAAAGAAAAAAAAGCAGAGATATTTATGAGTTATTTACTGTACAAGCAGGGAAACTAGGACAAGCTCAAAGCCATTTTACACACCTACCTTTACCGGGGAGGAATCACTGAAAGAAACCCTGCGTCATTCTTTTTCTCATCTCCAACATTGGAGGAATTAAACACAAAACTCCCCTTTGCTTGCAGTAAAGGTGGCACTCCAGCAGTCCCGCAGATACCCGTGCTAGCGTTAGCGTCATGCTAACGATACGCGTCTCCACTTTCAGCGCCCGCCGCTAACCCGAATCAGCGTTTTCTGTACAAATGCTCCGGGGGCTAGAATGCCAGTTGACAGAGACTGTGTCTCACATCCCACCTTTGTGGCTTCAAAGAGCCGTGTGTTTTTTTTTTTCTTAACCAGTAGGGGGCACTCCTAGAGCACTCCTCTGCCAGCTGATTAAGAAGTAACCTATCAGATTTGTCAGAAAGCCGGCATCTTGTCAACTGCCAGTGATTCATCCAGCAGGTCTGTGCTGCGATATCCCGTTGGCCGTCGGCATGTTTGGCGTTCATCGTTATTTTAGGTGCCTCTGTTTCTCTCTCTGAATCTCTCTCTCTCTCTTTCTCCACTTCTCCATGATCCATTAATCCCTCCCAAGTAAAACATTCATAGTTGCGATGCATGCTGTGACGTGCGAAATGATAAAGCAGACCACCACAGAGGAACCATCTCTGCAACTTTTGGGTCCTGAAAAGAAACCCTCCCCTGTTGACTTTCAATCTCTTATAGGTTTTTTTATTCTAAAAAAGCATAAGTAGATTTTTAAACAGGCCTCCGAAGGTAAGATCTTGCACCCTGCAAAAAGAAAAGAAAAAATCACAGTGGAGCATTTTGCTCTCAGGAAGCTGTTCCCAGGATCACATCTTCACCCTATTCTCACCCCCCCCCCGACGCCCTAATGGGAGATCAACACCCCCACTCACACGGCCAGGTAGGGATACATACAGCACACTGTGGGCTAAAGATAATGCATTATCTGCGTGCACAGGCCTTTGCTTAATACATAAGACACTCAGGGTCCAGTCCAGGGTCTTTCCAGCTGTGATGTTATTAAAAGATTTCAGCTGGTCATTCCCTATTGGCCATCTCCACTAAGAGTCCTGCTTTTTTGTATTATATGTATTTCACATGTATTTTATTAAAATTTGATCTATACTTATTTGATCCCCAAATCTGGAAGGAGTTGGTAGCAACCACAGATGAAAGTTAGCCATCCCAGACAGGTGTTACAATTACACATAGGGTGGCATGGCTGGGAATAATTCCTACTTGGGAATGTCTTGGGAATGCCCTCTGTGTCCATGTGCCGGTGGAGGCATGGTGGGGGGAAGAGGGCTGAATTTTCATTCCCAAAAACACACACTACAGTCCCCCGGGCTGGCACACGGAGGAAATTCCATCGCTTGGTGCTGTGGATTATGGCTTTGCATATTTGCAAGGCAAACAGTCGTATTCATGGCGGGGTGCGTGGTCATACGCCGCAGCCATTTACGCCGTCTGCTATTTACTGAAGTGGCCAGAGATGCCCTTAGCCTCGCAGTTACGGGGTCAGACCTACAACAGCAGCTGTATACCTTCTCAGTCTGCCAGATACGAATGACTGTGAATTAGCCACAAAGCCGGCAGCAGTAAATCATCAAGTGTCTCCACAGCTACTTTATAGATGGATTTCTCAGATTAAAATGGTTTATATTGGTGTCCCAGTATCTCCTACCTTAATGTCATCTGGCTGTGAGTTCCCCTTCCGGTACATTGGTCACTGCACTTTTCAGGAAGACACAGGCTCACTGGCCAAGCAAGGCTTTTTCTAGTCTTGTCAGTTCAGTACTAATTCTCCTAGCCTCCCCCCATGTAAAAGCAAAGCTATTTAGATCATGCACAAATAACAGGGCTAATAATGAGAGTATATGGTTTCAGATGATGCAGGCCCATAAACGGCTGAGGGGGAATGATTCCAAGGAAAGGGAGGTGATGGTATGATAGTACTGTAGATGGCCATTTGGTACCCACCCCTTGAAGCTTCTCAGAGATACTATGTTTGCCATACAATTGCTAGTCATGCCTCCTTTCCCCAAACATGACATTACTTTCATTGTGGATAGACATAATATAATTCCAGCTACTGAATGATTAATAAATGGAAGGAATCTCTGCTTAATGGATGGAAACAGGCTCATGTCTCGACCAGAAGCTTTTTTTTTTCAAGAAAGCACCCATTGCGCCTAGAGCAGCACATAGAACTAGGCTACTTTAGTGCATTCACTGACTCACTGTAATGGGCTGAGATGGGCTTTTGTATAGAGAGGTAAAATGTGCAGAGAGGGAGAATGGGAGAGGGGTACAGTGTGCTAAGGAAAGGCGGAGACACCGTGGAGCCAATTGGCTCATATGTTTATTGATAGGCAGTCACCGGGAATAACGACAGTCAGTGCAGGTGCATGTGACACATGCACAGGAGGGCTTTGTGGTATCCGACAAGAGACGGGCCTGGGAGGAGGGAATTATAAAGACTGCAGAGTGGCTGAAAGAGAGACGGAGAAGGAGACAGGCCTGGGAAGAGGGAATTATAAAGACCACCGAGAGAGAGACAGCAAGAGAGAGATGGGCCTGGGAGGAGGGAATTATAAATACCGCCGAGAGAGAGACAGCAAGAGAGAGACGGGCCTGGGAGGAGGGAATTATAAAGATCGCCGAGAGAGAGACAGCAAGAGAGAGACGGGCCTGGGAGGAGGGAATTATAAAGACCGCCGAGAGAGACGGGCCTGGGAGGAGGGAATTATAAAGACCGCCGAGAGACAGACGGGCCTGGCAGGAGGGAATTATAAAGGCCGCCGAGAGAGAGACAGCAAAAGAGAGACGGGACCAGGAGGAAGGAATTATAAAGACCGCCGAGAGGCCGAGAGAGAGACGGGCCTGGCAGGAGGGAATTATAAAGGCCGCCGAGAGGCCGAGAGAGAGACGGGCCTGGCAGGAGGGAATTATAAAGGCCGCCGAGAGAGAGACAGCAAGAGAGAGACGGGACCAGGAGGAGGGAATTATAAAGACCGCCGAGAGGCCGAGAGAGAGACGGGCCTGGCAGGAGGGAATTATAAAGACCGCCGAGAGGCCGAGAAAGAGACGGGCCTGGCAGGAGGGAATTATAAAGACCGCCGAGAGGCCAAGAGAGAGACAGGGAGAGAGAAGGAAGATGCAGGGTAGAGGGGCACAAGGTGGAGGCTCAGAGAAGATGGAGAGATCCAGAGAAAAAAGGATGAAAATGGGTCGGGGACACCATAAAAGCTGGACGGCCAGAATTCAGCCACACGGGTGCTGGACAATTAGCTATTCTCAGCAAATATGTGCACGGGAGAGCATAGGGGTTAATTTCCATTGATTGACACCTTCTGACAATCAGTAGAGCTGAGGATAAGGTGAGATAAAAGACAGATCAGGCCCGCAATCCATTACACGTGACACATTAAGCCCAGTGAATTCCACAAAGAGCGCTGTGCAACTCGTGCAGTTCCTCATTGTTTTTTTTTTGCCGCCTCTTTTGCGGGGCGACCTAAAATGCTTAGAGACCGACGCATATACAAGACGTAACTCATTCTTGGAGCTGTGCAACTCGTGCAGTTCCTCATTGTTTTTTTTTTGCCGCCTCTTTTGTGGGGCGACCTAAAATGCTTAGAGACCGACGCATATACAAGGCGTAACTCATTCCTGGAGCCGGTGTATTACAACACCTATAATTTAAAATCCCTGCTTCCTACTGTTGCCCTTTATTGCAAAGCTCCGAAAACTTTTGTGAGTTCATAGGAGGTTATGTACAATGATTTCCCACAGAGCAGATTGGATTTCTCCTTTTTTTTCACCTGGATCTGTGAAGTCCTTTGTGCTTAGCCACACTGCTGCTCAGGTAATACCTCGCAATATGTTCCCTGGGGCAAGTCCAGCTTCCTGAGATGTTAAAATAAATATTCCAGTAGAAAAACCAACACCCCCTTCATCTTCCCCCACTGCAGCGCGACTGAAAGGATGGGGGTCAATGCTAGCAGCCCCAAAGCTTTGGTCGGTCCTTCCGATGGGAGATACCATCACACGGATTCAGGGGTCCAACCTTTCCACCCAGAGGGGGGGTCAGGAAGCGCCCAAGGCAGGCTTCACTGACGGTACTACTCCCACTCTACTAGGGTGAGAAATCCAGCCATATGAGGCTCAAGTAGCTTTGGACAAAAGGGTCAGCGAAAGGGCTGAATATAATGTAAATGTAAAGAGGTGTAATGCTGGCTGTCGGGCTCAATTTCCACTATCCAGCATGGATTGTGGGGGGGGGGCAGTGTGGAGACGAATGATTTTATGCTAATTCATTCCCATTGTTAGGCTCGTATTCGGGCTCCAACCCCATTGCAAAGTTATACTTGTTTTTTACAGTCTGGCACTAGGAAGGTAGCCCTCAGATTCCAGGGAAATAGCCCATGGGCTACCCAGGTCCTTGACCTGAATCCTGCGAGGGCTTCAGGTGCTGTCAGCTCCTCGTTCTGATGTTTGCCAGGCGGGGTGATGCTTCGGTGAACAGCAAATCCCCGCTGGACTGCCGTCTTTCCCGGATCGGCCGGCTTATTTCTCCATCTACCGCTCCACCGGACGGGAGGCCAAGCTATAAGGTCTCCGTGTCACAAACATCCTTGGTCCAGAAACATTTAAAATGAATGTAGATGTGTTCTTCTGACCAGCAAAGAAAAACTGGGGCTATTCCAGTAGGCCACAGCCAAAAAATTCTACAGAGAACTTTCTAGACCATTATTGTATGAGTTTCTTTTAAACAAAGCTAGCTGGCTCTTGTCCGGGCAGTGGTACAAAATAATTTTCCCCTTTGATGATGTTTCTGTCTATTCAAGTCCAGGCAAATCAAGTTAGCTTTATTGTCATACAACCAATGCACAGGTCTGCAGTGGCACGAAACAATTTTCCCACAGACCACAGTGCAACGTACAACAGCAGCGACAGGGAGTTACTTCTCAAAATACTTATGAGCTCCATCTGCAGGATTTGCATACCAGTTTTTAATTCAACGACTTTAGTAGTAGCTACACTGTAGCTGATGTCACCTAATAATCAACAAACAAAACAGTTTAAATTCAGGAACATTCTGTGTTGAATTTCCTCACCTGAAGTTCCTAGTGAAACTTATAGCTCTTCAGTTCGTCTTTGATTTTATTTATTCTTGCTAAACCTGCTAGAGTGTCTTTTCAAAAAACCTCGGTCCAAGGATTAGTGTCAAAGGTGAGTTATTTTACACACACAGAGGAATTAATATAGCCAATCTCTCTGACGCGAGTCTCCATTCCGTCGCCTTGCCCTATCTAGATATTGCCACATGTGTCACGCGCCCGCCTAATATGAATCTCGGAGACAGTATTACGTTTGGAAGATCAAAGGCTTCCGTCGTAACCTCGGCCCATTGTACCGAATGTGGCAATCGGACCAAAAGAATCCCCGCAGCTGGCTAAAGATTAATTGTTTGTAATCATTCTGCATTGTTTTGCTTGTCGCGGAATAGGGGCTTTTTTTTGTGATGAATTATTTGTGTCGCGGTGCGAGTCAGTGACAGGAAATTCTGAGCTGTTGTGTAAGGCTCCTGGCTCAGTAATGAATTCCATTTCCTGCATTCTGGGTCATTCTCAACATACTTATGTCAGAATGCATTTACATATTGTTCTACACCCTTCCTCGTCCTCGCAGCGGGAGTCTTGCTCGGTTGGTGGCTCAGTAGGAAGCAGGGGTGCCTCCCGTCTTTGTTGTTGATTTGAATTCCGGTTTGGCGCTCTGTGAGCACGAGAAGTTCAAAAGTTCTTCCTGTTCTGTTGTGGGCCACCACACAATTAATGTTTGATAGGTTGATAGGTGATCTGCCAAAAGTGAGGGGGGGGGGGGGGGGGGGGGGCGCGGGGCGGGGCCGGGGGGGGGGGGGGGCGGGGGGGGGAAGA
>JAODKN010000001.1:47084081-47119349 GCA_026774425.1 Petrocephalus zakoni | reverse complement strand
GGTAACTGTCAGTAGACATACTGTGCCACCGCATGCCTCTCTCCCCCATTATTATATCAGTCACTGGTTTGTAGTGGGTTTACCTTATAGGACAACCACATATATGCAATGCTCATTAGCATAGTAGTTATATCTACTAGTAGGATATCTACATAAAAACAAGCCATAAACGGATAGGTCGATAAATAAAAAAGATAAACAAAGGCCAAGCAAATCTATCTATCTATCTATCTATCTAATTACTAAAGTCCCCATCATTTGAAAAAAAGATCCTGAACTGTGTGAAGCAGGTGGTAGAGTGTGACTCATAATGTCCAATCCCACTGAGCCATCGTCACCAGCGATGTTGAAATGCCTGCCATATAGACACACAAATGTATCTGTAAGTGTAGATACATTCAGAAAATGGCTATAGGTAACTGCAAAAATTTTATCACTGTAAATTCTGAGAATGTGATAAAATTGTATATATTGCAGGTAATTATGGTCTTGCTCAGAATCGATCTGAGCTAATATCGGAACAACAGAACCGAGGTGGTGTAACCCGTTGAGTAATCTGCATATGGGAGCCTGGATAAATCTCTAAACTCGAGTGAAAACACCACGCTGGAAGCACCATGATATACCATGTAATGCTCTGACCGTTTAGCCTAAAGTCCATTTCATGCCGGATTAAGAATCCCCAGTCAGGATTTAGCAGCGGTTTCTAGATATAGAATTTAAAAAAAGAAAACAGTCAGTGTCTTTGAAACTCAAATCATTATTCTTTTCTCTGAAAAGTGTTCGCCTCGTATGATGTTGAAGGTCAAAAAAGGAAATCACCTTCAGTGCCACTTTTGGAGATTAACGTATCTGCATGCTGAAATGAATGGGCCCGGGACAGAATCGGTGGCCCTGTGGACCCGTGCCTTCAACCCTCCTCAGGCCTGAGTCTTTTCACTCAGCTGCTCCCTAAAAATGAGTTGTTTATTCAGGCACATCTCTGGCCGTGCGGCGTACAACTGAACATTACAGCCCTGCACGGTCCCACAAAGCACTTAAAACCCTTGACCTTCACGCTACACGCTTAATGTAAAAACACACAGTCATGTGGATTCTTCTCGCTGAGGCGCCGGCAGCTGTAAGGCCGGCCTTCATAAGTTCTCTTGCAAATTCTGCTTTGAAGTCTTCACAACTTATATCCCTATGGGAAGGACGAGGGTCCCCTCAATGGTGATTAACCATCACAAAAGTGAGGTTTCAAGTCTGGCTTTGAGTGATCACTTTGAGACCAACTTTGAGTGGGCGGGATTATCTTAAACTGCCAATCACAGACTAGTTCACTTCCTCTTGTTTCAGTTCCCATTGGTTCTCATTGATTTTGCTAGCCTCTGGTAGCACATAGTAACCCAACTTACCATTCCAAAGTCATGCTTCAGCATTTGAGAGAAATATTATGAGTGCTGTTAATGTTTTTCCTTCCTATTTATACTTTTATTTTATTGTAGTTAGAAACTTCATGGATTTCTCCCCGCAGTGTGAGTAACATTCTCACATTATAGGTGGTGCATTGATTACCACTATTGCCTTACACTTCTGTGACTCGAGTTCAAGTTGCTGCCATTGCTCTGTGTGAGGAGTCTGCAGGTTCTCCCCATGTTGTTGTTGAATTTCCTCCAGGCCCCCCTGCCCTCACAGTCCAAAAACCTGCTAAGGTGAATGAGAGTTCCCAAAACAAGTGAATGGTATGTGAGTGTGCCTTGTGATGGGTGGGTGGGTGCCCATTTTCTGCATTGTGTCCATCGGCTCCCTACACCCCACAACCCTAAATGGGATAAGTGCTTATGGGAAATGGATGGATGGATATGTACAGAGAATGGATGTATGGGTACTCACATTAGCCATATCATGCAGAGAAATATGACATAATACTTTGGTAGTTCAAAAAAACTGTTTTGACTAAGAACAAAATCATGTAGTAGATTTATATGGGTAATAGCGCTTCAGAGGATGTATCTCGCCATCTCTCTGTTTGGAGGATGACGCTTTTTTAAGGGTTTAAGCCCCTAGTATTTCAGAATATCAAATGAAATGTGTGTTTTGAGCATCTCAGGTTGAACATTAACACCTCGTGCACATTGGAGAAAAATAAATCTACAGTGAAGCGTCGTGGAGATCTAGTTCACCCATCTGAAGTCCTCTGAACATCTCAGTAGAGAGGAGATGGATCTTAGCCTGTTAGCTCATTATTTACATTTTCTGTCAGTACAGTACAGTTGAAATGAATAAATTCACAGTTTGGTAAATGCATCCATGCTATATAAATGATATAATATTCAGATTTTAGTAACAGTTTAGGTATTAAACATGGCAGCATCTGTTGGTGCCGTTAAATTAATTTCCTCTCATTAACTGTAATTTTCAACATTCTTCCAGCTACTGCAAATGCAATAAGATGCATAGCTGTTTAGGAATTAGATTATTATTATTGTTTCTTTGTATTGCTTGCACACCCATAGCTCATACGTTATTTTTGCAAAGAGATACAAAAAATAAACATCCATCCATTCTTTTTTTAACAAGGGTGGGGGCGGGGGCCTGCAGCCTATCCCCGGCAACAAGGTGGTATGGGAAAAATACCCTCCCGATTCAATAAATACAATACTGCCTCTTGTGGGATCTGATTTTGGTTTTTTTTTTTGTTTTTTTTGCAGTAATAAGGATAAAATTGTCTTTTCTGTTTGGAGTACACAGTGGCAGAGATAAGGGGCAGATTCCAGAAACTATCGGCTGAAAGTGTGAGCATTTTATTTAGGAATAAACAGCGCTAGCAGATATCCATTGTGTAATAGAGTTTTTTAAAAAGGGGTCTTGAATGACATCTTCTTGTTTGCGGGTGACAGGGAGGCGAGAGCAATCCTAAGCACGCCGCCTAATCTCTTTATCGTTAATGTTCCCGGCTGGCGAGCAGAGGGAGTGGAATCCCGACGTCCTGAGAGCCGACCGTGCTCCCAGCCGCATCGTTGCAGCGCTAAGGCGCCTCCGTCCGCGGTAAAGACGTACGCAGAGCAGTGAAAACCGCCACGGGGATCCGATTCATTTTCCCTCATGCCATCCCCCGGTGATTCTTCGTGACTATTTTAAGATTGCTGTTTATTATTTAGTCTTATTTTCTTATAATTTTATAGCCGCAGTCCCGATCAATTTCCGAGCAGTTTGTAATGGGGTGTATGTCTACGATTTTTAAGGTCTGAGTTTCAGCTCTTTGGAATTTAATGGATTCTAGTGGGACTCCACAGCTAATGTGACCTGCATCCAAACTTCGGATATCCCCAAGAGCTATGCACCAATCCTTTACTTATGCATACTCATGGCTGCATTTAGTTTTTTTGTTTTTTTTTTTTTTTATTATTGTATTTTCCACAGCTTCTATTTTTGTTTTCGAGCAACTGTAGACTTGCAACTTCAGGGTATTATATTAAATGTAGAGTGTCCTCAATCTTCGGGCCTTCGTTCAGAGTGTAGTGTTAACCATAAAGTGTCATCAGGCTTCAGGCTTTTGTTTAGAGTGTAGTGTTCAGGTTGTCTTTCAAAGTGTAGTATTAAACACAGAGCATTGTTAGGCTTCAAGCTTTCCCTTCAAACCCATGAAGGGTCCCCCTAAATGTT
Organism: Petrocephalus zakoni; assembly: GCA_026774425.1. Taxonomy (NCBI): domain Eukaryota; kingdom Metazoa; phylum Chordata; class Actinopteri; order Osteoglossiformes; family Mormyridae; genus Petrocephalus; species Petrocephalus zakoni. The sequence continues at coordinate 47,115,701 of JAODKN010000001.1, read as the reverse complement.
CAGTGCTAGGATCTGCAGCTCTTCAACAAGAAGCCTGTGAGCTCATCGTAGGTAATGTCCTTTAACAATAACAGGAGGACAGGAAATAGAATCTCCCAGGTTATCACCTTCTGCACTTAGTATTTGCAGTCAGACCCAGCTTGTCCTTTCGTCTGAGTCTGTGTGTCCCTTGGGTTTGGGCATCATTTTCCAACCTCCCACACACCCCCTCAGATCTCCTCTCCCTTCCCAGAATGCTCCACTGGGACCAGTGTGCTCAGAAGAGTGAAAGTCATGTCCACAACACATCCAACTCTTTTGAAAAGTCACAGGGTTCAAACCAGAGCAGGATTATACTACAGCAGTATTTGCTATTATTTCTTATTTAGCTGCAAATATGTACATTTATTTATTTAGTGGATGCTTTTGTCCAATGTAATCTTCACTTTGAGAAAGTAGGATAGTCAGTCTCTGGGCCACGGAGGGGTTAATTGCCTAGCTCAAGGGACCAACGGTGAAGCTCTGCAGACCCTGAGGTGTGAACCGGTGACCTTCTGATCACAGGAACATGCAGCCTGCCTGCAATCTGTCCTCATTTTCAGGTCTTTCCACTGAGTATCCAACAAATCTAATTACTGTGATCTCACAGCAGGTACGATATCTGAAATTTCATCAGTGGGAAGCAGGACGTGATGTGCCAGGGGCATCGAGGGTGGGGGTACCCAGCCCGCCTTCCCATCGATACGGATGATCGGCGCCTCTCTCATCTCATTCGGGAACTGTCACGCCACCACAGATGTTTATGTGTCCATTAAAGTGGATCAATGGTAATGAGGTTTATCACACAGGGAAATGTAGGAGCGGCGAAGGTCGCCGCTGTCTCTATATCAGGGGCCCCTCCCGTAGATAGGTGAGTAATTCTCAGCATCCCCCCCCCGCCGGAGGGAGCGCTCGATCGGTGCATCCTCCAGCGGGACCGCAGATGCCCGGGTGGCTCCGGATAGGAAGCGGCCCGGATGATTAATTGCTTTTATTAGCTTCACGTTTGCTGTCAGGCTGACGGCCGGACGCGGCCCTTTGTCTTGCTTCGGACGGGGTGTTAAATCCAGCCCATTTCTCTACATTTTTCAAACTTTCTTTCAGTTTGACTCACCGTAGGGTGATACATTCATAGCATGCTGCAGTAGTGCCTGTGGCGGCGGGGGGGTCGTTACACAGCTACTTCCCAGTCTACTGACTTGTAAATGCCTTGTCTAGCTATATATTTAACAATAATGCCAATTAAAGCAAGCTAAATAATATACAATCCTGTCCATGGAGAGATTTTTCTGCCTCAATCAGATCGAAGATCTTACACTAATCCTCGGGAGTCAAACACTGTAAACGGGGACCTATATAAAAATCAGAATCTGTGTTGCTGCACAACCAAGGTCGTGGGAATTTGTGTTGGCGTAGCTTGTTACTCTGGAAGGTGTCATGACAGTAGATAGCTATATCAATTAGGGCAAAACGCACACAGTGAATGAATAAAAGACACAAAATACCCAACAGAAAGGAGTGAACATTCTAGATAAATAAATACAGTAATTTTGAATATAAGAAGTCAGATAGTAGATTGTTGGGGTCACTTTAGTTTACATGAGTAGGTCAGAGTGGTAAGCATTTACAGCCTAGTTGTCTAACTAGTCAACCATAAGCCATGAGTAATGGGGCCAGTTAGCTACATGCTAACATCCAGGAGTGCCTGTGATTGATAAGATTAACTCATTATATATGGGGAAGGGATAGACTGAGTAGTATTGCCGATTCCCTACTATACATTGTGTATATTCCCCTGGGATGCCCGGTAATTATTATGAATCAGCACATAAGCGTGACAGGTAACAGGATTTATTCTATGAACTACGCTTTAAACTGCTTCGATTAGATTCCGGTTTGGAAAAAAAACGCAGTGATTTCGAACGCAGCGATAATCATAATGCAGTATCCAGGGAGGTCTCCTCGTGATGGAGCGTGATATTAATATTTAGCGACCCTGTCACAGCATGAGCTGGGCGGGGTCGACGCACAGGGCCATTTTCCCAGCGTATTATAAACAAGAATGTGATCATTAAAATTTACACCGACTGTTAATTATTTTATTAACATACATAACCAGTTAAAGGCGCTGTAATTTTTGCATCACCCATTAGCATTTTTCCCATTTACTTAGTTTGAGCGATATGTTATATTGATACATTTAGGCCTGCGGTCCAACCTGACAGCTTTAGCTGCTATGCGGTTATTAGCTGTCAGATAAAAAAGAAAAACAACATAATTTATAGGAATGGGCCACGGACACTCGCGACTAGTTAAAGCCATATACAGGCTTATCACTGACACCTGCGTCCCGTGGGCAGAATCGGCACAGCTACAGTGTACAATGCTAATTCTGACAACATAAGCCCTTCTTGTCGACTGCAAAGCTGTTGAGGGAAGAGGAAGTACCAAATTGGAGGCAAGAGTACAGCAGGAGTGATGCCTGTGATCTTCTCCTATACATGTATATATGCAGGGTTGCCAAGTTTGGTTAGCTGGCTGGCGTGAGATTTTCCGTTCGATACAAGCACACTTTTACATGTATGTAAGCGTTTTATTACCTTGTAAATAGTCTGTAGGGTTTGTGAACTGCCCCAATGCTTTTGATGTAGCGAATTTTAGGTTAACGGTGGGATAATATAGACTTGCCCTAAGATTTCTTTCGTGAGCATGAGAGTGTGAAAGTGTGAGATTTGGCAACCCTGTATATGCAGAAGTGCATATAGGGAACTAGCTACATATTTGGGGGATTCATGTTCAGTTTTGTGTAGCTTAATGAATGATTTATAATCCCACTTGTTCCGCTGGAGGCTGTGTGTGGTTCACTGGGTTATAGGGTGGTGTGCCCATGGGCAGAAAGTGGGTGGTTTGCGTCCTGGGACCAGCCGGCCGATTCTGCCGTCAGGCGCTTAAGTTCCTGATGCTTCAGCAGTACTGCACACTGGCTGACCCTGCAGTTGGACCTCGGGCTTAGTTTTCATGTGTGTATGTCTGAAAAAGGAGAACAAGAAGCATTGCAATGTACTTGTACAAATGGTAAATAAAAAGCATCATTTCAAATAGGAGAGAAATTGGTTTAAATATATACTTATGTATCTGGGGGTGTTCCCCGAAAATTGTTTTTTAGCAGATTGTCTGCCCCCATCTTCTGCTGTTGCATTCTCTTTTCATCTTTCATGCACAAACACGCCCCTCCGTACGGCGTGACTCACGCACACTTATAGACCCGAGTGGCCTTTCGAGGTGACAGAGAGTACAGTATAAACTGCTCTTTAATAAACCTTAAAAATTCTCTGCTCTAAAAGGGAAACAGGATATTAGTAATCATAGCAAGAACCTGCGAAAAATGCAGGATGTTCATTAAAAAAATTAAAGGAGCTTTTTCCCTACAGTAACTAATTGTAATTTCTGACACATTGTCATATAGTCCAGTTTTTCAAAGGAGAGGGGGAGCTGAATGTACATTTTAATGTAGTATTTAACCTACTGGCCCCGTCGATATTACATAGCATAGCCAGAGACATGTAACTATTATAAGTGAAGAAAAAGTGAAACAGGCCAAACGCTGGATTGAAATATTTAATCAGGCATAAGCAGGCGAAGATTTCAAGGGCGGTGCTGGTTTCATTGCCGATCTGAGAGCCCGACGGGCCAGATCAGAGCAGGAGCTCGACTCAAGATGGGGTCTGGCAGCGCCCAGCTGAAGATGCTGCAGTTATTTCACAAAGCCTCTGCTTTTCGCCTGACTTCCTCAGAGAGTGACAGCACAGACGACGAGCGAAGGTCTTTCCCAGAATCCCGAGTCGCCTACCTGGCGTGTGTGCGCACACGTGTGTGAGTGCCCACGCTCACTGTATGTGATGGGAGAATGTTGTTCTTCCACAGCTACAGGGTGCAGTCATCTTCAGGTCACGGAAAATCCAGAGAGAGGATTTAAGGAAAAAAAAGGATTATAAAGGTGTAATGGCGTGGTGTGTCACTCAGCAGGTTAGGGATCGGTGCCCGTGTTCAGAGGGTCATGGGTTCAAATCTCGTGACCAGTACAGTGATCATATAACCATATAGCTCTAAGCCCAACTACCCGACGGCAGTGCTGGATGCTGGTAAACCCTGCTTTCTGACCCCTGGTTTTCCTCATGAGTACAATGCTGGTTAAGACAGTTAACTTGAATAAAATCACAGTTAAGAGCCTATGTTGTGTAGAATCCTAGAAAATGCATCCTGCAATAACCTCTGGCCTCATTCATAGAAATCTTTCCCATTTTGTTTAGCACAAAATCTCGGGATAGCCAGGAGAACAATTACGGGATAGCCAGGAGACCAATTGCGGGATAGCCAGGAGACCAATTACGGGATAGCCAGGAGACCACGTACGGGATAGCCAGGAGACCAATTACGGGATAGCCAGGAGACCAATTACGGGATAGCCAGGAGACCAATTACGGGATAGCCAGGAGACCACTTACGGGATAGCCAGGAGACCACGTACGGGATAGCCAGGAGAACAATTACGGGATAGCCAGGAGACCAATTACGGGATAGCCAGGAGAACAATTACGGGATAGCCAGGAGAACAATTACGGGATAGCCAGGAGACCACTTACCGGTCCAGTGCTGCTGTGACAACCCCATGATTTTCTTGGTATGCAGTTGCGCTGATTGGTACGTGCTCAAAATTTTTCTCATTTTAAGAACTTAAGGCATTAACTGATAAGAGCAGATTTATGTGTAAATGAAATCTACCAATAAGAAAGACCATAGCCAGTCACATGCCTTTTCCGCAGTATGAGTGATGCCTGGTTTCTTCATGTGAAATATTTTCCTGCTTTTTTTCCGTATGGAGCCAAGCAATACAGGGATGTGGGAATGGAGGAAACTTCTGTTCGGTGTTCCCTCATGAAATGATGCTTTACTTAGCATTTGAGCAAGTAGGAGTACAGGTACATATGAATGCCTTAAACTTCACATATTCCATCTTGTGCATACAGACATAGAGGTGAGAATGAAGTTTGGGGTCAGAGCCCAAGGTCAGGCCATTTGTTTAGTAGCATTTCAGTTAAGGGCCTTGCTCATGGGCCCAATGGAGAAATTACTATTCTGCCAAGAATGGGATTTGAACCAGCAAACATCTAATCACAAAGAAAGAGACCTAACCTTCTGGGCCCCACACCACCCCCCACAGGGGAGATTAGACCTTTTGGGTAAACAAGCATATAGAGAATATGAAGGACCGAGTGTTCACATTTGCTAGAAGCTCGCAGCTAGGATTTTCATCGTCTGACACTGCGGGCCTCAGACACGACAAGGGGAAACAGTAACAGATGCAGTGATGAGGAGCGAGGGAGAGGATGACTGACTGCAGCCCATATCCCTCAGTCGCCCATATTCATTTTCAAAGGTCACTGTCATTTTTATTGCATTATTTTCCCAGGCACTCAGACACAAATTCACACTCAAACAATTAGACCCCACTGAATTATGTTTACCCTGTTTAGTACCAGGGGAATGATGCAATTACTAACAGTTCCTCTAAAAACACAATTAAAGAATGATGTCATTATAGCCTTAATTGCCTCTGAAAGCCCCCACTGAGATACAAATACTACGAGTAATGTTAAAAGCCTCATTCAGGGTGAATGTGGACAGAGATGTATATGATCTGTGATGCATGACAGTTGAGCTGTTGAATGTTTCTGAATAGATCTACAGATAAGTGATGCTCTGGAACCTTCATTTTGATTGTTCGGGCGGCACACGGGCTGGATCGAGCGAATCATTTCTGTCGCTGTTTCGGCTCATCCCACATCCATCTGCAGTTCCTTCCTCCACCTGAGGTGGTGCTCTAATGAGCAGCACCGTGGCGATGAAGATGTGGATAGAGAGAGTGGGGAGGAGGGGGGAATGATGAGGAGGGTGAGCTCAAGGGATGAGTTAGACAACGCCGCCCATCGCTGTCCATGGTGCTGAATCCAAGCACAATAGGTCCAAGTGGCTGAAGTAGCCATTTCTCTCCCAAATAACGGTGCACCGTCCCTCAGAACCCATCTTGGTGGGGGGGGGTGAAAGGCGGCAGACAGAGTGAGAAAGGGAAGGACGAAGGATGCCGCAGACTTGTGGTGTACCGCCAAAATCTCCCCTAATTACAAAAGTGTTTGTTTGGGCTGTAGTGCATTACATGTACCTTCAGGGAAAGTGAAGATTTCTGAAATATAACACACCGTAAACACGCCGTCGCAAATACGACTGACCCGCTCTCACTTTGACGGCTTATTTCCAGTGTCCTTGCTTGCGAATACGCTGAGGAATATAAAGCTGAATAAGTTCTCATACCTTTTATATTATGCTTTATTAAGGTCGAAGCCAGGCATGTTACAGGAAAGACACTCCACAGAGACCTTTTACCATGGGGGCCACTACAAGTTAAACATCCCCCCCCCCCCCCACCACGGTGAGACATGCCACAGCTTGCAAAAAGGTTTCCATGACATTTTTCTTACCCGTCATTAAAAATCACCATACTTATCTTGAGGGACATTCAATGTCACAGAGCCACTGGAACAGACACTCGTCAGGAACTCTGGTTACGTAGTTTCTGGAGACAGTCTCCACCACAGGCCAGGAGGTTGTCTATAACAGTGTTTCAATGGTCATGATGTTCACTGAGAAGGTCTATATTCTTGCAAAGTATATATCACTCATGGCATTCCCTGTCACAAAAACCTTAATTATTTAAAGTCTTTTATATGTAAAATACAGCAATTTCTACTGTATGGTATCACCTATTTCATGCTACATGATGAATGACATATTCATACATTCCCACAAAAGATGTATGAACCTATAGTCTTTAAACCTCTAGAAAGTCAAAAATTCTAAGTTTGGAGGGGGTTGTTTCTTACAAAATCCGGGGCGTATTGTTGATATTTGATGTTTATCCAGATTTCCAGAATAGGTAACCAAAGCATAAAATATTTCATAGGACAGGGAAGTATGAGATGAGTCAACGTATTCCAGTAGGATGTGTCGCATTGGAAAGCGGGCCACACAGAGTTTGTACTAAGTATTTACATATTATAAAACTTCATATAGCGTGATAGTCTCAGGAGGTGGCACTGCAGGTACAGCAGTTGGCTGGGCACTGTTTTCTGTCTAGTTGAGGCTTGCTGGAGGACCTGAGGGAATCTGGAGAGAAAATCCAGAATGAGTCACTCATAGAGGATCAGATGTCTCTCTACAGACAGCGGTAAAAACAGGCTGCAGTAACTTGAGATTCCAGCTCTTTGTGGAGAGGAGACACTGCTTAAAGTACAGATATACCTTACATAAACGTCTTCATAAATACCTTATAAACATCTCATTTAAACTCAGATATTCAGCTATGAATACCTAAAGAGTCAATGAACCATTTAATAGCATGTCGAACAAAAAATACAGCTCGTGTTTGGTGAGATTTTTCCATGTTTCATGTGACATTTTCTGATGGAAATTTTAATGAGCCGATGACAAGCCCTGATACTTCAGATCCTGAGCGAAGCGTTTAATTAATCAGCGAATCACAGCGAGTCAATCACTCGAGGATAATGACATTTTGGGATAATCCAAACTGGCAAGGGCAAGCCTCCTTCATTACGGTGTGATTGGCGAACGAGCAGTTCCCGCGACAACGCTGTGTTTACGGTAAACGGCGTGATGCGGGTAGCGACAGGTAACTGGTTAACATGAGCACCGCTCCTGGGGCTTTCAGGCCAATTTTAGCGGGATTCATTTTAATTAAGTTGATCTGAAATAATTTCATTCCAACGTTAGCAGGGAACTGCTCGCCTAGGCCTCGTGCTACTCCATCTGGCTCTCCCATCTTCCCGCTGTCCGTGCCTCTCCAGCCAGCTACGGCTGGTCCAGACCTCTGCCAGCCTTCTGCTCCTCTTCCCATCCAGATACTCCCACATCGCAGCCTCTCCCCGCATCCGTCACTGGTCACCGACCATGGTTGGCACCGGATTGCATCATCGCTCAGGGCATCCCGGGCAGAGCACGGAACTGAGTCCTCGCTGCTTGCCATCTCTGTCTGTCACCGACCATCACCTTTCCTTAGCCCTCCGCTTAGCTAGGTGCCCATTGCTTTCACTTCCCTACTCTGCCAGCATCACTGTCCAAAGGGTCTCCACAAGAGGGCGCCCTGGCAGATCCATCTGAGTTAAGTGACTGTGTCCAAAAAAAAAAAAAACAGCATGGCCACTAAACATGGCGACTTTAACCTCCATGCTGTTGGCTAGTGTGACATGCTCGCTTCCTCTCCCTAAAGCATCCCCTGCAATGTCAGGAGCTCCCATACATCAGCTCGTTCATCAGTCCATTCTATGGCCATGGTGAGCCAATCCCAGCAAGCACAGGGAACCATGGCAACATGCCGTAGCATTAGCATCACTAATGCTAATCTCGCCTCTGCTGGATCATCTACAGCATCTATCTGAGATCTTGTCTGCACGCAGGGGCAGGTGTCTTGTTTCTGGGGTCCCAGTCTCTGCCTGGGTCTTTGGAATTCCCACTGGCATGCTCAGTGAGAAAGTGCTTCACTAAGAATATAAACAAAACAAATGGATTTGATGTCCTCTGTGCTCTGAAGAGAGGCACGTCAACCTTTGATGTGTGCGTGTGACCCTGTTATGGGGCCCTGTGCCCATTTACATGGAAGTGGCCCTTGGCCGCGGAGCCTGAGGTTACATTAGAGCCTGTTTACCAACGGCGCGCTTTGGGAAATTTCAAAAATACATCCCGACGTTCAGCAGCCTTCTAATTAAGCATGAATAGCTACAAATGGACAGAACACAGGCTGCAGAGCTTTCCGACAAATATATGCACATGGAGCGCATATTTTACCTCTAATTAACTAAACGCGAGTCATGCACCCAGCGGCCGGACAGCGTGGTTTATAATTATCCGCAACTTCAGAGAGAACCTCTAAAAGCCCCAGGCGTTGCCCTCGGCCCATGGCCCCAGTAGTGCATGCTGGGAGCGAGGTGAAGGCTGTCCAGCGGCTGCTGGTCCCAGGGGACAGCCCGCTGGCAGTGTGGGGTGCTGAGGGGGACATGCTACTTAACTGGGTCCTGAACCCAGAGTGACAGCACGGCTGTACTTTAATCTGCTACCGACCTGCTTACTTATTCATGCCAAAGCTGGTGGAAGACATTTGGTGTCCAGTGCTGAAAGTGACATCATTCGCAGTCAGCATGGAGGTTTGCGGGCCCCCTGTTGGCCACAAACAGTTGCTTCACTTTGTGGGGGGGGGGAGCATAAGCAACTAACCCACCCCTTTAGATAGATAGATTGATCGACTGATCTGGTCTTGCTTCTATTCGGACAGGAGTGAGCAGGAGCTCATGCTCTTCTCCAGAGCCAGAGTCCGTTTGCATAAAATCCCCCCCCCCCCCGCCACACACACACCTCCCCGTGGCTGCATCTGCTCTCCTGGTTAGCATCGCAGCACCCTAATCATGTGACTATGACACCGAGGCCGCCTGAGAAGTCGCCTTGGATAAGCCTGATTGATAATGGCTTTTTTATTGAGACATATTTCCTCCTCGTAGGGGGGTGCAGGGAGGGGGGCACTGTGTCTCCCTGATGCCAAACATCCACCGGATACGTCGGCGAGCAGAAACCGTCCGTATCTTTACGCCCCACTACAGAACCATTAGGTTCTGGTCCATATCTTTCAATACATGGGCCTGCTGTAAATTGTTTATAACGGACCCAAATCCACGCATCTCCCCGAATGCCTGATGCGTTCCCGTTTCCTGCTAACATGGACATTTATTCATGAGAGCTGAATCCAACCGGAATATGAAGACGGTGGTCATAAAGATTAACAGGGGGAAATTTGTATTAATGACTTAGATTTTGGCTCCACCCCAACACAATGATGCATATGCAGGAAGCCCTGCTCTGCTCATATTACATTTATAATGAGCTGATTTTGATTGTATGTGTAATTAGGTGTCCCCTCCAACTGTGCTGATTGACATGCCGGGTGGCTGGAGTTCCGGAGTCTATCCCAGAGGCATAAGGAGGGGGCTAAGCAAGGGCATAGCCAGCATTCAGCCCCCGCAGGGTGGGATGTCAGGCTGGCACATTTTATGAAGATGCACACGTGATTCTATGCACACGCATACCCATGGCAGTCGAGAGACATGGGCAACAGATACTGACCTGATACTGACATCAGAGTTTGGTTGGGGAGCTGGAGAACTGGGTAGTGATCTCTGCTGACATGGGAGGAGAATGTGGGACTTAAACACAGCACAGAGACAGAGCCAAGAACAGATTAGGACCAGGGGCGCATATGTGGTAGGTCCACAGGGCTACTGGCCCCATCTCAAAGCTGATTGGCCCCTGGAGTGTCTTTCCTCAGTCACTCACTGATTCAAAACATTTAATTGGCTAATTGTTAGGTTGGCCCTTCCGTGTGAATTATGGTCCCTCTTATGCCCTCCATCTTAAAAAAGCCTAGAATCTCCCCTGGTCAGGATCATGGTGGTGCAAAAGCTAACATGCAAAGAAAAAAACCAACAAACCGTTAAGAACTTATGACTCGTCACATCTGTTACTGTCCATGTCTATGGAACTAGATCAGGAAGCAAAACCTTATAAAGTATTTCTGTTGGCCGGCAGCTCATAAATATTTGTGGTTTGTGTTTTTTTTTCTTTCAGGGCAGAACATAATCTCCCTCTTTTGGCAGTTAGCTGACGCTGCATCTGATTTTGTTACCCGGTATGCATAAGTTGTGTGAGTGTGTATGTGTGTGCACATTTCTATGTTAAGCCCCGTTTGTGCACACTTACATATCCTTGTCGATCATAAATCACTTTATTTTTTTCCTCACCGTGGTCCAAAGGGAAATATTTTCCACTGTCGCAAGAATAACATAATAATAAGTTCTGGGTGGCAGGAAATAGCTTGTTAAAACAGCACAATTGCCCTAAACGTACAAGCAGAGCTCCAGCCGGACATGCCGTCTGAGAAAATGTATAAATGTTTTTGTATACTTATTGTTTTGACTGAGTCATTAGCTTTGACCTTCGCAGATCAATTGTGCAGCTAAATAAATAAACCCTGGATTCAGGGGTTATTTTTTCATATCTTTATTTCGGTGGTATCCAGTGTTTTTCAGAAGTCATTCTGAATGGAGAATTATGTAAAAGAGAGAATAATCAAAGACCAGGCCAAAATAATCAAAGAGCTTCACTGCGGGGAAGATCAGAGGTTGTTTTTAAGCTCCGGTCTCATTTTGAGATGGACATTACAGTGACCTACCGGAGAAAAGCCTGTCCCTCCCCCATGGACTTGACTTCACTTTTTTCCCAAGAACATTGTTTCTTTTATTAATGTCAATATGAGATCCTGCCCCTGGCCACACCCCCCTGACATCTGACTCCTCCCTCTCTTCCCCCAGCTGTCCTTCAGGTGTCCATCTCACTGAATAAGGTGGAGCTCAGCGTCGGAGAATCCAAATTTTTCACCTGCACAGGTAAGCATACATTGAAATCTAATTGCCCCCAACGGATAGACAGTTCCAGGAAGTCCAGTGCCTTTGTGACAGGATTATGTAAATATCATGCTTCTTTCTGACTGGTAAGGGTGCCTGGTGTAGCCGTCTCTTATTCAAGCGCAGATGAAGCAGAAGGACAGAATAATGATACTGGTTTCCAGGGCTCACCGAGGGACCGCTATTCCCAGTAAAAAAAATAAAAGCTGCCGAGCATCTGTTATCGCTTGTTGTTGTGAGAGATTTTAGGCAGAGCATGTGTGTGTCGGGACCAGGGGGACTTTTAGTGCGATATCACTCCGCGCCGGTCTACTATGGTAAAACTGTACGTATATATTAGGCGTTAGGGGAGGAGCCGGGGGGGACATATAGGAGCCAAGGGGAGGGGCTAAGGATACCTTTGGGTGATGATGGAATGGGAAGTTGTTAAAGGCAAGGCAGTGGAGTGGAGCTCAACTGAGGGGGTGGAGCCAAAGTTTATGCCGTAGCAAAGGGGTGGAAGCAAGCGTGCATGTGATAAAGATATTTAGCAAAAAGGTGGAGTATAGCCATATAGAAGGGGGGCAGAATGGAGCTAAGGTCATATATTGAGATAGAGGGGTGGGCACACAGGTGGAGGTGGAACGAAAATGGTCTGTGACAGAGCTACCACCACAGATGAGCGATTTCGGGTGAGGCCACCTTTACCGTAGTTTGGTGGGGTCAGGGCTGTAGAAGACTAGCTGGAAATGGGGTTCCAGTAGCAGCAAGGATGAAAGCTGCAGCTTTATGCCACTTATGCTAATGCTAGAATAAACAATCAGGCTCCAGCTCTCAGTCTCCCCCCCCCATACCCCCCCCCAGAGAGACTCACCATCACTCACACGTCCCACCTGTTTGTTTTCCTTTGGCACAATCTCTCCTCAGGGGTGGGGCTGCAGCGGGGAGTAGAACCTCCAGCATGTGAATGTGCCGGGATGGGGTGTGTGTGTGTGTGTGTGTATGTGGTGGGGGGGCGGCGTTGCCTTGGTTACTGCAAACTCAGCCTTCCATGCTGTTTTGCATTCATTGCCTCCGCCGTTGCCCGTAGGATGGCACGAGACGGCAGCCCTGACTCCAGTGAGCAGGCTGGTAGGCAGGGGGGCGCCATTACAAGCTTTTAAAGCCATTAGCATTACCCGTCTCCAGCTGCCTGTAGTCCAGATTCAGCCTCCAACTCACTTCCAGCCATCGTTTCCATGTAATGCTGGCTGCATGCCATTGGTCCTTTCCCTGGACCCCGTCCCTATTCTGACCACAGTTACTATGACGTTGTGGTTGCATGCGGCCCTGATCCAGCCCCACTAGCCCCTCTTTCAGAGCCCGGAAGCCTCCTTCCACCCTCACTACCAATCCCTACAGGGGAGGTACAGAAGCCAGCATACTAGGTACCAGTTCTGTCTGGTCCATTTGAAGCTCTTTGGGAAGTATTAGCGCGCATCTCAAGAAAAGCCCAATGCCCTAGCGTGCTTGGTAATCCCTATGCCGCGCCGGACGAGAACCAGCTGTGCGCCATCGAGACGGGCTCCCGAGGTGCCAGCTGGCAATTAACACGCACGAGGGCCTGTTGAAAATGAGAGGATGGCCCCAGGGACGGCTCTCGCAAACGCGCTTCCCCCGCAGAAGCTCGGTGTGGTAGCGGCCGTCATGCAGCGACATCGCCACAGTGACAGAGTTACTGTGCCCTGGAGGGGTCCAATGAGACTTCCCCCGGGGCAGGCCCTTCCCTACCCAGACCCCACATCTTTCCTGTTGTCTCCATGTGACCCTTGCACGTTCCGTATAATAGGCCCTCAGAGACAAACCCACAACCCCAGGGATGATTATGGAAGTCCTGGGAATGTTTACAGAACGAGAGACAGAGAGAGAGAGAGATGAAAGCAGGAGCGACTGGATCAAGCCTCCTGCAGTGCACACATCCATTTTTTCCCCAAACAGAGTTACTTAAGTCACTGCATGTAAATGAGAGGATAGGTTCCCTAAAAAGCTAAATAGCACCACCGGCCTCCTGCGGTGTGATCCGCCCCGGTGACGGGATCCAGAGAAACATCTAATATGAGACAGTATACGTAAACAGACACGCGGCAGCACCCGGAGTGCTAAATCGGTACGACACCCTGGTTGACAGGTCGCTGGCTGTGTTCTACCGCCCCACACATACTCACCCCCCAACCCCGAACTTCCAAAATTGCAGCGAATGAACTCCTTGGGGTTGCCAATGGATCTGTTCATCCACAGGGTGCTGGAGCGCCCTCTGCTGGACTGCCCCCAGAATGCACGCAATTTTTGCTCATCTTGTTTGCCCATCCCTGTGGGAGACAGTGCCCTTGGAGGGGTTTTTTTGGCACACAAGATGACAGCAAAAGCAGCAGGACCTCCACCTCTGCATCGCAGTCAGGCCATGTATAAAGATATCATCACTGAAGCCTCGGTACACTAGAGGACCATCATGCTCTGCAAATATAACCAATATATAAACTGTCAAAGCCCAGGTAAAACATTCATTAATATTCCTGTCTATGTGAATTAACGCACTCATGTGCTGTAAATATTCTTTCCGGCATGCCGCCTTTTTGACGCCAAAAAAAAAGTGCTTTTAAGGGCCAGCAATACGTTCTGGAAATTTCCGACGCATCTATTTCGAGAACGGGACATTAATCTTTCCAGTCTTCGGTGAGCAGCTTCCAAGTAATGTCAACATCATTAAGCATTATCGCTAATTAGTCACAGCTGAAACCCCTCACCGCTTCCTGGAAACTGACACACCTGTTACTGCAGGATTTTTTTGGGGGGAGGGGGGCAAGCCCCCCCTCCTCCCCCTGTCTCCCACCTTATGCATGGCCGCAAACAGGAAATCGAAGCAGTTGTGGGCCGCGGCGACGCATCGGCCTCGCAAACAGCCGTCGCTCCTTGCCGCGTTTACACTGCCAAAGTTAATGAGGTCACATAATGCAACTCCCGAATGCCACATCTCAACAGCTTTCTCCCAGAAGAGCTGAATCAATTACCGCAAAGCATGATGGGTAGAAGCTGACAGCACTACTGGGGTAAAGGCATAGCTAATTTTTACTCTTATTAGCTGAGGGGCATGTGTACATAGTCAACATTACCCAGGGTGAGACAAGGATAATATCCTTTTCAATATTTCGCTGTTCCCGGATGAATTGTCTCTAATTGTGAAAGATTTTTATCTCCAAAGCCTTGTCTTGAGTGAATTATTATTGTTATTGCTCATTAATCAGGATTTATCTTTCCACAAGAGCTAATGCAGAAGTTATTTGTGGAATACAAAGAAAATTAAGTTAAAAATCAAATTGCACAAAAATACATGGCTGTGTCATTTTCCAGTTTATGACTAACTGCACTGAGAACGAGCACCCTGTCAGAATTCATTTCTCCTGGAGACTTTGCGGGTGGAGGATACTGATTTATGGTGCTCTGTGCACACTTTTCTGTAAAAAAAAAAGCACACACTCTGCTGGACTAGTTTTGAAGTTAGAGAAAACAGTACACTTTTGACCTTGATATTCTGCTAAACACAAATGTGTCGGCTGTGTGCATCTGACTGCACACTTACTGCCTCTTCTTGTGTGTGCTGAAGTGTGCCTGCATGCAAGGGCGTAGGAGAGAGTTTGATATTGGGGGAGATGGCTTAATAATGTAAATGAAGCCAAATTAAAAATTGAGGGGTACATCACCACCCCAAACACCATCGACCCCCACCCCCCACCACCCCGCCTGTACCTACACTGCTGCCTGTGCATGTGTGTGCCTGTGGTCTTGTGTATGTGTTTGAACGCGACCTTGATACAGAAGCTAGACAGAAGTGGAGCTGGGAGATTATCCTTGTTATGGACGAGAGCGATTTGGAGGTAGAGAGAGAGGGAGAGTGAACTGGACGGGTTTGTGGTCAGCCTATCCAAAAGTGCCAGACCAGATCCAGCGTGAATCCAGATTTAGTTATCTTGTCATACAAAAGAGAGCAGACGGAATGTGAGGCCAGGGCGGCTTTGGGAGCGTATCCCCAGAGGAAGGGCCAGAGGAGGACTTGCATTTCCAGAAGCCCAGATCGTACGATGCTCATCACAGCTGAGCACAGAAGATAATGCATGTGGCTGCTGTAGCGTGACCTTCACCATCATGGGCCTCACTCGTCAGTTACTGAAAGTTTTCAATTTGCTGTGCAGATTGTGCCTGTGCGAGACCCACACTCTTGTACAGACCCCCCTGTAACCCTCCCATTTTTGGCACCTTCCAGCCATTGGGGAGCCCGTCAACCTGGAGTGGTACAACCCACAGGGGGAGCGCATCGTCTCGTCATCACGCGTGGCCCTGCATACAGAGGGGGTGCGGTCACGGCTCACCATCTACAACGCCAACGTAGAAGATGCCGGAATCTACCGCTGTCAGGCCACCGACGCCGGCGGGCAGACGCGGGAGGCCACAGTGGTGCTGGAGATTTACCGTGAGTGTTCCCGAGTGATGCCAAAGGTCAGAGGTCACTGATCTTTTAACTGTATCACAAGGTCAGACGGGTGATTATATCACCTTGCAAGAGACGGTATCTAAAATATGAATTCCTTCTCTTGGTACTTAAAGAAGTTGTGAATGGAAAAAAAATACCAAATACAATAAAGCCATAGAAGCTATAAACAGAGGACAGGATTGAGCTCTGCAGAATTAGAGATTAGTGTAATCTCGAAGGAACAAAAGGCAAACTCTAAAACGTTTTTCCTTCTGATTATTAGTGATGGGAGGATTGGGCCTTAGAAGGCACACCCACAGGGTTTATCGTCACTGGACAGCAAATGATTGACAGACCATAATAATCCCTCACACCGTTAGTTTCGGGACCTTATTCCACCAGCCACCATTTGCTGCAACTTTTTAACTTTACGTGAAAGCACATAAAATTTTTATCACCCAGAAGATATGCGTATTTAGTTAAATATGGACCAGTTTGTATAACATTTATAGAAAATGTTTCATTATGTTTAATTTATTATTATGTACTCAAAGTTTATTTTCACTTATAGGATAAGATAAACCTTTAATGACCCCATGGTGGAATTCTTGTGCATACAAAAGTAAAAGGTTATTAGGTTGGCATTTGTGAGCTATTTGTTTATCAAGGACGTGTTCATCCATTCAGGAGCTTCTCCTGGTGAGGGACCAAAATACAGAAAATCAGCAGATACTGTACCTATTAAGGACTTAATTCATATTAGATTAGGAGTTAGGAGTTAGGAGTTACGTTCGGAGTTACATTGTGCTCATAATCCACCTCATCGATAGAGCTAACGCTGACTGCTGAATCCTTGTTGGACGTTTTCTAGCCTCCCCCCTCCTGTACAGGAGAAAGGCCATGTATGTTTTCGGTCTCTGCCGATGAATGACACTGCGATTGCGGGGAGCGGCAAATTGAGGTCGGCCTCGCTTTGTTTGGATGCCGGTAGAGCCTGCTTGATGTGAATGTGTATCTAATTCCGCGAGCCACGCAGCAGCTGTTTCAGAGAGACAGCGAATGCTCACACACGCACATGTGCACGCACAAAACGCACCCTTTCAATTTACGAACTGGAGAGCCGTGGAGTAACTACCCCCCACCCTCCGTGTATCACGTTAAATTGCCGTGCGCACTCAGAATGAAAGGAAAGGGCAAATGGAAACAGCCAATGAAAATGAAGCAAAAACGCAGGGGGGGGACAAAACTGTGCAGAGAGATTAAAATTAAAAGCACGTGTGAATATTTTTGCAGGAATAGGATGAAGACAATCCAAAATAAATGAGAGCTGCAGAGTATTTTGGACTCCAGTGGTTTTTCTAGATGAACGAAAATCAGAATCCTTGGTGGGGGAGGGTGGGGTATTAATTTAACAGACAATTTTATCCAAAGTAACATTCATTTCTGAGGAAGCAGGGTTAGCTTGTCCCTGGAGCCATTGGGAGTCTTGTTTAAGGACCCAATGGTGAAATCATTTGCTAGCAACTTTTCGATCACGGGCACAGAGACCTAACCTGTTAAGCTACACACCACACAAGAAAAGCCTTCAAGATTCACAGATATAGGAGTGTCACATGACACGGACAGTGACAGCTGTTCAGTAAATAGTCTGATGCTTTTACTCAGTTTCTCATTCTCATACTCAGGTAACTGACATGAATATCTGTCATTGGAGAGTGGATGGCAGTTTCAGAGCCTCTACTGGGGTCTCCACTAATGCAGAATATTTTAATGTTTAATAAAAATGTCCGCTTACGTGAAGGCTTTTCAACGGCCACCCCAAAGTGGTCCTGGTGAAGCTGGCAGGCCTGGCAGAAGGCTCAGTCATGTCCCACCCCACTGTCAGAGGCTCAGCTACACTGCAGTGATTTGTGCCACTGCTGTCAGATGACCAGCCTGAAGAGGGCGCCATCCTAACTCGTCCCACTGCTATCTCAACCCCTCCTCTTCTCATGTGCATACTGTCAGCCACCTGTTTCCCCCTCCACCCAGGATTTGCTGAGCGATGAGGAGAGCGCCATCCACCCAAACTTGGATGCCACCACTACGGCCGCATCGTAAACAAGCTCGTAAACAAGCGCCAAGATATAGGGGAAGGGAGTCACCCCTGTGGTTTTTATTTATTATTTTTTCCTGGATCTCCTGCTTGCCGATGACTAATGCGACGTCCCAGGGGCTGCATCCAGACCCTATGGCTTGGCCACATTTTTTAATGTGATGCTGATTGCTTCCCTGAGCTTTTATGCTAATTTCTTTTTGTTTTGTCTAGCAGACGCAACCAAAATATAATGGGAAATTTAAATGGTTTACATGGGTTTACACGTCCATGTACCTGTGCCACAGAGAGGCTGACCTTCCGGGAGGTTCCATCACCCCAGGAGTTCCGGCAGGGGGAGGTGGCCGAGGTGGTGTGCGACGTCACCAGCTCGCCCGTGCCCGTGGTGTCCTGGTACTACAACAACATGGAGATCACTGCCGCCCAACAAGGTGATGCCCCCCCCACCCCACGTCGCCATGACGACACAGGATCGTCTCCAGGGACGTGAATTTTCACATTAGTATGCAAATTTGGACTCTGTGACAAGGCATCTCGTGTCACAAATTGCATTAATAAACACTTCCTGTGTGTGTCAAAAACAGACAGTGTTAAGTCGCAGACTGACAGCTGCATTAAGCACGTTATATTAAGTAATTTGTGTGGTATTAATGGAATGGACCTTTAAACGTCTTTCTTCCATCTGCCAGACGATGCCTTCTGAATGGTTATCGTGTCAGACTCCATAATTCCAATTGCGGCCTGATAATCCTCACTGACAGGGCGCCTTTCATACGCACCCTGTGTACACGCAGATGTTACGCACTGTTGTTAGGCACCAAGGACCATGAATTATGAGGGAAATGTCATGGAGACCAGGCTCCTTTGGGACATCCGCTTCTTTCTCTCCTTCCCTGCCTCTGCTATTCTCCTGTTCCCTTGCTCTCCTCCTCTGCCTCTATTCTCCTCCTGTTCCCCTGCTCTCCTCCCCTGCCTCTGATCTCCTGTTCATCTGCTCTCCTCCTCAGCCTCTGATCTCCTATTCATTTGCTCTCCTCCTCTGCCTCTGATCTCCTATTCATCTGCTCTCCTCCTCTGCCTCTGATCTCCTGTTCATCTGCTCTCCTCCTCTGCCTCTGATCTCTTCCTGTTCCCTTGCTCTCCTCCCCTGCTCTGTTCTCCTGCTCTCTTCTTATTCTGTTCTCCTCCTGTTCCCCTGCCCTCCTTCTCTACTTCTGTTCTCCTGTTCCTCTGCTCTCCTCCCCACCTCAGTTCTCCTCCTGTTCCCCTGCTCTCCTCCCCTCCTTCTGTTATCCGGTTCCTCTGCTTTCCTCCTGTCCCCCTGCCTCTGATCTCCTGTTCCTCTGCCTGTTTTCTTCCTGTTCCTCTGCTCTCCTCCTCTGCCTCTGTTCTCCTGCTCACATCTTCTGCCTCTGTTATCCTCCTGTTCCTCTGCTCTCCTCCCCTGCCTCTATTTTCCTGTCCCTCTGCTCTCCTCCCCAGCCTCTATTCTCCTGTTCCCCTGCCTCTGTTCTCCTCCTGTTTCCCTGATCACCTCCTCTGTTTCTGTTATCCTGTTCCTCTGCTCTCTTACCCACCTCTGTTCTCCTCTTGTTGCCCTGCTCTTCTCCTCTGCCCCCATCTCCTGCTCTCTTTTGCCTGTCTTCCTCCTGTTCCCATGCTCACCTCTTCTGCCTCTGCTATCCTACTCTCCCTCCTGCCTCTGTTCTCCTCCTGTTCCCCTGCTCTCCAGCCAGTCCCTTGCTCTCCTCCCTTCCCCCTGCCCCCCTCCCATGCCCTGCTCTCCAGGTAGCAGGCTGCCTATTCGCTCTCTGTGTCCACAGTGGAATTGGTTACCTGTGCTCTTTGTTTGAGCAAACAGATGAGTAGGCCAGTGTTCTCCAAGCCCTCGGGGTGGAGCTCTGTTTGGGATCTCGGGGAGCAACATTGCATACCTCTCTGTCTGCTCGGGGAAGCAGTGCACCACAAAGAGAAAAGCTCAGCTTCAATGTGAAACAAACATGGGATAATAGAAATAAAATTAAATGTGAACAACTGAGCAATTTGGGCATCTAAACAAGAGCCATTCATAGTTTAAATTTGAAGATTTTACATAGTAATGTTCTCCAAACCACCATCTGAAAGTATCACATCAGATTATATGGATAGAAAGACAGACAGACAGACACTCTCCCATAAATTGGTCTTCAGGGCAGATGTAGACCTTCTGCCAAGACCGTCTGGCTCTTCTCAAGTTGCATTTCAGCTGCTTAACTGTTTCCCCCCTCCTGTCCACAGCCATGACCAAGTCATTTGGTTAAAATTTTGTAGTAATGACAAAACTCTTCATGTGTCAAATAGCCATTATAGGTGGCTTTTCACACCTAGAACATCACAGATTATTGTTTAATCTGTCGGATTATAAAGTCTGAAGCTGCACTGCAGCATGATGCTACGCGAATGCAGATGCTGCCCCCCACACCCGGTACAACCCCCCCAACCCTTTTGTGTTCCCCTAACCCCCACCTTGGCAGATCGATTCCAGGTTCTGGCCAACAACAACCTGCAGATCCACAAAGTGAGCAAGACGGACGAGGGGGTGTTTCGCTGCGAGGCGCGTGTGGAGGCCAGGGGCGAGATCGATTTCAGGGACATCATCCTCGTCGTGAATGGTGAGTGCAGCGTCGGGGGTCGGGTGGGAGACGACACCTGCTGCACGACGTTACCTCTCACAGGCCCAGGGTTACCATGCTGTACTCATAATACCCCACGGAGCTGCCCCTGTGTTCAGTGGTGGTGTTTAGCGACATTCAAACCATGCATTTGCGTGGGGCCCTCTGTTGGCCACAAACAGTTACTGCACTAAATGTTAAATGAATGTGCTCCTTATTTAGGAGATGCTGAAACAGCATGTTCTGATAACCAGCTAGCTGGTTATGATCTTCCTCTTCTACTCACTAGCTGTTTATTTAGTCTGAAACACCTGACGGAGGTGGGCGGGCCCCAAAGTTTGAGTGGGACTCGAGAAACAACAAATCTGCTTCTGCCTGTCTATAACGTCAGAGATACTCAGTCCTGATTGGTGGGTTCTGTTGCCATGCCAACATCAAACACAGGGACAGGCTAGGATTCGCCGGGTCTCTGGTCTTCCCAGCCAGGTCCTCACCACACTCCTGCAGGTTGTGCGGATGTGGTTTCCCAGTGCTTGCTGCTCTCATGTATGCACTTGCGTCTTTGGGAGAGGGGAGATATTTTATGCCAAAGGCATGACAATATACTATTATGTAATATACTATGTATGATAGGGTTATGAAGGTAATAAAATAAAGAGCCAGGCAGGTTTTAAAGATCGTGATGATTTTACACCATACTCAATATTTATGTATCTGCAGAAGGGTAACACAAAGATATACAAGATCCTCAGAGAAGTGGGAGTATTTTATTCTCTTTCTTGTATTTTCGTAGCCAAGAACATTATTGATACCCTAAAAAAACAGTAATGATTTTCACAGCCAAACCCTGCAGCAGCAGGCAAAGATGACAGAAAATTCAATTATTATATATTTTTTAGATGTTTTCTGGCGGGAATTTGACACAGCCAATCAATGCTATTAGATTTTACACATTGGCGGCACCCAAATGAGCTTACGGCTGGCAGGATCTGCTTAAAAATATGAGTTTTATGGATTTGAAAGTATTCTGTGACATGGAGCCGTCATCCCTGCGCTGATCCGCCGCTCTGGACACAGAGTTCAGATACTGCTCAGAGGCTCAGCTGCATGTTTGCACTTATAATCGCAACTAAATGCTTTGCCTGGGTGAGTCTCTATTAACCTGCTCAGCAGAGAGGGCCGTATTTTCAATCCGTCCTTGTCTCATGGGCAAATAATTGTCCCTCACCTTTGCATCATGCATTGTTCCCTTATTGTATATGTGCATGTGTTTTTATTTTATTATTAATGTTGGTCTTTTGTTGTTGCTGTTTTCATTGCGGCTCTAATTTAATAGGCAAGCTGCAGAATCTGGCCACTAAAGGAATCAGACCCAGAAAATAAAAACGCTGCTTTGCTATCGGCAGAGTTTATATCTTATCATTACCAAGGCCTCTCCACTCGAACAACCACTCAGACAAGGAAACAAAAAGTTTGAAATATGGATTTGGAGACCATTTAAGACTTTTAACCGGGAAGGGGGCTCTGAAGGGGCCCGCCTCAGCCATAACAGTCCAAAAATGAACTTTATTCATCTGAAAATATGAGGCAGACATCATGTTTCTTTAGCAACTATGAAATATCCATAAATAAAACGTGGTGATAGCCAATCAAAGCTCTCCATACTGGCACAAAGATTTTTTTTACTGATAGATTTAGATGGACAAGGCAACACGCCCTGTCACCATCAGTCACCTGACTACTAGTGCCGCTACAATTTGCCAGCAATCAGATTCTATTCAACGGCTCTCCCATCACGTGGACAGTGAGAACCAGACAGTCACAAGAGGTTGATGTTATCCGTTAGGTTCCTTAAAGACAGAATGAGCCGGATTTGTCAGTTGCTGTTTGTAAACATACCATTATTCTCCCTTCGTGGTAAAACCGTGGTCCCTCCTTCTCGGCTCAACTAGCAAGAGAGTGAGGCTGCAGTTAAATCTAGTCCACTTGCGCAAAATGAAATTATACTGGTGTGATAGCTAAGTCTGAATCTGATCCAGATCCTACCTTCATTATCACAGTTATTATTTCCCTAAGAAAACCAGAAAAAATAACGGCTCCCTTCAAAGGGCTGCTCCTCCCGACATTCAGAGCTGCCAGGTCCGCGGTTTTCCTGCCCAATTGGGCTATTTTGAAAATACAGTTCCGGATAAATATCAGGAGGTTGCGGGGTTTTGGGCTGTTTTCACAATGTTCCTCACGGCAGGTAAATAGAAACGAAAAGGAAATACTCTTGCAAAGAATGAATGAGAAATTTGAGATAAAGGAAAATTTAAAAATAAAAGCACAGCTTCCCAAAGATTTTAAATTTGACTGCTGATCAACGGTTTAACTTCTTATGTAATTATCACTTAACATAAATCTGATTTATACTCCAAAAAGCAACCCAATGCATACCTAATTACGATTATATTGTCTTGCTTTATTTATAATTTAGTAGCTGTACCACCCTAGTGCTGTTGCTCGCCAAACGCGAAGGTTAATCTATCAGTTGCTGGAGAACCTCAGGGGAGGCCACACAGCAGCCCGCCACTATCCAACAGCAATGAAAATGCAGAAAAAAAGAAACGGTTGTTTTTGTTTTTCTACCTCCGAAACGTTCAGTCCGTGGTAAAACCGCTCCCCATTACACAAGTCATTAATATTAGCGAAGGCGCCGGCACGGATGCGCGCTGACATTCAGCGCCTGGACGTGCGCTAAAATCAGTAATTTAATCTCAGGCGTAATAAAAATGTAACCCCAGTGCACGAAGGGGACATTTTACAAACGTTACGTTTTCATTTTTTTTCCAGAAAAGTAAGCTGTCTTTATGTTTCCATGTAGCGAGCTGCCTGAGGACCCCGTGACATAGTCCTAAACGTTATTTAAATTGGAAATCATTTTCCAACTGGCAGCACTTTAAAAATCAGCTTCATCTTAAATGGTGCATAAGGGCAAACTATGATTGGGGCTTTGTAAATGTTTGTCTTCCATTTAAATGATAAGCTTACAATTTTAAATAACATTTTAAATATTTAAAAACAAAGAATACGCAATCTTATCCTTATTGAATGAAGCAAAATAACTAATTGAATAGTTTATTTAATACATTAACGGACAGATATACAGAGTTTATGTAATTCACAGCAGCATAATTCAAGAATGGATTGATACATGACATTTTCCATTGAAAAATACACACACACACATATATATATATATATATATATATATATATATATATATATTTTACCAGCCCTAAATAGATGTTCTGTTTGTCAGTCACCCTGAGATGGTGATTGTTGTTTGTGAATGTTCCGGGTCCTTCCTTAGTCTGAGGAAATATATGACTTGACAGCAGGTTTCCCAAGTTTCTTCAGAGCGGATAAATGGCCCTTCTCCTCCACTGTGCCAGACAAATTGTGCCTGAGCGGGAAAGTCATCCGTAGTCACGCCAGGGACAGTTCATCTCAACATTTATGGGGGCCACGTCGCCTTGTTTTCCTCTCGCGCCAATGCTTCAGACAGGGACTGTCAGATTTGTGCCTTCTGGGGTTGCTGTTGGCTACCTTCCAAGTGCTGAGGTATACCCTGAGGTACAGGAGACTGCCAACCCCCGGGGTCAAGTTTCTATGAAGGACAGTCCTTGGGTTTTCGTCTATGTGAATGCTTGACCCACTGAGGACAATTTTGCTTTCAATATTGGTAGGGGTGTCAGCCCAGAACCCCCCACCCCCCTAAACACACACAGTACTCCCATAATATTGGGGGAACACATCGCTACCGTCCAAACCCAAATCTGCCCACCCCCCCGAAACTAGAGGGACATGGGAAAAAAAAATAAAAACACCCCCAAGAAGGAGGCATGGTGTAAGCATGCCGAAAAGCGTACCCTTTACTGCCCTAATGCCTTAGTCTGCCATATACTACTGTATACACCCTCCTCCCTCTCCTAAATTCCTGTATCCCTACCTATAACCTTCTTAAGGATGTCCTGCAGGTTCGTTGCAGTGAGTACCTCAGGAGTATGATGTGCCTTCGCATCTTCTGTACGAATACACAAACGTAAATGCCAAAACCCCACCTGTCGGACAAGAGATGCTTTATTCTTAGGCCAAACGTCATTTGGCACACATCAGTATCTGAAGACCAGTCTTTAAGTTTACATTTTATTTATGTAGTAGATGCTTTCACCCAAAGGGGCCTACATTCATCAGAAAATCTCTGGAATAACTGGGGGTTAAGGGCTCAACAGTGACATCACTCTGCTAGTCAGGGGATTTGAACCAGCAACCTACCGATCACAGGCATAGTAACCTAACCTGCTGAGCCAGTGTCAAGTCACTTCAGAGACGAGTACCTTCAGAAGGAGCATGCAGGGGGAGAGGGACAACACGGCACCGTTAGCGGAGGCGAAGCGCCCACACTCCAGCGAGCAGGCGGGAGGCACCTCCATGGAGAAGCAGAGACAGCTGATCAGAGCTGACAGGGTGTACGACATGCTGTGCCACGTCGACGCAGCCAGGTGCACTGCAAGTGATGCAACACGGACACAGAAGCACAGGATTCATTCAGAAAGTAACAGCGAAGCAGTCAAGGTCAGTGCATAGCCGCACTGAGCCGCGCTGTTTCCAGCCTTTTAGTGATTAGTTTTACCAGCAGCCCTTCTCACTTTCTTAATGTGTTCAAGGTGAGGGATTTATTCAGCTGTAAGGGACCAACTCTCTAACGTTCACTATATCGGCACATTCTGATTTTACCTTTTCAAGGTCAGGGTTGAGGAAGTAGATGCAGGTACGTGACCTGTGACACATTCCTGCAGAATATTACATACTAGATTTTTTTTTTTCTAAAATAACTTGCTTCGTACATCTGTCAATGTCTAATCTATCTTATTTACCACGTTTCAGGATCTGATCATGCGCAAGATTTTATTTAAACATAGTGAACACTTGATCGCACAGATTCTGTGTGTGAATCTGCAGTCCCACACGTCTGGTGAGAGGAATCAGTACTTAACCCGGGATAAAGCCCTCGATTTGAAACAGTAATGATACGAAAGCCCAAGATTCAATTCTGCCAGTTTTCTTTATTTCATTATTCAGATTAATCACGGGTCATTCCCAGTTGGTGTGGTCGACTCTTAACTCTTATGGTCACGCCTGGATTTGGCAAGGCTGGCCTGTGGTGCTCTGCGAAAAATTACTTCAGCTATTGTTCTCAGCTATGGAATAACTTTGAAAGACTGGAGCAATTCAATTGCCCGTGAAAGCTGCAATGATCTACCCAGTTACTTAAGTACCTCTATACATACTAGTCAGCAGGATCCCGCTCTTATTAAGGTGTGGTAAACAATAGCAATATTTAGTAGAAAATGTGAACTGTAGAGAGACAGAGAGAGAGAGCAGTGTGTAAGCTGATTAAATAAAATGCCTAAATCAGGCTAGGAACAGGATATGAATAAAACATGTACTTTTGTATAAATTTTATAAATGTGTATTACATGAAATTTTGTATTTCATTTTAACAAAGTAGTCATCTGCTCTAAATTATCCCTCTACAATTTTTTTAATACAATAGCTCATAGAAGGCAATTTTCTAGACTGTTCTAGTATTCTGCAAAATTGTGCTAAAAAATATCACTGCCAGACTTGGAATTTTCTAAGATCGACATAGTTAGAGATACGGCCCTGAAGATCTCAGAAACAGATGCTACGTAGTGCGACGCACAAACTGATGCGGGTGACAAACCATGAGTGGATGTTTATAGATAGATGCTGCTCGCCTTATTGGACAGCATGATTTGTGTGAGTATGTCCTCTGCATACTGTGGTTCGCCTCACAGTCCCAAAACATGCTATGGTGAATTGCAGTTGGCAAGTTGTCGATAGGTGTGAATAGGTGTGCGTGAATGGTGAGTGTGATGGGTTCGTGCTCCCTTCTGGGTCAGTTCCTACCCATAGCAGCCAGCATAGGCGGGTATGGGAAATAGATGGATGGATGAATTATGTGATTTTCCACCTGTGTCCATGTAGGCTATTTAAATGACTCTGTTTCTCCTGTAACCTGCAGTGTCTTCTTCTTTAACTGCCTGGTTCCTTTGTAACCTGCAAGAACCACTTTGTTATGTTGCATTACTGTTTCTCTTGTAAGCTACAATGCCTTCAGTTTTGACTTCCTGTTTCCCCCGTAACATACAGCGTCTTCCTCCGGTTTGTCGTACATCATAGTGTAACCTAAAGTATCTTATGGTTTCACCTCCTGTTTCTCCTGACATACCCTCTGGTAGATTTATTCTCACCAGATTTTTCACAAGTTTCATAAATTGTTCCCATTTCCACTCTCGTTCCATGGCCGATTCCCATTTCCTATTTCCACTTCCTGTTACAGTTTCCTGCTTCCACTTCTGGGTCCCACTCCCTGTTGCCACTTTCACTTCTGGTTTCCCACTCCCTACAAAATCAAGTCTATGGCTTAGTCACACCGTACTTAAGGGCACTGAGATACTACACACTTTGGTGACGTATGTTGATGTAAGATGCAAACTGTGCAAGTATACAGTAGACAAATGAGTGTACACACCCCTGTTAAAATCCCAGGATTTCGTGATGTAAGAATGAGACCAGGATATATCATTTCAAAACTTCATCCACGTTTAATGTGACGTATAACCTGAACAATTCAGTTGAAAAATTGATTAACCCCAATTAAAGTTCAGCTGTCCTAGTAGAATTTTCCTGACATTTACTCAGTTTATCATGAAAAGCATTAATGAATGGAATCTCATTGGTTAAAGATATCAGTCAGGAGAAGGGTATAAAAAAATTCAACGGGATTAGATAGAGGCATGGAACACAGTGAAAACAGTTATCAAGAAATGGAGAACATATGGGACAACATTGGCCTTACCAAGAACCGGACGTCCCTCCAGAATTGATGAAAAGACGAGATAAAAACTGGTGAGGGAGGCTGCCAAGGGGCCTACAGCAACACCGAAGGAGCTGCAGGGACTTTTGGCAAGTCCTGGTTGTGTACTACAGGTCACAACAGTCTCCTGTATTCTCCATATGCTGAGACTAATGGGTAGGGTCACAAAACGGAAGCCTTTTCTTATAAATAAAAACATCCAGGCCTGGCTAAATTCTGGAAAAAAGCTCCCAAAAGCAACACTGAGCATCACAAAAAGAATACCTTACACCCTCTGAAGCATGGTGGGGGCAGCATCATGCATTCTTCTTCCTCTGCTGGAACTGGGGCTTTAGTCAAGGTGGAGGGAATTATGAACAGCTCCAAATACCAGTCAATGTTGGCCCAAAACCTTCAGGAGTCTGCTAGGAAGCTGAAGATGAAGAGGAATTTCACCTTTCAGCACGACAAAGACCCCAAGTAAACATCCAAATCAACAAAGGAATGGCTTCACCAGAAGAAAATTAAAGTTCTGGAAGCGCCCAGCCAGAGCACAGACCTAAATCCAATTGAAAATCTGGGGTGACCTGAAGAGGGCTGTGCACAGGAGATGCCCTCGCAATCTGACAGATTTGGATCGCTTATTGCAAGGGAGAGAGGGCAAATATTGCTAAGTCAAGATGTGGCATTCTGATAGACCCCTACCCAAAAAGATTGAATGCTGTAATTAAATCAACAGGTGCTTCAACAAAGTATTAGTTTAAGGGTGTGCATACTTATGCAACCAGCTCATTGAACGTTTTTTATTTTTTATTTTGCCCCATAACAGATTTGTTTGGTTTTCAATTGAATTGTACAGGTTACGGGTCACATTAAAGATGGAAAAAGTTTTTAAATCATTTATCGTAGTCTCATTTCTTATATCACAAAACATGATATTTTATCAGGGGTGTGTGCACTTTTTATATCCACTGCATGTAAAGAGCTCAGGTGTGCTGGGATTTCTTGAATCCAATGAGACACCCTTGATATCTAAAGAGGTAGGCAATAAAGATGCTACCACTACGTTATCATTCCTGTTGGTTGTGTTTGGGGTTGTCCCTCATTGCAGCCCTGTCATCATTTATGTGGTGCATTGGGATCTGTATACTGCTTCCATGCAGTATTTGCCAAAGTGTGGAAAAAGTGCACGTCAAGCACACTGCACTTGGCTTATTTGAGGGACGGGACACTCTTGAATACTTGCACTAAGTGGTAGTGTCTAAGTGTGGACTTAGATAAATGGGACGAAGCCTATACATAATCTAAACTATAAATAATCTGCATAGTCTATACTTCCTGATATCACTTTCACTTCCTGTTCCCACTTTCTGTTCCTGTTCCCAGGTTCACTTCCTATTCACACTTCCTGACACTGAAACTCACTGACTCCATGATATACTTTACAGAAACCTAGAGTTTCTATGTTTAGTTCCTGTTTCCACTTCCTTTTCCTATTTTTCTAGTTTCTACTCCCTGTCAAGACACCCGTCAGGAGGCAGGGCAGTGCCACTCACCTTCACATGTTCAAGAGAGTCAGTGTGATGCTTATGTTCTGGACACGCCGCTTAACCCCGCAGAACATGGACACACAATGATTTAAAGGTGTACTTCACAGAAACATACACACGCTGACAAGTACCCTGGTCTCCTGAATGGATGAAAGGGGCTACGGAATGTAAGGGATCTCCAACAGACCACAGCTTAATAATAAACAGATACATAAATTGAATATAAATGGAGGGAATCATTGTATGATTACGGTCACATGACTCTGTCTCCTAAGACTGGTGCCACTTAGTGTATGTATAATGTATTCCTTCTGTTATATTTAAGAGGTCACATGTTATTTTACACACTGGCGTGATGTAGATCGTCTGGCAATGCCGCCGAAGGTGGAAGGTG
The DNA here is from genome assembly GCA_026774425.1 of Petrocephalus zakoni. Lineage (NCBI taxonomy): Eukaryota > Metazoa > Chordata > Actinopteri > Osteoglossiformes > Mormyridae > Petrocephalus > Petrocephalus zakoni. The sequence goes on along the minus strand of JAODKN010000001.1, from coordinate 47,086,006 downwards.
GGAATGCCACCATAGCCGGTTAGAAGCTCATTCCATCATCAGGCATCCGTGCGGCTGTCCCACAGAAGCCATTTTGCAGAAATGACATTTAATTATTGATCAGATCACGAGTGGTACTTAGTCTCCCAGCGCCACGTCCATTTGTCTGGGAAATGCGAGGAGCTTCAAGCCGGGCCCTGAGGCGGAGCCCCATCGATCCAGGCTCGAGGGCTCTAAGACAATCCGCACGCTTGCCGTTAGTGCATTTTGAGCAAACAGTCTATTTTATCGAATGGCTTTCCATAAAGGTTATTTTTGCAGAAGGCGTGTGTGTGTTTTAACGGTAGGGGGCAGTGGGGTCAGGGCTCTGCAGCCGGCTTATTAGTCTCGGCTTATTGTTTTGTTTTAGGAGATCAGCTCATGAAGCGTCCATTTCTCGCTCTCTCTCTTTCCCCCGTCCTCTTCCCCACAGTCCCCCCCGTGCTGTCGGTGCCACAGCAGTCCTTCAACGCCACGGCGGATTACCACGAGTCGGTGACCTTCACCTGCCGGGCATACGGGTCGCCCGACCCGGACATCACCTGGCACAGGTGTGTGGAGAATCAAGCCGAACATTTTCCATACAGTGTATTCCTGATACTGTCAGGTGTGTGAGTTCGACCTTAAACACGGAGACCCCAGTGCCCATCCCATCTTACGGTCAGCACCAAACTACGGAAAAGCAGCCCCGTTTCTATCCCGAGATGGCACTGACGCCAGTACACCTGTTCCAGCATATGGTACCCACCCGAAACTCTCGCACCCGACCTGCTGTGTCCCAGCGGAATGCCGACCCAAATTATTATGGACAACTGACATTCCTGCACCTGTCCGAGCATATGGTGCACGTTTGACATTATCAGACCAGTCCTAATCATCCGCGTGTGCTTGACAATGCAAGTTTAACTATCGAAGGAATTAATTAAGTTTTCAAGATGGATCTGAATTACAAAGAGAGGCGATCCTTCCTAAACTTTAGTACATTTGCAAAGATTTCTTTCTACAAATCCAGAATATACTACAATATATGGAATATACTATGTATATATGGAAATATACGCAAATACAGCATTTTGTGTATATGTGTGGTAGTTGTTTATTAGATACTTATCTTTATAAATATGTAAAAAGCATTACAACTGCAGTATAAATCGCTATGAGAATATGCCTGTTTGTAATGCTATTACACCTACACCTGGTGTGAGGACATTAACATATATGACTGTAATTGATTTATGATTCATCTGTAATGATGCACACTTGCATTTTATTACACGTCCATCTGCTGCTGTTCCATATCAAATCCCTCTGACTGCACAGGGATCCCTACTCCCTGCACAGTTCATTTGTCTTGCTGAAATGAGGTCCACCAGCCCTATATAGAAAATGCAGGAGAGAATACACTGGAGCTTCCTTCCCTGAAGTTCCGTAAAAGTCTGTTCCGTATGTCCCTGCCTACTAGCTGCTTTCCTGCTTCCAACTATGGCAGACATTGCCACAGACAAAAAAAAGTGCACAAAATGTCTTTCTTCTGGCCTAATCCACCCCCTTGTGAAATGTAGATTCATTAGCCTTCTGGTTCCCGTTTTGCACCGAACGCGACCGCGAGCTTCATCTCTGACCGTCGGCACCGCCCCTTTCATCCCCGTCCCGTTCTAAGCCCCCGTGTGTGTTTGTGCGTCTGTGCTCAGGAGGGGGAAGCCGCTGGCGGAGTCCGACCAGTACGCCCTGAAAGGCAGGGGGAGCACACTGACCGTGCACAGCATCCGCAAGGACGACGGGGGGCCCTACACCTGTAAGGCCACCAACAAGGCTGGCATGGCGGAGCAGGAGCTCTTCTTGCACGTCTTCGGTAAGGAAAGCGGTGGTGTGTGTGGGGGAGGGTGAGCAGTTGGGGGGGGGGGTCC
>JAODKN010000001.1:47058481-47074492 GCA_026774425.1 Petrocephalus zakoni | reverse complement strand
CCACGGCGCGGTGCCTCCGCGCGTAACCCCTGCGGAGTGCCTGTTGGCCATGTCCTGCCACGGCGCGGTGCCTCCGCGCGTAACCCCTACGGAGTGCCTGTTGGCCATGTCCTGCCACGGCGCGGTGCCTCCGCGCGTAACCCCTGCGGAGTGCCTGTTGGCCATGTCCTGCCACGGCGCGGCCATTAATTATGCATCTGAAGTGACTGAAGGAGCTTCCCAGATTTACCCGCTCCGATAGCCGAGGGAGTAGCGGATCGATACAGGTTAAGTACTCTGCTTGGTGGGGGGGGCACTCGACAAGTATCTCCCTTGGATTTAGAAACCTGTGGTTTTATTACTCTCATCCCACCATTTTTTGGTTTAAATACCCCCCCCCCCCCCCCCAAGATTTATACCCCCCACTATCACTACCGTTCCACACTAGAATTAGCTCCTAAAAGGCCTCCTCAGTACTGCATCAACTCATGGAACATTAAAGAGACTGTGGCATGTCCACCAGATTGTCCTCATCTGAATTTAAGTCCCTCCTCCGAGGAGCAAAGTCTGGCTCCCCCCACATTTTATATGCTGTTCATCCCATCTGCTTCCAGATGGAATCATTCTTTTGAGACTATTGCAGGTTTAGGGTCACAGTTATGACCATGGGCCCAAGGACAACAATGAGATTATCTAGCTTTCATCTCACTCCCTCGCTCTCTCTCTCTTTCTCACTCTGTTTCCCCTGCTCTACTCAATAACTAATGGATTAGCACAGTGTTTCTCAGTCCAGCTCTCGGTCGCCCCCCAGACAGTACACATTTTTGGTCCCAGCCAATCAAGGACACTGAATACCTGGTACAGGTGTGCTAGGAACTGGGAGAAAGCAAAAATGTGTACTGTCTAGGAGTCCTCGAGGACCGGGTTGAGAAACTCTGGCTTAGCATGACACCTACACGGTGCACCAGCGTGCCCTATTCTTCTTCCATCCTGTCACCTTCTCTGTCATATGGCAGCTTAGGCACTACGACATTCAGGGACCCATCTCCTGACCTCCACCTTCTCTCCGTTCCGGGCCAGGAGCTTTGCCGTCCTCGTTAGCACAGTGCGACATCTGTCGCCAGCAGAGTGCGTCAAGTGAGAAATTAAGATGCTATCGAGTCGTTACAGGTTTAAGAAAAAAAGATGCAAATCTGAAACAAAGGCAAACAACAACAACAACAACAGGTTTTTAAGCCCTTAGCAGGATCAGGCCTACTCATTAAAGTCACCCGCGTGTGTGCGCGCGCGTACGAGCGGCCTTGCGAACTCCACACGTGAACTGTCTCTCGGTGCGGACGCAACAATGCAAGCCCGTTCATTTTAAAGCAACAGTTGCGTTAAATGAATGACAGCTTTTCCTCCCATGTCAATTAAAACATTAATATAGTGTGGCATAAATAAGCAAACAGTTCCCCCAGTCTAACTCCAGCTGCCGTGTAAAAGCACTGGAATGTGTCAGACATGATAATGGATTATATTTTCGCCCCCGTTTCCTGAGCTCTTCTCTCGTGTAAATCCTCAGGCAGTGTTTTTTTCTCCGTTTTTCATTGGGTTTTCATGTGCTGCGTTCAAAGTTTCTCACGGTGCCCCACGACAGGCTTGTGCCCCGCACCACACACTGCTCACTGGTGTATGAATCTGGACGGCGTGGTCCTTCAAAAAGCTTTGGGAGGATTTGAAGGCCCAGATAGTACCGGAAGCGAAAAGCACCTCTCATTTGGATGTGATGGTGAACAATTTTAAACCATAAATGTGTTGCCTTTATGAGTATATATGCCTATGAATTATATACTGATGTTCACATAAGTGGACACTAATTACACTGGAAATTAGCTCATACCAAAACTGAAATGAGGTTCCTCTCATTTATGTGGCATCTGTGGTAACATTTAATGTCAAATAAACAATGAGGTATAGCCAAGCCCGGCCCTAAGTCAACTGTCATTTTTACACGGAAAAAAACTGTAGGTCTGCCGAAATGAAACAAAGACTCTTATTTTTGTGAAAATGATCACATGCGTTAATCACATTTATTCAAAGACGTAAACAAATTAGTGGAATTCTAGCCCACATCTGTCTGCTTTTTTGTTTGTCTGCGTCCATTTTAATGACCCAGGGAAGGCTGTTCACTGGAATTTATCTCAAGCCTTTATTTCATCACCGGGTGGCATTTTGATGTTTTGTTGTGAGCTGGCTTTATATTACATCTGCAGCAGATGTCTTTGGAGCAGAAGCTGTTTTTGGTTATAATTCTCTATTCATGTATTGTCCTTATCCTTCAGTTACGTGGCTAAAGAAGGGAGAAAAAAGCGATACATTTCATTATTCATAATAAGTGCTGTATGCCCTTGATATGTGAGCAGCACTCTGGAGTCACGGGGGAGCAACCGCGACAAGGAGCTTATCGCTAGGATACAAACGCCACGGTAACGCTCGCATCCTGGTCCCACGCTTCCCACCACTCATCTGGAGCTCTCAGCTTCAAAGGGGAGTTACAGCGACACCCTAAAAAGCGCTAAACATCCCCTCTGCCAGCAAGGGTGACAGGGGTGACTCTAACATTTTTTTATGGTGGGTCATAAGAGGCACCATAATTCATACAGAGGGGCCAACCTAATCATTAGCCAATGACAGCTTCTGAATCGGTGAGTGACAGGGAAGGGGGCACTCTGGGGGCCAATCAGATTTCAGATGGGGCCAGTGCCCATGTAACCCCACCCGATTCCTGGGAGTCGCGCACTGTTTGGACACCAGTTATTCGGGTGGAAGGTTCTAGGCTACAGTGAGAGGGTAGTTCTGAATATTCAAACAGGCTGGGGCCAGAGCTGTGCCTTCTTATGTCTAGGGCTGTCAGAAAATTGGGATAATGTGGTCTGATGTTTGTACATTCATATTTATACTGTTTTTCATTAGGGAAAGTCACTGAGTGAATGACCTTAGTCTCTCTAACATGGTGGCAGCATTTGGGGAGGGGCTTTAGGGTCGCTGTACCGTGTGGAATATGAATTTGCAGGCCCCCACGTCAGGTATACGATCCATATCATGGACGAGGGGCCAGAATTGGACCCGGCTCTGCCCACCTGGAGAAAGCAGAGACACAGGCAATGGGGCTGATATAATGGGCCAGCTTACAGCAGCAGCATCCAGAAGCCTCCCGCTAAAGTTTATGAACCCTAGCATGGCTACTCTGCATTCTAGCTTCAAACAGCAGCCAGAAAACTGCAGGTGAAGAGAATGAAGGTCCCAGACACGTGAGGCTGGACCGTGGCTGGCTACAGGCGATGCATGAGACCAGCTTAGGATATTTATTTAAATAGGACAGGGGGAAGAAAAATGGCATAACATGGGACAGGTGAAACAAGCGTTTTGTTTTGGTAGACGGGGAGGATTTGTATGCACATCCTGTATCGTAGATGCAATGAGCCAATTTTCATCCTGAAAATGGCTGGAATTTGGGGCAATCGGTCATTGGCAGGAGCCTGCTGTGCTCCCAGCCTGCTCCCCTTCTCACAGACACCTCACTGCATCCCACTTCTCCCCCCCGCCGCTCACACGCTGCTGAAATCCCGCCTGGCTATCACGTGGCAGACGCTGACCCGCGGGTCTCACCCACCTCGGATTTCGCTCTCACATCTCTGCCACACACAGCCCTCCCCTGTCCACACCCCTCTGTTTAATACCATGCTAATTCAAGATTTGAGAGTTTACAGTCATACTGTACGCATACGTAAGCATACAATTATACTACACAATGAAAATCTTACTCTGAGTGTCGCTCCAGCCACCAGTGAACACAAATTAAACACGAGAAACAGATTATAAGTACAAATTAAGCTGCTAAAAAGAGTATGTATAAAAATGAGTAGACAAATACAAGTACGATTATGTAAATTAAATGTAATGACATTACAGTGCATACAGTAAAGTGAGAATTGCAAAGGAGCATGGATTAGTAGGAGGTGGGTCACTCCTATGTGCCAGGATATTCTGATTTGATTTTGAGATACTTTATTGATCCCTGTGGGGCAATTATCTTCTCACCTCCCCCAACCTCACTCTCTGTGAGAGCAAGCTTGGCCGCGAAGGGCAGCCACCTCGAGGGGCGCCCGGGAAGCTGGGGGATAACACTAGAATCACCGAGAGCCGGTCATTTGACCGCAACGACCAAAAATAAATAAATAAATACATTTTGCACTCGATCAAACTCCAGGACCCTCCTTTCATGACTTTTCCTGTATCTGTGAGTTGTGTCACCCAGCACCCTTACATTTTCAAAATCACACTGGTACAAGCTAATTTAAAGCTATTTTGCTCATACTTGTGCCCACAGACATGTCAAGGCTGGGCTTGAACCAGTGACTTTCTGATTACAGGCACAGAGCTTAACCTGCAGAGACACACTCTGCCCCTCATATAGATATATGAGAGAATTGTGACCTAGTGACCAGGTTGTGCGCTAGTGACTGTGTGAGTGTGTTCAGGGCAGGGAGTGCCTCATTGGTCAGAGGCAATTTAAATATTTAATTATTTACTTTTAAGGGGTGCTAATCTGATAATACTGCATTAGCCCAGTGTTTCTCAGTCTGGTCCTTGGGGACCCCCAGACAGTCTGAGTTTTTGCTCCCTCTCCACTCCATGCCAGACAGTCCGCATTTTTGCTCCCTCCCCACTCCATGCCAGACAGTCTGAGTTTTTGCTCCCTCCCCACTCCATGCCAGACAGTACGCGTTTTTGCTCCCTCCCCACTCCATGCCAGACAGTCTGAGTTTTTGCTCCCTCCCCACTCCATGCCAGACAGTCCGCGTTTCACTCCATGCCAGACAGTCCGCGTTTTTGCTCCTGTCCACATTTTGTGGTGGAAGCTGGGAAATAGCAAACACATGTATTGGTGTATTGTCTGGGGGTCCCCAAGGACCAGGTTGAGAAACATTGCATTAGTAATTGGTGACCAGACTCCCCTCCCCCCTGGTGTTTCAGTCCAGCCACACATAACCGAGCTCCAGAACATCTCGGCCGTGGAGGGCAGTGCTGCCATGATCTCCTGCACAGCGGAGGGTGAGCCAACCCCTGCCATCTCCTGGAGGAGGGCCAGCGATGGCGAGAGCTTCGTGGACGGTTTCAAGGTACCCCCGCCACGACGCCACAGAAACAATCATGACATACTGGATCTTACTGAACAGTCCTGCCCCTGTTAGAGATATTATATTAAGCTGGGCAGTATTTCTGTTACATATAATATGGTCTTTCCCACGATGTGCCCCAAATTATCCAACATAATTTTATAAATGCTGAAAAATGGATGCATGGGTGGTTTAATCTGTCCTGAAAGATTATTCGAACTTCCCATGTAAGTGCTGTGCATTTTTAAATAGATTTCTTCAGGCAAAACGGTGACAGGACCTTTTTTGGTAGATGATACGCTCCTCTGTCGCTCTAGGGTTGAGCAATTGCCCTCTTGTTTTTTGGTCTTTGATTAAAGGTCCTTGTGAGATTTGGCCTTTGTTGTTCATCCAGTGTAAATTAAATCTAAGTGATCATACGTGCTACTGTATGTGGGCCGGAGACAGACAACAAATGGCCCAGACAAGTAGACATAAAAAAAAACAAAAAAAAGCAAAACTATTACAAATATAGGTGACCCAATGTGTGCCTGAAAATTCCACTGAAATTGTTGTAAAGGTTGGTTGTTAAGCAGCATCAAATGCAGGCCAGCTTGGCATGATGAGGAACCTTGTAAGCCTGACGACAAAACGAGGTACGGGTGACAGGCGGCATCTCGACGAGTCATTATAATGCCTATATTCCCACGAAATAATGAGGTCACTCTGTGAGAGTCGCCCAGTCAGATGCCCGACCAAAAATAAATCTGTGCCGGCTGGCACTCCTCGATAAATTAAAGAGTGGAGTTAATTAGCACTCCTCTTGTTTTGGATCTGTCGGCTACAGAAAGGTCACCAGCGTCACGCAATTAAAAGGTGATGTTGTGACCAGGGCGCGAGTCGCCCCCCTCCCCCAAAGCACACGAGCGTGCACACAAAGCTGCAGTGAGAGTGCCAGGCACTGCTGCATGACAGTGCTGTCAGGGATGGTCAGAAACAAAGACATCCACCAAGCGAGATCAGTGTGGACGCGGAAGAGGGAGCTCTCGCTCACCACGGACTGTCATACCAAAAAAAAACACGCGTCTCTTTCGTTGATCCTGCCAAGGAAAACTAAATAAGCTATCTGATTTTGCCTCCCCCCGTCTATATTACTGTGGGATATTTTTGAATATATATTTTTAAATAATGCTCCTGCTGTAGATTAGCCTTCAACATTTTTGTCAGTATGTCCATCGGAAAAGCATTAATCTTAAAAATGAAAATATAGGAATGACCTCTTGGTCTGGCTGAGAGGAAAAGTGCTTTATGATCTCCTTTTTCACTGAGGAGCTGAAACACAAACTCACTGAGCCATTCTCATGGGGCCTCAGTAGTATCAGCAGAATGCAGTTAATTACCTGGGTAACCAGGCAGTCTGGAACTAATAATGCAAACCCAACACTAGGAATAACCACAAAAGCAAAATGCGAACAGCATCAGGAGTAAACATAGGAAACATGGAGAAAACCAGGTGAGACTGGACAAGCCAACCTCAAACCCATGACCAGCAGATTCTCAGATAACAGGGCTGCCTGCTGAGCCCACTGAGCTATGCGGCAGTCCGGGGAGTATGGCAACACACAGGGGTTGAAGATTAAACTACAGAGAGGGCAAAAGGCAGAATGGTCAACGGTGCCTGCTGGCCAAAAAGGGGAGGGCGGGGTCAGACTGGCACTGCCCATGACAGTTCTACTCTCCAGAGCTCAAAGCCCTTAATGAATTTGTGAAGCTTCCTGGGGGGTTTTGTCTGAGATACCCAAGACCAGCAGCTGTGGCAGAGTGACTTTTTTCAATGACTGCTGGTTTATCCCAAAGCAAGAAAATGTATTTCTTGTCTGGGAATAATGCACTAAATAAATCCCATCAGGGGACGGGACCTGTAAGGACCCATGATGTATTATGTAATTCGGGCGCATTGTGGGAATTACAAAGAGAGGGACATTGGAGAAAGAAAGAGTAGAGGAAAGGCGGCGTGCACCTGCGTGGTTTCCGGGACATCTCGTGCTCGAGGCCAGTGAGCGCTGTAAAGCCTTAATCACTTCCTTGGTTTGGAATGCTGAATAAACGAATTACCTTTAAAATAAATAAAAAGTGCTTTTGAGACTGGCATTCCTGCTAATGGCATTAAAGCATTTCCGACAGAAGTTTCCAGAGTCCCCGCTCGATTGGGATGCATTTGTGTGGGATCCGTCCGTGACCCAGAGGCAGAGAGTCACGCGCTTGGGTCGTTATCCTCTTCGTGCTGATTGGCTCAATTATGCCAGCAATATCAGACGCACTGCCCACTCCAGAGCTAACATCTGCCCCTCAACAGGGCTGCTAAAAACTGGGCACAGTGCAGAATGGAATTTATTTACTACATTCCCAACAGGTCTCGTCCCGCACTGCGGGAATAGCTCCGACCTCTCTCCAATCACCACGTCCGCACTCTGTCTCCCATGTGATCTGTGGATAGTGTTAGTGAATGGATACCTCTCTAAAGCATTTGTGCGGCGATGACAAATTGTGAGCCTTTTTCCTCATTGGGACAGGAAGTCAGGATCGTGTGACTTTAGTTGACCCTCTTTTGTTGGCTGTTTTGTAATAGTGCATCCTCTAAGCAAATTAAACTGTGGAAGAAAATAGATTAGATTATATAAAATAAACAACTATTATAATTATGAATCAGGAAGTTTTGGCATAAAATGAAAATAAATAATTCATACCTGATTTTAAACTCAAAATAAATGTTTAAATGGTCTTTGTAAAAATAAAAGAACAGTTTATTTTTTTACTTTTTGACTCAAGTTATATATGGTTATACATCGCCATAAAATGGATCGGCTTTGATATTTTAATCTCATGAGCACAGCAGAAAGAAACCACTGAATTGGCCAGAGGTCAAAGCTAATTAAAAACAAAGAGGCTTTCCCGTGACATGTTTATCTATAGACACCATAAGGTGGTTCTCATTTTAACCACTCAATGAACTTTTGACTGAGAGGAAAGGCGAAAGAATTCAATACCAACCCTTATTTAAAGACTCACAGTGTCAGCTGAGTCAAGCTGAGATTGTACAGAATGTATCTGTTATAAAAGGTCAACTGCATCCCGTAGACCACAATCACAGCCTTGTATGGAAACACCACAGATCACTACAAAGGGCTGTGAAACACACACAACGCATCACTGACTCTGCCCTTCCTTAGATAGGGTCTATATACAGTACAGCAAGTGGAGCAGAATCAGGATTCCCTCAATACTGTGTGACCTGACTCAACCCGGTTACACTCTGCTCCCCAGAGTGAGGTCCAGCTGAAGATATAACAGCATCGGGGTGGCCACTAACCGGTTTAGGAGGTGTTTCTACCCCTCTGAAATCCGGCAACTCAATACAGAGCGATAATACTCCAACCTACAAAAATAGTCAGTACACTTCACTGGACAGATCAATGATACTGCAACCTCCAAAAATACTCAATACACAATTTACTGTACAAAGCAACACTGTGTACCCTGCAATTTATTTCCTATTTCAGCCATTTCTTTTACTTCATATTTGTATAATTACTGTGCCATATCTTCTATTTCATTTATTTAATACGTATATGTTTTTAATATATTCATACTTTATTCAGAAATTTCTTCTATACATTTAATATTTATTCTATAATTCTGTACGTATCTCTGAAGCACTTCGTTATATGTCTGCTGTGATGTTTTGTAAGTGTCCTTGTTTTGTTTTGTTATGTTACATGTTACTGACTGGATGGGCCGAGTCAGAATTCCCATGTACTGATGAACGAAAAATAAATGAAGTATACTGAATGTTGATGCGGTCCAGCGTAATGACCGGCCAGCCTGAATGCCCCCCCCCCCCCATAACCCACACAGAGCAAAGACGGACGCGTGGAGGTGCACGGGCATCGTGGGAAGTCCACGCTGACCATCACCGGGGTCCGCCTCTCCGACTGGGGCCGCTTCGACTGCGAGGCCCTCAGCCGGATCGGGGGCCACCAGAAGAGCATGTACCTCGACATCGAGTGTGAGTCGGGCTGTTCCAAAAATGATGTGATAAAAAAGAATGCAGATGAAATACACTGTTACTCTTAACATTATTCCCATTCCAGGATGTCAGGGTATAGTGTTTGTATATATATATATATGTATATATATGTATATAAAAAATGTCCATTTGCAATAGGATCTTCAAAACTCGTATAGCAATTGCATTTTCAGAGTTGAGCGGTCAGCATGCTCTGTGTGCCTAGAGTTTTGTTGCTGGAGGTCAGTCTTTGTGGGAAAAGGTGCCATGTGTGGGTGGGTAAGTTAAACACCAAGACTTGTGGCTGGAACTTCAAGAATGAGGATTCAGGTGAACTAACCAGCTGGTAGGAGTTTCCGGCCCCTTGCCGTCCCTTTAGGATTTTTGTGTCCCACCCCGATAGATGCACCGAAGTTCCAGTCCAATCACACGATATATTACTCATGGGAGGGAAACCCAGTGAACATCAGCTGCGACGTGATGGCCAACCCCCCCGCCACCATGCTCTGGAGGCGCGACAAGCTGACCATTTCCAAGGAAGGATCCGGAAACGCGCGAGTCTACGACGAGGAGGGGAGGTCCGTGCTGGAGGTATGCACGCCGAGCTCCGCTCCCCTTCTTGCGGGACCCGCCCACACCGACGTCTCAGTCTCCAATTAAAATGCTGGTAGGGATGTAGCATCTGAGAATGTACAATGTCAGATGCGTACGGCATCTGCTCTGCTTCCCCAAGACGCTGCAAGCGCATATCCTGTGTTTTTAAATGCCAGCCATGTCGAGAAAAATGTCTGCTGACTCCCATGAATCACGCAGAACCATATTTCCCCATGCGCTGTTACTTCATCCGGCAGATAAGGTTATGTAAAAAAAAGGGAAAAAAATGGTCCATATTTGTGGCCATCTGTTCAATGTCGGACTGTTTTAATCAAGGATTTCGGCTCACATCAGTCATCTTCGGCCTCTCCCCCCGCGTAAGGTCACGCCGATGTCAGACAGGGATTTTGGGAAGTACAACTGCACTGCCAGGAACAACATCGGAATGAGGTTCCAGGAGTTCATCTTGGCCCAGGCAGGTGAGTCGGGATGTGTGTAAGTGCTCCCCCAAATGGAATCATCTGGTACTGCATTTCCCAGTAAACAGAAACACCGATTCAGGCAACTGTTTTTGAAAATGGCGATAATAATAATAATTATCACAGCTGCGTTGCTCACGCTTCGTAGCCTATTAGCACAGCAAAGGTCATGTTTGCACTCAGCATTCAAGGACACCAACGGCTTCCACCAAGCCGCATCACTGCAGATTTCCTGTTTAGGCCAATTTTCAGTCGCCCCGTCAAAATGCACAATATCTATGCTACTTTCTCCCCAGCCAAACTAATTTAATATACCCTAAGCCAATTCACTGCAGCATGAAACAATTTTCCATAGGTCAGATTAATTAATTATAATGAGTGCTATATTTTTGCGGGGCAGACTAATTTAATGTAGCATACCCTCAATCACTACACTGCACACCAATTTAGAATATTTGTAGGATTTTGCTAAGTCTACCGCTGCAGGTTATAGCGTAAACATTCCACTGTCACTGTCTTATTTAGAATATTAATACAGACCCGTAAATATATTTGAACATTTTCTTTTATTCTGAAGTCACCTCTATCATAGAAACAAAGTCAATGCCAGTAAGAATGATTTTTTAATTTGTATAATTTGTTTCCCAGTCCATTATTAAATTGAAATAACGCAACGTTTACTACTACTGTTGGATGTTTTATGGTCAGGCTATAATCTCTCTCATTATATCTGCAAGGAAAGTAAAAAGATTCATTCTGGAATTAATACTAGGGATGGTATTTTTGCCCTCATGGTTTAAATATTGCATTCTGACGAAATTACGAGCAACCCCATTGTCGCTGCAGGTTTATTAATCATACGGGATTCCAGCATTTTATCAGAAATAATACAATATGTATGATAATCCAAATGACTCACAAATACCTCTGAGTGATGAGGCATTCTTGTGCTCACACCTGCCGCTGTGATCTCTCGATCACTAGATGGCAAATACAGTTACATTTCACCCTGTTAAGTCATCTTCAGTGCTGCATCGTGAAAGGGGGACTCTGTATTTCCCCGCGGGACAAGAAAAATCAGAGCTCTGCTACATTAAAACCGGGAAAGCAGGTATGCAGCCTGTCTCTTATTAATCTGCCTTTTGGGTTCTGCGACACCACCCTCCCCAAGCTTGTGTTGTTTCTGACGACTCTCTGGCTGCATAAAACAGTCCGCTGTGTGCTGGACTAATTGTGCATCATGTTTGTCAACCCAAGATGAGCTCTTGGGTCTGGGGGATGAGGAAAAACCTGTAGGTGACCCACCCCCTGGTGTTGTACTTTTGATCAACATATCAGGGTCTTCTTTAACCGCAGCGGCGGGTGGGGATTAGAGGTCTGGTGGGGCTTTTTGTCAAAAAGCAGGAGCATCTGCCGCCGGACTGGAACACACACTATTCTCGCATGGAACATCCATGCTGGTTTAAGGACGCACGCTTACTCTCTCTCCACAAGTACGATCCACTGTCGCCATGACCTGCTCCGTGGGGAGGTTATCCGGGAGAGATAATGATTATTATCCCGGGATGACCTTAAGGCAATGACAGATAAAACATTCGATATGGGAATATGACATACGTGCCTTAAGAAAGTAATTCCATCTTTGGTTTTCCATCTCCTCCAACCCTATCACTGTTGCTCCACACAACACCCAGAGTTTATCCTGCACGTCTCCACAAGGGAAATCTCATCTCCGTCAGGAAAAGCCCGACGAGTGTCCACATAACTCCCGCTGATTGAGTTCAGCTGGGCTAGACCACCGGCCGACCCTTGGCATCAATCTCAGGGCAGAGGAGAGCAACGAAGGCTAACGGCAGAGCTGTAGTGAGGCGGGAGGCCGGCCGGGCCACTTCTAGCAAGAAGATACCGTCCTGATAAGAAAATAACGTGTAAATGGAGAATGCCATATATATCAAAGAAATGAATGCCGCTATAGTTTTAATGCTGTGTCTTTATCTCCCGCCTATCAGCCTCTCACAGAATTGGGGAAACACCAGACTGGGTCTAGGGGCTTGGCCTGCCTCTCTGGTGCATGTAGGCACTTAAAGCCTGGCTGCTAGTTCCATTTGTCACGACAGTAATAGAGTATCGCAGCACTGTGCCTGTAGTGAAACTGTAGAGCACTGATCATAAACTGGCGGCCCGCGGGCCGAATCCGGCCCGCTGAGCCGTTCAATCCGGCCCGCGACTGGATTTTTTTGTGGACGTAAGCAAAAGTCCGTATTGTACCGAAAAGCTGGCGTCCGGCCAAATGTGTCACCTGTCATCAGAAGCCCTGGTGATTACTGCGCATGCGCCATAAGATCGCGATCCAAGATCGCACAGCCCTAATGTTAAGCCAAAATTAGATTTTTATTTGATTTTCTTCTTGGGTCCGGCCCCCAAGGAGACTGTCTGGTAAAACTCTGGCTCTCTGATAAATATAGTTGATGACCGCTGCTGTAGAGTATACTATAGTACTAGAACCATAGAGGATGTGGGTTCAAATCAAAAAACAAACTATTTATTCTGTATCCATCCATCCAAAAATTATAAAGTGTCCATCCATCCATCCCTTCCCTCTACTGTAAGCTGATAGAGGTGAGTGATAAATGATAGAAATGAGATACAAATTTCTGAATTGAAACTTAATTCTCATTGGTGCCTGAGTAAGAGTCCCAGAATCTGCTTTCCGTGGGCGATGAATATTATTTAGATTCAGAACAACTTTTAATTTTTTGCCCTTCCGAGAGAAAGTAAATACTACAGAGGTGTACCGTAATGCAACATTATGGCAGGACCCTCTCCTTGGGCCTCGAACCAACACCCTCGAGGTTACAATGCTGTCCCTGAGCTGCTTTTATGCCACACCTGGACGAGTGTTGAAAGAAAAAGTTTTCATTGAATATTCCTGGTTTTTAAATTAATTTTCCCACAACCATTTCAAGAATCTGGACTCAAAGCCCGAGAAAACAGGAACCACTTACCATAATAATAGTAAACAACGGGTTTTAAACGCGCTTCAAAGCATGCTTCAAGAAGAAGTACTATTCTCAAAAACCCCCATTATAAATGTGGAAGTGAATTCAGAGAGCACTTAAATTCAGTACAATGCCACTTCTTAAAAAGAAAAATCTGCATGGTCTTTTTTTTAAGTAATGTTTATTTTTTTCCCTCAGGCACAAAGTGAGCTACAGAGTATATTCTGGAATATAAAAAACCAAAAGTCTGAGATGTTACAGATCTGTATGGGGGGATGTGGAAAGGAAAAAGTGGAAATGTGGAGTGCTGGTAAAGAATGTACATTGAACGGAAGTCAGCTGCTGGGGTCCTGGCAGACTGTGATATCGGGGGTGGTAAAGACTCCATTCCTTCATTCCCTAGTAGGCCATGATAGCATTCTCTCCCCACCTTCCACTGTGTGCCAGCAGATGAAGCACAAATGTTACCTGTGGTGCCAAAGTTATTGCTCAAATTGTGCCGTGTGAGAAATCTCTATGTTTGCGAGTGTAAGATGGCAACCCGCTCTTAAAGAGAGTGTCTGCCAGGTGAGGAATGGCCCTCGATCCATTTTGGGACCCCAGAGAGGCAGTGCTATGAAAAAACAGGCATTTGCGCAATAGGGGAGTTTGGCAGGAAGCTGAGAGACACTGCAGCCTGCCTAAAGAGAGAGACCGTGTGAGTGTGTGTGTGTGTGTGTGTGTGTGTGTGCGTGTGCGTGCACGGCTGCATGTGTGTAGGAGAGGGCGAGAGATTGCTAGAGATAAAGAATAAGAAGATTGGTGGGTAAAGCTGAAAGCTGTGGATTTCGCTGTAAGACTGCCAACCATCTCCTAACAATGAGTTATAAACAAGTCTGTATTCTTGTACAGAGTCTCCACTCTAGTCCAGAAATGACAGCAGTAGCCTTTTACAGTTGGTGACTGTATGTACTGCTCATATATACATCCAGCAGACTTCAAATACACAATTGAATAAAAATATCAAAAAGATAGTTTAAATTAATTTCCCCCAACAGAACCGTATCTGAAGAAATTAAAATGTATCACATTAATACTGATATTTTGCTGGAAGGGGTTAATTTAAGCCCTCCATTGAAGAGTGTAACAAAAAGGTTCTTGTAGGACCTCAAACCAGCGACCACCAAGCGTGAACCGCAGAAACCTAACCCAAGCTACGGCCTCACAAACATAACCGCATACCCTTTGCCTTTCAGACGTGCCCTCGAACCCGCACTCGGTGCGGCTCAGCTCGGTGGCCCAGCGCATCGCCACAGTAACCTTCATGAAGCCGGACTCGCATGGCGGGGTGCCGATCAGCCATTACCTGGTGCGATACAAGGACGTGGGGCTGCAGGAGTGGAAGGACGTGAAGTCGCACGGCGTGCAGAGTGAGTCCCCGCCCTCGCCGTAAGACATCTGCCAGGGCCACGGTAGCTGGTGCCGCAATTATCCATCAGGCGCCTTGTGAGTCCCTTACATCTGCTCAGCCCGATCAAGGGCACATGTGAAACACGAGGACATGCTTGCCAGCTTCGTCTGTGTCTAGTGATACGACGTTACATTACAGCTAACAATGATTTTTGACGTTTCCCCATTTGGCGACGCATCCTTAATTAAGATGCCCACTGCCTTGTTAATCATCAAATGAATAGCCAGGCCTGATCACCATACTCT
This sequence comes from Petrocephalus zakoni, assembly GCA_026774425.1. Lineage (NCBI taxonomy): Eukaryota > Metazoa > Chordata > Actinopteri > Osteoglossiformes > Mormyridae > Petrocephalus > Petrocephalus zakoni. The sequence goes on along the minus strand of JAODKN010000001.1, from coordinate 47,059,539 downwards.
TACACAGGCTTTTACCAGCCATAATCTTCTCTTTCCGAAACACTGAGCCCTTTTACTAAGTGCTAGCATCCCCATTAAGCTCCCAACAGCCTGAGTGATGAAAGACGTGTATAACGAAGCAGGTGACCTCCAGCCACTAGAGGGTGCCATCTGGATTCAGACCTTACAGAATAAGAGACATTTCCTTGGTTGCCCATGAGGCACATGGAATTTATCGTGTTTAGGCAATGAGGGGAACAGCATACTGCTCCCTGGTGGGTATTCTGTGGATTTAATTGCTAATGGGTGACATGACACCTTCACGGTGCTTTGCAGTGTAATGCAATTTTCATATAGCATAGCTGCCGTATGTACAGGATACACGTATATAGAGACATAAACCGTGAATGTTATACTAAGTCAGACAGAAGGATTCGTTAGTCGCGCCTGTCAATTCTAAGCGCTTTATTAACTATGAAAACAGGGAAAGTAACCAGCACAAACAAAAGCTAATTAACATGCCTCCAGGGCCAGGGCCACACCTGCCGAGGAAGCCGGCTTTCCTGCCCATGACAGACACCTTCCCCAGATGGAGGGCCAGGCTATTTAGCTATTTATCAGTGGGAGCTCGGCCTGTGATAAACTGGGATTTCCCCACTCAGGGGAGACAGTGCAGGACCCAGGAAGAGAGGGAACACCGTGAAACAGCAAGGGAGCTTAGAAAGAAACACGTTAACTGCTCGAAGTAGCCTAGCAAAACTAGCCACTCTTATTAAATTATAAAGAGACTGAGCTTGTCACACAAACAAGACTGGGCAGCAAACTCCAGCAGCTGGCTGTCCATATAGCTACAAGCAGGGCTGCACCACATGGCAGAAGACTTTATCACAATATTTTTCATATAGTTTGATATTGATAATTATCATGCATTTTTCGTGATAATTTATAATTTCTTTGAAGCTACTTGAATTTTGTCATAGGCAGACATCCCACCTGAGGGACATTGATTTCAGGGAGGCAGATGGGGGGAATCCGGGGGGTAACAAATACGACCCACGATGCCTTGCGCAATGACGTCA
>JAODKN010000001.1:47009406-47052337 GCA_026774425.1 Petrocephalus zakoni | reverse complement strand
CTCTTTGTGAACAAGGTCCCCAGGTACTTAGACTCCTCCACTATTGGCAGACTGTGCCCCTCTCCTGAAAAAAATCGTACTGCTCTTATCTCCTAAAATATCAACAGTACTTCCCACAATGTGTATTCTCACCATAGAGCACATATTCACAAATGAAGCTGATTTTGAGACAAGTACAGTGGAATGTGTTTTTTGTACCTATCCTGTCTTGTTCACCTTTTTAAGGCATTCACACATATACAGGAGAGATCTTGGGGTCTGACTGCTGGGACACTCTTTCATCCTGTACCCCTGGAATATTTCTTAGGGAGTCTCCCTCAAGAATCAACGTGGCTACTTTGCTGAGCACGGGATTTGAACCAGTGACCTTCTGATCACTGGCACAGAGTCACATACACTCAGATATTATACCCATATCATCACATATTATATATCCTGTAGTAGCCTGCATACCATTTTCATATCCTAAAAGATGATCTAATTTCTCCTACTCTATGAAGCCGTACTACCATCGACATACTTTTGCATACATATTTCCAGACAGCATTTACTCTTAGTGAGCCAAACTATCTGCCACATATTGAATTCCTGTCCCGAGAGTTAACGCTCGGTTGCCATGAACACAACATATCTGTAAAAGTTGCCAAGTTTAATTAGTGCCCCACCGAACAACAGGCATATTGAGAAATTAAGTGAAGCGGAGGGCACAAAGGAGCCATTTCAATAAATCTCACATCTGTATGCACGTGGCAAGCTCTGCCGCGTTTTTCACGAGATCGGGCCGCTGATACTGTGGCTGCATTTCTTCATGTGCAACCGAAGACTGTCAGATGTGATATTAGCAGATAAATGTCATCAAAAAGATGGCACTGAGCTGAGGGATGGAAATGGAGAGGGGGATTATGTACAAACAATTATGCACACAGCATGTGTGGAGAGCCTGCAGAAGTCTGCAGATTAAGGCTGGCTTTTTGCAGGTTTTGTGTCAAGACCATGGGGATGCTGGATCCAGACACGTCCGTACTATTGGTGTTCCGGAGAATTTCACTCATAGGATGCTTGCATGAAATCTGTGGAACGTGCGTATGTGGGCGTGTGAGTGCCTGTGTGATGCATGAGCCCGAGGATAAAGACAAGCCCTCTTATCCCAAGGGAGCATGACAGAGCCGAACGCCGTGCTGCCATTTACATGTAAGATTCATTTCATAAATGTAATTGCTTTGGAAACATTTACATTTTCTTGTACGAAGTTGAGAATATCTTGAGAGTCTCGTCACATTGAAAACTAATTCATGGAATCTGTTTTCGCTACGGTTGCCGACTAGTTAGCCCCCGTGTGTGTGGTATACATTTTGTTCTGATGCTAACTGACGCCCTTCCCCCCACCCTGTGTCTCAGCAATGGTGCAGTTGACCGACCTGGAGCCCAACAGCACCTACGAGGTCCGAGTGGCTGCCGTGAATGGGAAAGGTCAGGGCGAGTTCAGCCACGCAGAGAGCTTCCAGACGCTGCCCATCCGTGAGTCCTTGTGATACTGGGGCCGTGTGTGTGTGTGTGTGTGTGTATGTACTGTATGTGCCTGTTTGTCCGAAGAGGGAGATGCTTACTCTAGGACTTTTTCTGGTGGGGCTATACTAGGGGCTGCAATTCATATAGAAGGGCCTACCTTATTATTAGCCAATGATATGTTTTGAATCGATGAGTGTCATACTCAAGGACCCAATCAGCTTTCAGCTGAGCCCCTCTCTCCCTGTACAGTAGGGCAGTGATCGTCATCTGAAGCAGCTGTCACTATCCAGTAAATAAACAGCCTTCATCGTTTTAACCCCTCGTGTTGCATCTCTAGGAGAGCCCAGCCCTCCTGTGGTCCATGGACAGAAGGGTGTGGGGAAGGTCTTCAGACTCGTCTTGGTCAAGCAGGATGATGGGGGAATGCCAATCGTGGAGTATATTGTCAAATACAGGACGGTGAGTTGTCAGTGCCCACCTGGATATACATAACAGCACGCAAGCGCACCTCAGGATGCCACCATGAAAACCAATCCATTCTCCCACTAACCAGATAGTCCTGAAGAAGGTATCTGCTATGTACCTTAAGGAATATCAGTACGCCTTGCATGTGGCGGGCGCAGATTCCAAATTTTCGTGTAGTAAGTGATTAAAGGCAGTCAACGCTCAGCCCATTAGGTGACACAGGCGACTGCCTAGGGTACCATTTTCTGGACCTTGGTTGAAGAAGTACTCAGTTTTCATACTTAAGTAAAAGTACAGATACCACACCAAAATGGTACTTAAGTAAAAGTCATTGGGTAAAAATGTTAAATACCTAGTTTTAAAACTGCTTAAGAATCAAAAGGAAAAAGTACTACAGTTTCAGGTACTTACAAAATGAATGAAATGTAAATTCACTCACAACAGGTTTGAACACAGCATTGTAAGTTACGGTGCCTCAGTGTGGAGGATGAGGATGCAGGAGGATGAGCCCATATCTCCTATTTATTGCGATAATAGGCCATTGGGTGATAGCTGAAGGCCACTGGGGGTGAAACTTGCTGAGTATGCAGATTGATCCTCACATCAGACTTAATGACGAATTATAAACATGTCGCTGGCCAGCGCTGTCAGACCTCTTCCAAGTGGTGAATGAGTGAATAAAACCCCTCGTCGTCCACAACGGAAATTTATTGTCCAATATAATAATCTCCATTATTGCTAACTTTGAATATTGATCAAGTTTAAATGTCAGTTGGCAGTGCCAGTATGTTAACTGATATGCCATGCATCACTACATATTGTTTATAGAAAGACAATGCATAATGTTTATTATTATTATTATTATTATTATTAGAGTGAAAACAAAAATCTCCGAAAAAAAATCATGATACACATTTTATTCTGAATTTTGCGGCCCAACACTCACGCGCATTGCATGTTTTTTGCAAATGTTTTTTTTTTTTTCAAATATATTTTTTTATTTAAATATTTTTTAATTGGTAAGTAATGATGGTCTCATGCTGAATGCATCAGAGTAAAAAGTCAGTTCTTTGAAAAGTAACGTTAACAAAAGTAAAAGTTGCAATGAATTAAAATACTCAAGTAAAGTACAAATCCAGAAAAAAAAAAATTTGTATTTGTACTTTGTCACTTTTCTGCCACTGGCGGCACCCCCTCCCCTTAGCAAACCCCCAACCTCCTTGCCGTAAGAAGGAGCGTTCACTGTCCAAAACAAACTGAAATCGGCCAGTGAGGGCTGCCCTGGGCACCACAGGGGCTTCGGCCGGCACTGACTGAACCTGGAACGATAGCTGCAGTTTGCCAAGGATCCCCTTCAACCTGCAGGATGGGAGCAGCTTCCATCACGAAGCAGGCAAAGCAGGCAGCGACGGAGCTCCCTGTCACAGCCGACTAATGACATCTCTCCAGTTAAACTGCAGTCTGCGTGGCAGGAGAAGCTGTCTTTCAAAAAGCCCCTGACATCCACCGGGAGCCCAGCCGAATGAATTATTTGCTTTTGATCAGCCACGCAACACCTATCACGGAATGAGCATAAATGGAAAAAAAAAAAAGAATTAATAGCACACTATGCATTGATGTATAATCTATTTTTAAATATCTTGGCAAGAACAAAAAAAAAAACCTTTTTTTTCCTGGAACATAATGAAATAGGTCATTAATTGTGCAATAGCACGTCTGTCAGGGATCAGCGTGGGCCTGATGCCCGCAAACAGAGATGGGAACCGGAGCGCCACCCGGTTTCTGGGAAACGCCGAGGCGTACCTTTAAAAAAAAAAATCTCAGGGCCTTTTTAACATGACACAAATTAGCTGGAGCTGTCTCCGTCTTCGCCCGTCAAAAGTAAGAGGATCCCGGATAAGGCAGCATCCAGCAGGAGAATTAAAAAAAAGACATTTTTTTCCCCAGCACTACCTGTAGCGGACGAAGCCGCGGCCGACAAAGTTTCAGCGGCGAATGGTTTAATTGGCACGAAATTATCGGCGCATGGAGAGTGAAGCTATAATGAAGGGCTGGTGAGCACGGCACGTGATTACCGTCTGCGTCTTGTGGAAGAACGTGCCAGGCTGCTCGGGCCCCACTCCGGCACGTTTGGACAGACACGTGCACGTGTGTCACGAGCGCGAGATATTTGCACAACAGAAGAGGCGTCCGTTTGCCATGCCCATCCTGGGGGGCGTCTGCGCGTCCCCCTCCATAATCGGCAAGGCATTTTTTTTTCCTTCTTCTTCAGTCTACTGCGAATCGGAAATTAAAACTCGGGATGTGGGGTGGGGGTGGCGTATTGTCCCCCCCAGAAAGGCCGAGTGAGGTGTCGAGAGGAGAGAGAGAAACTGTAGACGAGCGATAATAAGAGAGAGAACAGAAACGGGGAGACGGAGGAGAGAGAGCGAGATAAAGCGAGGCAGCTGCGGGCTCCTGCCTCAGCTGATATCCGATACGTCTGGATTCTTCAGTCCCCGGGGGAGTGACGGACGCCTTTGCGGCTACTCTACCTCCGGCCGGCACCTGACTCTTCCTCCCGTCTGGTCCATCTCCTTAACAAGGCCCAATACAGTGCTTCAGTGAGTCACGCTCATTATGTGGCCAACGATTTAACAGCCTTAAGGTTCTTACCACTCTCCTGCACATGCACTGTAACACAATGTGTATCGCACACACACGCAGACACACACATCCCCTTTATGAACCCTCTCTGAAAAGCAGACTTTAATATATTTCTGAGATCCCTTGATAATAGCCAACCAAAAAAGAAAGCCTTTGACTTTAGACATGACATCGTTGGAAATAAAATCCATTTGATTCTCCTCAAGTTGCCTCCAAACAAGATTTAACAGCTTTTGAGGACGCCTAGCAAGGCTCCCGAGGTGAATGTCACATCTTTGATGAAACGAAAATATGTAATGTATGTACAAAATCATGTTGATAACAATTTGGCCTGTTCCCAAGTTTTTCTTTGCTTTGGTGCCTCCATGTCACTCTTGAGCATGAATTTTCTTGATCATGGAGTTGTTTTTTGCATAGCCTCCGCTGAGAAGTCATCGTATAAGTGCTGCTTTAATGGCAGCCATGGTGAAAGACATTTTTATATAGAAGTGGCTTTGTTCGCATCATGCAGACGTGGGGGAAAAGCCTGCAGGGGACTGAGATGAGGGCTGTTGAGGTGGTAAACGCTCATTTCGTCCTTTCTGGCACTTCAGAATGAAAATATAATAAGAAAGGCAGTGTGTGAAACTAGCTTTTTAGCAATGCTGGCTAATGCGCGCGGCTGAGTCCTGGAGGGGCAGCTGGGGCGCGCCGTCCCCTCTTCGCACATTGGACCGTAGCCGGGTCTCGATGCAAAGCAAACTTGGGGGATTAAGGACTGAATGGCGGAGGTAAGGAAAGGCTCTGATGCTCCAGCCCCTGAGCCAGCCGAACGCAGGCTACTCTGCGCCGAAGAATAGGAAGCAGACTGCATTCTTCCCCCCACAGAACACTTTCATCTTCAATGTGATTATTTCCACATCCTCTGTCACTCCTTAGAAAATGCCGGAACATCGGCACAGAGAGGAAGAGTGGTCTGAAGTAAACCTACACATGCACTGTGTGGATGTCAACAGAACACCATAGCTGTAAAATTGACTTACGTTATATAACAATTATATATATATATATATATATATATGTGTGTGTGTGTGTGTGTGTGTGTGTATACACACATGTATACTGTATATATGCGTGTGTCTCTGGGTAAGACCAACACGGGTTGTGGGTTTGGATCCACCTCCAGCCGGTCTGCTTGGAGTTCCCTAACCCTCTCTATGTTTGTGTAGGCTTTATCTTTGAGGATTTTTTTTCCATTTATTTACCTATCCTTCTCACATCCAAAAAACAATCTGTTTAGCTGCAAAGATCCTCAGTTTCCCCGTACTGTGAGTCCTCTGTGACGGACAGACTGGTCCACTCTGCTCCATATGCCCTTCAGGACTGGTTTTGGTTCCCCAGCAAACCAAACAGATTAGGAGGTAGAGCCATGGTATTCCTAGACTATGTAAGACTCTTGTAGATGCATTTTAATGTTATGATATATGTTACGATGCATTTTACAGTATAATAATGGTGGGGAGACTGGGGGCTCCGGCTAGGAGGTAACCCTGGGCATTTTTGCGTGTTTCAGCAAGAGAAAGAAGAGCCGTGGATGACGAAGCTGGTTCCTGGCGTGAATGATTTTGTGGTTCTGCAGCACCTCCAGTGGAACACACGCTACGAGGTGGAGATCACTGCGAGGAACGTCAAGGGTCTTTCAAAACCCAACTACTACCAGTTCTCCATGCCACAGAAGTCTGACATCACAGGTATGCACATGTCCACCCTCCTCTTTTTCAGCTTGTTATCATTTTCCCAGGTGGTTTTACAAGCCCTCTGTGTTGGCGAGGAACCTCTTCACACTAATGCAGCAGGTGGTGGCCCTATGACGCCCACGCCCGAGCTTCCTTGTTGATCTGGGAACTCACATCGCCACCTGCTGGTCGAGGCTTTGACGCACTCTGGGGTACCCAGGCTGAAACGATAAAGTGTACAGTTCCTTGATGCCGTCTTTAAGCTTCTCCTTTGCTAGCCCCACGTGGCCCCAGCCAGCTGGCACTTCCAGGCAAACCACTCACGGTAGCTTCCCCAAACGCTCACCGCAGATCCATCTCCTTTGTCCTGCTGCTCTTATATCATATTTTTTTGTTGCGAAATGCGAGCAGTATCAGTCGACTTTGTTGCATAAGCGCCTGCCAAATGGCAGCAATTATCCAGTGGGTATATGTCACTGAGGTTTCCTCCTTCAGCCAAGTTGGCTCACTTTATCATGCTTGAGGTTATTTATATGCTGCCAGAGGACCACAGGGGAATGCCTGCCATATTCCACACACCTGTTGCTTGTGTGGGATTACCCCATGTGTTGAATATTTGATTCACGAGCCTTGCACTCTGATATTTCCATTCTTTCACTCAGACCCTGCAGGTGGAGAAAAACAGACAGATTTATCGCTGTTATACCGTACTTTGAGTGCACCATGTAGAAGGTCTTATTTGTTGGAATCTCTCCATCGCGGGTTTCTCTGGAGTATAATTCCAGCTGTGTGGATGAAACTGGCAGCATCTAATATGTTCGATATTAGGGATTTTCAAAATGGAGATGGTGACCCAGTAGGGTCAATGTAATGATCCAGTCTACGTAATGCATTGACCCCAAAATATTCAAGGGGGACCTGCCTCTGAGTCAGAAATATTAAACCCCTCCCTCACTCAACCCCAGTCCTTGCTTTAGTTACTTATGTGATCATGCATCAGCGGTGGGGACCCCTAGGTCTGGGCTGTTTTCATTTGGGAGTCCCTGGCTTAAGAAAGGTTGAAAACCCATATTCTATATTAACTAAAATCAGGAGTCTGTCTGTGAACACAGACAAAAGGGGTAAGCATTGCAGTTTGTATACAGGGATACGCATACAGGAGAGAAGGAAACACCGACAGAAAGCTCATGCTTATGTTGTCCTCTGGTTTCTCCTGCCACCCTCTGCACAGAGAATATGTCTGACAGAGAGTGACACCCAGACCAGTCATTCTGTCCGTTCTCAGTCCTTCATAATACGAGTTACACAGGTGTCATAGCAATTCAATTAAGTGAAACTCCAGCTGGGAAATCAGGTGTTACAAGCATTTACATGTAACAGAGTCTGTCCATTAAATACATACATGTATTTTAAATACATATATGAGATACAAAGAAGATTTGTTTTATGTACATGTTTAGTGCTCAGGTTTGTCCAGAGTGAGGAATGCTGGGGACCAGAGGCAGCTAGCTTCACTGCTGCAGCTGAGGTTAAGGGCCTTTGTTCAAGCTTCCGAAAGTTTATATTATGCCAGCTATGGGATTCAGACTCAGGCACAGACCTGCCTGCCGCACCTTTTGTTAACAATTGCTGCTTCAAAAACACCACCAAACCATTTCTGTACCTGACAGCAGAAATGTCACTGAGCTGTCCCACGCAGCCAGAGAGCGGGGATTTAGTGGGGTTTCGTCTGGGCTGAATCCTCCCTCGTCGATGCTTTGTTACACCTATCCTTCACTGGGGCTTAGCGCAGCTTATTCGCCACGGCGTTCTCAAAGTGCACTCTGCGGCCGCCCAGACGCATTCTTACGGGAGGCACAGATGTGGCTCTGAAGACTTCGCGTCTGACGGAAGGCCACACCCGGGCCCCGGGGACGGCCAAGGCAGCCGCTTCACGTCCGGCCCGCTTTTCTAACAGAGCGAGTCCGTGTATCGGTTTGCTTAAACGCGATTGCCTGTCTGCTTTCATTAAGTCTCCACGCCATGGCCCGAAGCTCGGGAGACCTCTGGAAGGAGAACACACAGGGAATCCCAACTTTGATTCATCTCAGCAGTACATGAGAGATAGCCTCTGCCGCCTCTTTATTCATAAAGCCTGAGGAAGCACAACCCCTCATGTACGGGGGCGGGGGGGGGGGGGTTCAGCTGGAGCGTGGGAGGATCCTTCGTATACATAGAGCATTAGCTTTATCCCCATAAGAACAGTAAAGCCTGATACATATACATCACAGACACATTCTCACGAGGTGAAAGAATACACTGCTTTAAAGTTTGATCCTAAAATCGCTGATGCTAGGAATCATAAACTGTAGCAAAGTAAGAATGGATGTGGTAGTGCAAGTGTGTGTGTGTTTGTACAGTAATTAGTACATTGTGGGTACCAGATTTTCCCACAATGTGATAAAAACCTTGTTTTGGGGTTTTTCTGGTTATAAAAACGTATTTTACAATCTGTGACTGCAATCAAAAAACTTAAAATGCCAGAAGTCTTGTATTTTGTTTGGTTACTCATGGTTAAGGTTAGGGCTGGGTAGGGGTGAAGGTTGTCATACATTCAGGGTTATGTCCATAGAAATGATTGGGTTTGTATAAATGCAAACCTGTGTGTGTGTGTGTGCGTGTGTGTTTGCAAGCTCAGTAGTCATGCATTATCTGTGTCAGTGCGCTGCGTGTGATCGCTGTCATTCCTCGTGTTGTTAATCAATTTTCATTTGTGTATCTTCCCTCACCCCCCCGCCTCGCCCCCCCTTGCTGATTCACGCCCCCCCATCGCCCGTGACCCCGCTGTTTTTCTCCAAAACATCCTACACTTCTCTTACCTCCTAATGAATAATGCATCACATTCGGCTCCGCGGCTGCGGTTTCTCATTGTTTCTCATTGAACAACCACTAAACCTGTTGCCTTTCTTTTTTTCAAACGCCACTTGAAAATAAACACCCCTGATTGCCGCGTTATACCGCTTCCCTTTTCAATGCCTTGTTTTTCGATATTCCTAAATCAAAATATGCCCCCCATTCTTCCAATTTTGCAATTAACCTTGTTCTACCTACCCAATGAAATGCAAATTGCCGTTTACTGTGCTCCCTTCTTTTTTTGTGTGTGATTCGTCTTTCGATCCCTTTTTTTTTCAAAACATTTCACCCTTAATCCTTCAATGAACTTCTACTGTGAACATCTGCCTCCTTAAATGTGGTCTTGTACGGGTTTTTTTCTTATTCCACGCATAATACATGCTTACTCACATGTTGCCGTGTAACCGCTGTCAAACTGACCCGGATCTGCCATGTCACCATGCTGCTGTCTTCGCTGCCCATTGTACGCTGCTCATGTTCCTATTCTCTCTGATTTTTCATCTTTTTCCATCTGCAATGCAATTATTTCTGTTCTTCCAATATTGCAATTCTTCACTGCATAACTTTTTAAATACCCCCCCCCCCCCACTCCCCTCGTCCCCAACCCATTGCCTCATAGCAGATGAATGTTGCGCCCCCCAGCAGAGCGGACGCAGTGGCACCCCCACCTGGCACCCAGTCCGAGCTACGGCCATCATCGGACTCGCCCTGTCCCTCGCGTGCCATTTGTGTCAGTGTTGATGTGCCCCTCCCCCACCCTCTCCATGGAGTCTCAATGCAGCGTTCCTGTTCTCACCCCTGGAGGGAGTGTCATCCACGTGGAGGCTGCTTTACCTCCTGGGAGCTCTGCGTCGGCAGCCCGTGTGTGCTGTGGGTCTTGTGAAGGCATGTGTGTCTCTCCACACAGATGTGTGTGTGTGTGTGTTTGCCTATGAGTGCATCTACTGTATGTAAGCCGAGATGGATGGGTCTCCCCTCCATCACCTGTACCCTTTATTGTGTCACTGTCACCCCCCCCCCCTCCCCCCCCGAGGCACCGGTGCGTGTGCCTGCTTCAAGCAGTCATTGATGGACATGATATACATCTCCTAGCCCCCCACCCTGTTTCAGTACCCTCCCACTGTCCCTTGAAGACCACTTTGTGTGTTTTGCAATGTTTGACTTTCATACATCATCCAAATGAAAATAAACTACTGACTGAAAAAGATCTCATTGGCTTTACACCTTTATTGGAGCCTCTCAGCTTCCATACATCTGACTTGCGCATGATTCATTTCAGGCAGTAGGGCCAGTTCATCTACACCTGATACCTTTGGATAATATAAATGTACACATCTTTACAGCTAACAGCTGCAATAGTTATATGTGTATATTATTATATGTGCTTATTACATTTCACTTTAATGAATGAGTATTGTTTCTTTCGCATGCATCACATTTTGTTACGTGTGACATTTCCCATATTGCTATCCACCAGTTTAAGTGAAGGTCTAATTAGACTTTGACGTGTGTCACCATATCAATTTATATTCAAACCAAAACAGCCTGAGTGGGTGTTTTTCACATTCCTAAAGTGAATGTTGGTGTACAATGTGGTTTTCCCCAATTCTACAGGTTTTTAAGAGTAATATATGTTAAATTGCATTTAATTAAATTAAACTGGTTTGATTTATAACAGGAAAGTTCAAAAGGGGAATGATACTTTGGTTCTGATTATTTTTTTAACATGTTATTTCGTTGTCCATTTTCAGCTCCCAGGGAGAACAGGCAGTGAGCTAAGGCTTGGGGTTAATCTGCAACACCTGCACCCCACGTCCGGGTATTTCTTTGATTGACAAGGGGAGGTAAAGCAGGGCAGCAGGGTTATGGAGGTCTGTATCTGAGATGTTCTCTCAGTGGAATTCTCATCAGCATCAGTAAAGTCACCCCACCAAGTGATCCTGCTAACTCTGGGAGCATCAAATACTCTGAACATGTTCTAATTATTCATGAAGTGTTCCTCTGAGGCAGCCTCACCCCTTTGATGACACCATGACATGCACTGGGTTTCACGGAATTCTAGAACTTTCTACATGTGCTCTATCTCTGAAAGAGACCATTACCTGAGCACGGTGGGGCTCCATGCGACATTTAAGCATCACAATTAATCTAATAAATAAGTGGACATTAAAGAACGTTTACCATATGACGTGAGGCATGGAAATTTGTCGTGTTCTGCTTTTGAACAAGAACCCAGAGACAGAAATGGCTGGAGACATCCTATCGAACCAGACTGTTCACATTAAGATTAATTTGCCAGACTAGGTTATTTACCGGAAGATTCTATTAGATTATGTGATGTCCCACAGGATGCGTTTTTAGGCCTAGCCACATGCATCAACAGAGATAGAAACAAATATAAAGGACATACACTTTGAGCTCCTAAAATGGGACTTTGTAAAATTGCCCTCATTAAATTGTCTACCAAATCAGCCAAATCTAGATAAAGCTTTATTTAAATCGAGTCAAGTACCACGGCACTCGGTCACTTTAAGGCTGTAAGTGCACTTTGATGACGTTAATACTTTTGTAACCTGGCTCCACAATGGCTGAACAATAGACTTATTGGATTAGCGATGCGGGTAAGCGTGTTTCACGGCAGCGTGCCGTCGACGGAGGGGCGCTGGCGTCTTCCCTTTGTTTGCCAAAGTAGCGTGTCACGTTGCGGGATAGCGAGGGGATGTTGTGCAGGCCCGCCTCGCGGGTGGGCGAGATGGATGGAAGAACACAAGGGAGCCAGGTTTAATAATGAATAGCGGACATAAAATTGTACTGAGGCATAAGAGGTGGAAAAACCGAGCTGCAAAAGCCCACACAAAGAAGAGAACACATCATGCAGTGCCGAGCAAGAATGCAGAAAGGCTAACTGCCATTAGCCTTCACTTGTCGCTCTGCTGTTAAAGCTACTCATCTGATCCCTTTTATGCTAAAGATTTTGACTCATACAATCAGACCCAGCTGGGCTCCATAAACTGGGACTTCTGTCAGAATGGGGCTGATGGCCAATCAACATTAAGAAATAAAAAAAAAAAACCATCACAGCCCTCAGGCTGCGTTTAGCCTGCGGGCTGGTTTCACACCTCACCATGTAACAGCCTAATTTGCTATGCACGATGGATCATCACCAAACCAAAGAGTAAGCCACCACAACAGCTGATGCTGTTCAACTGAAGCCTCACCCAGCACCCATACTCTCAACTCTGGGTCCTTCCATTCAGTTTCATTTGTTTTTATTTAATCCCCTTAACATAAAAATCCCCAACGTACTTGATGCAGTCACCATATAACATCACAGGCTCACATGAGATCAGGTAACATTACAAAATATTAAAAGAAGAGTGTAAAATGGTAAATGAAAGACAGAAAAACCCTTTTGGTACCTAAAGAAAACGTTTGTGGTCCAGGGCCAAATAGTAGCAAAATTGTCCCTCAGCAATTATGCCTAAGCTTGATATTGCTTTTCAGCCCTAATCAGCTAGACCCCAAGTATTAAGGCTCATATCTACTGAAAGGAGTCTACTGACCATATAATGTATGTTTTCACCGACTTATAATGAAGTTAAATATAGCTGGTGCTGACACAATAGCAACTGGGACTGATGGGAAATTCAAAGACCTCCACCTGTAGGGCAGAGAGGTCAAAGGGTCAAAGGGTACGAGGATGATGAGGATCATTCCCATCCTTTCACCACATTCTGGATTTCACTGCATACTGCATCTCAAACACACTCCAAGTCCACACAGCCATTTAATAAGCTACATAAGCTGGCATTCGCATAAAAATAAATCCTTATTTTATCACGATGTTCCAAGTCTTATTCTATGCTTGATTCCTTATACCCCTCAACTTGACTTATTATAAACCATTTTTTGCTGTACCCAGTAGACATAAATTGGTGTAAATCACAACCACTACTCCGTCCACAAGATTTAAAAGGTATTAAATTTCCAGCATCACACCTCTACTTAAGTCAGAAGCAAGTCTCAGGTTGAGTTGTTGGTGGTTCTGTTTTATAGTTTTGTATTTACTGGGAAGAGCCTGTATCCATTTCTTATTTATGAAGAGATCCAGTTTGTATAATTTCGATTCAGGTGTGTGATCAAGGTCAGCTTTATTTTTTTTCCAGTTTGAAGAGCTGCAGTCCAAACTTCATCTATCTGTCCGTAATGGTTTTTTGGGCCTTGTGGTCATTGACCTTGGCATCACTTACAGAACCAGTATTTTGTTTTCTGTTGGGCTCAGCTTCATAAACTGTACACTTGACAGTTCATCCCAGAAGATGCCGTGGTATTCCACGGTAATTTCAGACTGCCAAAGACTAATCCAAAGTGAAATCACAAGCTGTTTTGCTAGAACCATATTATTATCATGTGATATTTCCTGCTCCTACTGCCCTAAACAAATCCCTGCCCTCCAACTGGGATTCGCGACATCCATTCGGGTGCACGGTCATTTATCAAACACCTGCTGGACAAGAAATTCTGTCAGCTGCAGGACAGATAACTGCGCATTTCCACCTTCCCTCTTTCAGCCCCTTCCATTTGCGAAGTGTAAAGACCTGCTGTATGTTCTTTTTAATTTCCAGAATTTTCCTCCCCAATACGGCCGCCTTGACGGTTTGCACAAAGCACTTAGCTGTTCCATTCAGAGTGGGTGATATAAAAAGATGACAACCTGCTCAATTGCTTTCCTTTCCAGGGATGTTTTGATGTAACTGTGCGCCATCGCAGGACATCAATTGTTCTGGCCGCCTGAAGGGGCGTGAACTCATCTCAAAAACTGCTTACGGTGACCATAGTGCGAGGGTGTCCGCCTCCGCAGCGTTGACAATGAAATTTTGCGACACTGGGCTTACGAAGCGAATCAAGGGCTTCTGATTGGTAATCAGTGCAAACTTTCTCCCGAATGGACACTGGAAGGAATCTGTTTACTCGGCAGATGAGGCAGATAAGGCAATTAGCTTCCTGCTCTATTTGCAGGAAATCGCATTGTGCCTTGAAGCTTGTGCTTTCATTACCATCTGGAAAATATCCAGGATAACAGCTCCTTAACGTAACACATCACAAACCAAATTCAGCATTACTTTAAAAACAAACAAAAAAAAACACTTTAACTAAGGTAGACTGGTAATCCCCATCTCTGGGATCATCATCAATGCTTACACCTTGCTGGAGGTGAATACACAAAGCAGATTTCCTTACATAAAATAAATTACTTGCCTGACCTGAATTATAGAAATGTTAAACTATCCCTACGACTTTTCCATGTTGGACTAAATAACGTTTTGAATTCATGTTAATATTTCTAGTAAAGCTGGCTGCCTGACATCATAAGAAATCAAACCTGAATCTCACGCTCTGAAGCACAAAAAAACGCATGTTATTTATATACATCTCCTCTTAGCTTCCTCTAAGCTAAGCCAATTTTCCTCCTTTGCACATGCCTGCTAAACAAATTCAGAGCAGCAGATATCAGGAGACCTAAAGCAGGCCGTCTTTGAAAGGAGCAAAATTTCAGAGGAAAAGAAAGCATCCGTCTCCCTGCTCCAGCACACGAAGCCCGCAGACCTCGACAAACGCGTTCAAAAAGGCGACAGTTGCTGTTTTCACCTGCTTTGCTCAATGTGTCACTGTCAGTGGGAGGCTGATGACTAAGGATGGTGAAAATGAGTCAAATCACTGATCAAGGCAACAACATATTAATCATTTCATCTTTAAACATAAAGCAATTTTAATCTGTTAAAATTATAACAGCAAACACTCCAACAGTCTCAGCTTTATTTAGAAACTGCATTTATGCAGTAATATGAAATCATGCAAAGAACAATTTCTGAATATCAAGATTCAATTTACAAATCAAATCTTTCCACGGTTATTCAGCTGCATGATGGGCACAATTTGTTTTTTTTTTTTACTTTAAGGTACAAGTAAACAAGAAAGGCAGAAGAATACAATTTATATGTATAAAGTTGAAGACCACAGATAGGTCTAAACTATCAAGGGCTGCAAAATAAATCGTATAGTATTCATGTATTTGTTCATTCATTTCACATTCATGAAAAAAAAAAACAATTTATAAATTTTTTACTTGAGGCAAATTCTCAGAGGATACGGTGCTGATTGTATTACCTTTTCGTCCTGTCTGCTGATTTCTGGAACATGTTGTACATTATATTGTGTTACCTGCTAATTACGCTGAGGTCAAGCCTTGGGTGCAACAACATGGGAAGCCAACAGCATTTCCTACAGAAAACAGCCCAACTTCAGCAATGCACAATTTTTTCATTTTTCAGGAGTTTTCATTTTACATATTTTATTTATTTGAGTGCATGAATATTTGTAACCTTGCAGTTCAGTGGCTGGTATGAAAGCAGTGCTGATCTATTAGCCTATGCCCGTTAGAGCGTTTGATTGGCCAGTTTTTGTCCTGGTTGCCGGGGGCGGCCCACCTCTCCTGGCTAGCCATTACTCACCCGGACAGGCTCACACGGCCACAGAGCCTTGCAGGGGAAGCCGCCATTTTCTCCACTGCCGCCACTTGGTTAACTGCCGAGGCCCCCACAAGGCCATAAACTGGCAACTCTCACCGTTGTTCGCCTCCTTCCTGTTTTCTTCCTGAATGAGCAGAATGCCTGCATAAGGGGCTGGAAGGGGTTGTGCAACCCCTGAAGTTGTCACAGATAAGAGGGATGTTGTTCACACAATCAGACTGGACCTGACTGGAGTCAGCCCTCAGAAAGGGGTCTTCACCCTTTATTTCACCACAGTGGAATGATCAAGCACAAAAGAGAACATTTATTTATTTAGCAGACGCTTCTATCCAAAGCAATGTACGCTTTAGAGATCAGGGTCAGCCAGTGCTTTGCTCAAGGGCCTGAAAATAGGATCGTTTCTGTTATGGAGAGGGTGTTGCAATGAATTTTGTGGGAACTACACTGAGGAAAAGACTGACACATCCAGGACCAGCAGTTGTTCTGTCTCATGGTGTAACTCATTCCAAAAGACAGTGAGCCAATTGTGGGTTTGGGGGAAAACCGCACAAGATGCTGATTAGTGTCCTTCCATAAAAATTTGCCTATTTTAGGCCTTTGTACAACCAAAAACTTATTGAGGTTTGATAGCTTAAAGGTTACAAATCAAATATAAAAAAGAAATTTATTTCCTTTAAAAATTAAAATTTAAGCTGGGTTCCTAAAGAATAATCTGCTATATTTCCAAAAATGAACTTTAATGACATCCCAATTTTAATACATAGGCTTTAATATGGAGTTGGCCCACCCTTTGCAGCTATAACAGCTTCAACTCTGGGAAGGCTTTCCACAAGCTGTGTTTATGGAAATTTTTGATCATTCTCCCAGGTGCGGATTTGTGAGGTCAGGCTGAGGTTGAGAAGGCCTGGCTCCTGGTCTCTGCTCTAATTCATCCTAAAGGTGTTCTGTCGGGTTGAGGTCAGGGCTCTGTGAAGGCCAGTCAAGTTCCTCCACACCCATTCATGTCTTAATAGAACTTGCTTTGTGCACTGGTGGGTAGTCTTGTAGGAACAGGAAGGGGCCATCACCAAACTGTTCCCACAAAGTCTGGAGCATGAAATTGTCCAAAATAGCTTTGTATGCTGAAGCATTAAGAGTTCCTTTCACTGGAACTAAGGAGCTAAGCCCAATCCCTGAAAAACAACCCCACACCATAATCTCCCCCTCCACCAAACTTTACACTTGGCATATTGTAGTCAGGCAAGTACCGTTCTCCTGGCAACCACCAAACCCAGACTCGTTCATCGGATTGCCAGGCAGAAAAGCATGATTCGTTACTCCAGAGGACACATCTCCACTGCTCCACTAAGTCCAGTGGTGGTGTGCTTTACACCACTGCATCCAACACTGTATTTTACTTGGTGACGTAAGGCTTGGATGCAGCTACTTGGCCATTTTATGGAAACCCATTCCATAAAACCCTCTACACACTGTTCTTGTGCTAATCTGAAGGTCACATGAAGTTTGGAGGTCTGTAGCTACTGACTCTAAGTTGGCGACTCCTGCACATGGCCACCTCAGCATGTGCTGTCCCTGCTCTGTGTCTTCATGCGGCCAACCACTTGGCTGAGTTGCTTCCACTTTGTTATAATACCACTAAGAGTTGACCGTGGAATATTTAGTAGCAAGGAAATTTAGCAAGTAGCAAGGAAAAAGCTGTCTGCATGCCTAGGTGCTTGATTTTATACACCTGTGGCCATGCAAGTGATTGGAGCACCATTCAATGATTTGCAGGAGTGTTCCAGTACTTTTGGCAATATAGTGCATCGCTGACTTATTCCATCAACACTAAAGTACAGTCCAGTATTTCTTGACTAGGAAAATGAACATTGTAAGTTCAGTAAAGATGTCAGTAATGGATCTAGATACCGGGGAGCCCTGCTGATGAGAAGGGATCTGGAATTCACCATGGCAGGGTAGCAAACCGTGGTGTTGCTTGGCTGATGTTGCTTGTGGTTGCTGGGGGAGAGAGGCTGGCAATCTGCTTGGGTAGGTGGTGACCTCTGTACTTTGTCCTGTCTCAGCAGACTCCCTGTTAGGTAGCCTGGGTCTGGGCGCTGTGGTGGGGCTAGGCCTGGCCGGCTTGCTGCTGGTCCTGGTTGTGGTGGACGTCAGCTGCTTCTTCCTAAGGCAGTGTGGCCTGCTCATGTGCATCACCAGGAAGCTGTGCAGCAAGAAGACCACCACCAGCGGAAAGAGCAAGGACATTGAGGAGGGGAAGGCAGCCTACCTGTGAGTGCCTACACCCACCCATTCCATAAACAGACACTCTCTCCGTCCTTTTCCCATAATGCCATGCTCACTCACCTTGAATGTGTTTTACATATATATATATATATATACACATCCCTCTCAGCCACCTTCACTCCCAAAGAAATGTCCCACAACACCCATAAAGTTTGTTCCTATCAAAGCCAACCTTTTAGGATGAATATTCACACAGAATTTTACTGGCGTTGTTATTGTGCTTGATTTCATTTTAATATTCATAATACCCATTGTGCCTTGTCATTTTTCACCCTCTGTGGTTATATGATTATATTGCACGGCTCATTATATAAATTACTCAAGAGAACATCTCACAGGCTCTGAGGAGCAAACATCTCACAGGCTTTGAGGAGCACATCAGGCTTGGGTGTAATGACTTCATGCCTTGGCTGTCCTCCCTAATACACCCATCCCTAGATCAGTCCCGTCTGTCATCACTCACATCTTCCACTGACATGATTAAGGAATCCAGGCAGTTGCCCCCTCCCCCCCCACCCCAAAGCTGTCGAAAAGGCAGTTCCTGTGGTATTTATATGTCTGGGCTGGAACTGAGAGTGATTTCAATTACCCTGCTTAAGAACAACCCCAAGCCCAGGCAACAAGCCACGTGCCATCAGGGACCTTTTCAGGGTGACGTGAGAAACATAAAATTAGCAGTATCTTTCACCCCCTCCCTACACCACCACGCTCTGCTAAATGCACATACCCCCCCCCACCCCCCCAAACACACGAGTTACATTCAGCGGCTCTGTGATATCTAACGGTCGGGTATTTCGGCATCACGCGTCCGCCAATCCCCGCCTTCACCTGCGAGGATCTGTGTCAGAGAGACGGGAGTTTCTCCTTCTCTTAAACTCTCTTTCTTTTATGTGTCTGCGGTGTAGCCTGGCTTCTAATCCCCGCGCGTGTGTGTGCGTGTGTGCGGCCGGACCTGCGTGTGTGTCTGCGCGTGTGCGTGTGCGCAGGGGCGATGGGTCGAAGGAGCCCATTGTTGAGATGCGAAATGAAGAGGAGCGAATAACAAATCCGGACGACGGCAGCCCGGTGAACGAGCCCAATGAGACCACACCTCTGACAGAGCCAGAGTAAGGACCGCCTTTCTGCCCGGGCCTCGTGGCGGTTGGCTGGATAGAGGAACTAGCAGCGACAGACTCAGGGAGCACGCAGGCGGCCATCATCAGTCACGTCACTTCAGGGTGCAGAAGGACGCACTCCCAGCATCCTTAAGTGCACATATACAAAGGACTGGACCACCTTGACTCGAACGACTTCACCTGGGTAGCGCGCGCTAATGCTAATGTGCACACGTGTGATGGAGCTGACCACCTCCTCACTCGCACAGGGCCCACTTCATACAGGAGCCTGACTTTTCCCAGATATGATAAAAATGATAAAATGATAACAATTCGAGATGACAGACTTTGGTTAGCATACGTGTGCTAAAGCTAATGTTAGTGCTAATGTTAAACATTCTGTGTAGCAGAAAACTGAGGAAATAGCTACTGCTGGGAAAAACTTGCCACTGGCTGCCAGGTGAGGACAGCGACGGCTGATTAAACGGACATTCTGGTTTCCTCGCGTTCTTGCTTGCTTGTGGGAAAGTGGGCGGTGCCTATCAGTGATAACTCTGAGATTCCCACACTAACCAACATTTCCTGTTGACCGTACCAGATCACCTGATCTTTGGTGGGGGGGGGGTGCCTGGAGGAGGTGGTGGAAATTATCTGTTATAGTACGGAGGCAATTTCTTTTCCTAGGATCCTTGTTGCACCTGTTGTATACGTGTAAACAAAACAAATAGCAAAAAACTAATGAAAACGGAGTGTGCATATATCATCCAGTACATTTATTTGTGTTTATACTTTTCTTCCCTTCGCTCATCTTTCGCTCCCATTTATTGATACCCAGGACTGTGTCAGACTTGGCAGTCGACGTCGGTTCTGAAGCCAGATGTGGCACAGAGAATCAAAACAAGAGCCAATCCACAGAGCACGCTGAACCGCCAATCGGGCCGCTCGGCGGGGGGCTGGGGGGGGGCATAAATGGAACACCCCTTGCGAGGCGGACTGATCTCCATAATCATAATCACAAACGATATTCATATCATAATCATAATGGCCCACACTCAGGAACGACACCTTTATTGAATCTCGAGCCAAACTGAGTCATTATCGACGGGCAGGACACCAAACACTATTCACATTATTTGTAGACATGCTTTCAGTGACACCAGTAGCTCTGATCTAACATGGTTAACACCCTCAGTGTTAAATTAACAGTACCAACTCTGCCTCTGTCCCCAGGGACACTCTGTCTGCAAAATATATCGCTGCTATAAACTGTCTCCATAATGACTTCTGTTGAGACAAGAAAGGGTTTACTTTTTCAGTTGACTATGATTTGTATCTAGGTAGTATTTAGCTACCTAGGGAGAGGACACTTCCGGCTCTGTGGTGAAACCTTTTCGACACTTTTGCCGACAGGAAGCTGCCGCTGAAAGAAGAAAATGGCAAAGACGTCCTCAAGACGGACGCCATCGAGATCAAGGTTCACGGCGACGGCAGCATCCAGACAAAGGATGACGGCAGCAAAGCGTAATACGGGAGCCGCCTCGGCCGCACAAAAACAATCATAGCAAGCTACCCTGTGACCAAAACCACCAGAAAAAGAGAGAAAACAAAATAGAGAAAAAAAAAGAAAAGAAAAAATATATCGTCCTTTAAGAAAAACTGTACGTGAGGGCTCCCAGGGTGCAGTGTATAAATACGGATGGGAACTGAGCACCGGCGATTGTATGGGATACACCTGGCCTCCATGGCCATTCTGTTGGAATATCTCACAAGTAGATGGCACATATTGTATGGTATCTGTTTTTATTTTTGATTTTTTTTATTTCTTAGCCTTGGCTGTTGCTTCTGTGTCTTTTGTTCCTCTGCTGTAAGGGCACATGTAATGTCATCAGCACAGAGATGCGCTAGGGTGCCCTTGAGGTTTTTTTGGTCATTTTTGGACAACCCCCCCCCCCCTTCCGTTTGGACAAAGGGCAGCCCCGGGGCGATCAGTGACCTCCCTGTCTAGTGCACGGATTCCCACAGATCCAGGCGGATGGATTTCACCAGAAAAGCCCTCCTTGCTTTCAGGGGATAGTCACACCTGAGGGTTCAGACAAAGTGCTTTTGCATTCATTGTCTTGGGGTCATCACACTGGGCACGTTGCCGCCCCCTAGTGTCTGTAAGCCGTAGTGGCACTGAGAAGCCGTGACGTCGACCCGCTTGCCTTTGTCACTGTACTCCTGGAGCCTCGTCATCTTCCCCTCTCACATTTGTCCACGACTCCTACCTGCTACTCTGCTGTTGAAAACAAAAGTCTCCCAGTGTCTTCCTGTGCATCACCCACCCATCCATCCAGTATGTCAGTAACGTGGCTTTTAAATCTCTCAGTTTTTCTTGTTTATTTATTTTTTTTAAGAGACCAAATTATATGGCGGCGGTTGAACCATTATGTCACAAATCCATGTCTGTGTGCGTGCGTTGGTCTCCGTTCCTGCACACAGATCCCCTGGTACATGGGAAAATCATTCACAAAAGGTCAGAATTCCCCTCCAGCTTCTTCTTTCGATTAAAACGAGAGGTGAGTCGGGGAGTCAGCCAAGCACTGGGAGCCCCCCCCCCCCACCTTGAGTCATAATATTATCTACATTGTGGCTATCCTTTCATAAAAACCAATTTCAGCTCCTTCCTCTTTTTATTTGATTAATTGAAAATGTGAATTTGCATACATATATAACACACAAGCCTTATTTTTTTTAAGTGTTTATACGGCATTTTAATTTGTGAAAAATATTTCCAGCTCTGTAGGGTTGGAATTGAACCAGGCATGTTCAGCACTGGGGTGTGGATGTTGGACCTGTGAGTTGTTATCAAACTGTCCTCCCATTGGTCATGAAGGTCTACCCCAAATTAACATTCACCAAGCAAATTTTTCTGAGTAGCAGAATTACAGAAAAAAAATTTAAATATATCCCACAATGATGAGATTTGTATAAAAAGATTGTTTATAAAACTAAAAGATTGTTGAATCATGTACCAAAAAATGTATTGAGTCTATTGGTGTTTTCTGTTCATATAAATATTCAAGGGTAATATGAGCAAAATCAGTTATTTTCAGTGGAATATTACTGTATATATACTAAGCAGAGGATGTTTCATTTCTGTTTTGGTTTTAAGCGTGAAAGAATTTTAATCTGCCCATTGTCTTCTGCACAGACATGGTGGTTTGAAATTTTAAATTCATGGTTCTGTGGGAGGCATTGATTAATTTTATGATTTTAATGAGAATTTGACAAGCTAGCACTGTTGGTTAGGTGAAGCTTTATGTATTTTGGGGGGTTTTCAAGAAATGGACACTGAAACAAATACACACATGAGATAAAAATGTGGTTATTTTACGATCATACTTGGAAGCCCTGAATTGTCATAAACACAGACCACGTCGGTGCCACGTTAAATGTCACGTTAAATGCATGGGCAATGAAGTGACCTCATAAAGCATTATGAACATGCCATAATGTGTTATGAACGAAGTCTCCATGCATGTGCTTGAATGCTACTGAAGCTCCATGCTAAATGGGTCCCTTCTGGATCTTTCCATTGTCGTGGCATTTACCCGAAACACCGGGGACCAAGTTTATAATTATAGACCTTTCAGTATACTGGAGCCTATCATGAGAACATACAGTAGTCTTCGTCAGGTCTGTGACTCCCGATGGAAAATGAATAACGTAATTAGGGTGGCTTATTTATTTATGACTTCTTTTATGTTTCTGTGATGCTGAATGGTCGGAATCAGACCCCGTGTTCCCACCGGGATGCTTGTTGATCGCTCATCATCGCTGCATTAAAAAAAAACTACGCACTGTTTCTGTAGGTTCCTACAACTAGACCAAGGGCTTCTGAAATCAGAGAGTACATGCAGATTCATCGTGTCAACCTGAAATATACTGCAGCATTAATTCAAGAAATCAAGTCTGTATTAAGTGCTTAGAGAGCTCTGAATTTATTCATGTTATCCTTCAAGGCTAATGTTAAATGGTACAGTTTTTTTGGGGGGGGGGGGGGATGGGGATTCTTGCCCCTAGCACAAACAATTTTACTTTCAACAGTTACCCCAATGCAACATCTACACAAAGTGACGAAGTGATAATGACCAACTAGAAAAAGGACCTTCTCGTGTTGCCACCCGGACAGGAACCTTGTCAGTCTGTTGTATCATAGTCCGTTCATAAATGTGTCTGCATTCTGTGAAGAAGGAGGTATTTCATCCTAGTCTTTCATTGTATTGAAGAAAACCGAGTTGCACACAATGTTCCTGCTATTATGAAGCTCCCTGGCTCTAGTCTTGCCCACTCTAATGATATATTGATGTTGTATATAAATCTACAGTGTTTTCTGGTTGGAGAAATAATGTGCCCCATGAAGCCTTTGAACAGCATTGACCTGAGATGTGACGTAAAAAAATGATGTAGTGGTCAAAAGGATTATGGGAAATATAGTACTCTGTACATGTGGTGAAGAAAACAAAAAGATAATTATGTTTTTGGTGCAGTGGTGAGCATTCAGCGAATGTTTTTTTTTTCTTTTTTAAAAAATATTTTTGGAATATAGACAAACATTGCTGACTTCATTTTGTTTGTGGTTTACACTGAGCATTCAATGAACAAACTGTCGCATCACAAGGCAAAGCACGCCAGAGAAACACGCGAAGCACATACAGCTGTCATTTTCCTGTCATATGTTTACAGTTCAATCTTCTTTCCTTAAGCAAAGACCTCCCAGATAAACTCTTTAAAAAACCCAATGTAACTTTTAAGCAAAACCTCGCTGTTTTCTTCCAAAACACCCATGTATTACTGAAGAATTAGATCGCTACTAAAACTGCTTTTCCACAGATTTCCTTTGACACTGGCACAGATGCATCCTTTCTGCACGTCACATCCACAGCTTGCACGTCCGCTTTTCTTCATCTCCACTCTTTCGTTTTCATTTTAAGCCTTTTCAGAAAAAAAACCCTGTCAGCACTATGGTTTTGCAAGAGTGTCTGTAGTATTCTGGGGGCTGTAAATACGAACTGTCTGAGAGTCTCGACGCACACAATCTATAATTTCTGGTCCTTTTCTGGAATATTTATTTGTGAGGCGGGTTCGACCTCCACGCCTCTCCCCGGTAAATGCGCCTTTGCTCTACAAACGCCACTCTGCAGAGAGTCCTGATGTTTTGATACTCGCTGTGTTTCTGCCCAGAGAGAAGGTACTGTGGACCCCACTGTGCGTGTAGAGTAGCTGTCCGCTGTAATTCTGAGCTGTAAATAAAAGTGTCCTGATAAACATGCTTGTAACAGAGGAGTTCCAGGCGTTTTTATTCCAGAAGTTCTGTTTATCCCTTTGCTCCCAATGCAGTACATCTTGTCCTCATCATAGCGGACTTGGCCAAAATCTTCTGGAAAATGGAAAAGGCAAAAAAAAGCAGCAGCAATAAAAGCACAGTGAGGAGATAAGAAGGAAGCCACAGTTTTATATGACCTAACATTTAAAACTTGATTTTAGACATAGATTAAAAAAAAAAAACCTTTATCCTCATGCACTGTAAATCAAGGCCTAAAATTATTAAAATGTCAAAAATTACCTTAAAATCTATGGGAAATCGGCCTATAATTTATATAATAAAGCACATTTCACTGTTACAATTTAATGAGTATTGAGCCTACTCAGAGCACTCGTGTCTGTATCTGAGAATCCGTGCGAGGAACGTGCGTAGGGAGCGACACCACAGGAAATTCTGCTTGATGGCTTGATGTCTCAGAGTTTACGTCCATTAGTGTAAAAGCCATAGAGTTGAGATTGAGATGAATACAGGGAATGGAGGAAGAGGAACACCAAATCCTCCCCTTACAGTTCATACAGCTAATAATGCAAGAGACCCTGTAGTAGTCTTTTCCTCTGTTCAGTTTTTGTGTAGGTTCCTGAAATTCTGGACTCCGGGTTCCTGGAATACGGCACGGGCCTTTGACGCTTCTTTATAGAAGATTTCAGAATGGACTGTAAGCAAGCTCTCCTTTAACAAAAAAAAGAAAAATCCAATCCTGTCATGCTAAGAAGGAAACATCTCTCTTAATGGACTATGTAATCAGAACATTGTGGAAGCAAGGGCATTTTGACAACTCTACAAGCTTCTTGATTGTACTGGGATCTGTCAGTACAGGAGGCTCTTAGATCCAAAAGAGCACTTTGTGCCTATTTGCCCACCAACATGTGACAGAAAGCAGAGCGGTGCCCTGAGACCTAATGCCTCTCTGGCGCCCCCCACAGCCACAGCACTTGTCGGGCAATGTCTGCACGTGGCTCTCGCCCTGCCGTCACCAGGCAAGAGGAGTGGCACCATCTGTCCCACGAACCCATTCAACTGTCAGTCTATCACCACTTA
The DNA here is from genome assembly GCA_026774425.1 of Petrocephalus zakoni. NCBI lineage: Eukaryota > Metazoa > Chordata > Actinopteri > Osteoglossiformes > Mormyridae > Petrocephalus > Petrocephalus zakoni. The sequence continues at coordinate 47,026,794 of JAODKN010000001.1, read as the reverse complement.
AGGTGAGCATGTGCGGGTCGCGAGAAAGGTCATCAACCTAACGGCAGCACATCAGAAACACCCAAACATGCCGGGAATTAAAGCCTAATGCATTGCGGGCTAAACGTTATGTAACATGATGTAGATAATGACTGCAAATATACAGTACACCTAACGACGTCTAATTAATATTGAAATATGTGAACACTATGAAGAAATCAAGCAGTGTGGGGCAAAAGTAAGACTGATTTTCAGTAATACAATCTAATTTTCTACATAAAAGCAGGGGGGGGGGGGAATCCTCCGGTCTCCTCTGTAGAAGCGAGCGGGTTGATATTAAAGCGAGTGCAACATGCCATCTCACAATTTCATGCTTGGCGAGTGATGCTGAGAAGCATAACCGGTGAATGTAAATTCCCTGATCGCCGGGGGCCGGGGGGCCTGTCCATGGTGTGCGCCTGCCGCAGGCCACCTGTTCACCCAGACTGCCCCTGCAATGCTGCGACCCGGGCCGGATTACCGGAAGGAGAAGGCCAAAAGAAGAGTGGAAGCATAACAGTGGCTTTAGAGAGACTCACTGAGGTGGGGGGCAGACGGGGGCCCCCTGCGACAGGCTCGGAATGTGGCGTAGCTGCTGGGGGCCGGCCGGCCCGGGGAACGGAAGCCAATTGGGCGGTGGCGACGGCGGGGATGTAAATGCCGGCCTGCCGCTGGGGCACTTCTTCCCCCACCGCTGTGTGACGGTAAACGGCGTCGTGATTACCGAACATGCCAGGGGCCACCTGCTGGCTTCAAAACGAACTGCCACCCTCGTGCTTTGGTCCGGAAAGCTCTGAAGGACACGGGGAGCTTTCATGACCCTTTCACTCTCTCTCACTCTCTCCGTCCAGCCAGCCATCCATTAGTCTGATCCTGGATAGCCTGGAATGCTGTGGGACTGATCCACACTGTGAGCCTGGAACAGTTTAGACCACAAATAAGTTACGGTGAAGTCTCCACCAGGGGAATAGAGTGGTAAAATCGTGCTAAGCAGCCCAGATAAACCCAGAAAAAGGACCTCATGAACAGTATCTAGCTAATGCAGGAATTTTAGAATCTGAATCTTTACTGCCACGCGACCAAAGTCAGAGGAAGTTTTTGTTGGCACAACAGATAGGCAACAGGTGAATGTCCAGAAAAAATCAACAGTTACATATAAAGAGTCAGGTCACAGAGTACTCAACTGGTTAAACAAAATCGTGGTCTGGATTTTTACTTTTTGGACCTGAATTATCCACCTCTGCAGTCAGGGCATAACAGACAATAAAGATGAGACATAAGTTATACAACAGAGAGGCAAAAATGCAGTGACAGTGGTTTGTGCCAATTTAGAACAATTTGGGTTCACTTACTGAGAAGTCAGACAGTTCCTAGAGCAACTGGAGGTTAAGGGCTTTGCACCTTAAAGCCACCAAAGGGCTTTGCACCACTAAGCCAAACCTGGGATATGAACAGGAAACCTTCTGATTGCAGAACAAACCCAACGAGCCACACACCACCTCCCCAAATACTTAATATGCTTCCAAATCACTTCCCTACACTGCCCACTCAGCGAGCATGAAAGCCTCCTGTACCACACGCACGCTCCACTAAGAGCAGGGCATCCACAAGCCACCAGCGGCCGCTCAGAGCGGCCGGCTTTACTCATGTGTTTTCCACCCATCTGTGAAACACTTAGAATGAAAATGGCCACTTTTCTAAAACACGAAGCATCGCGCCTGATGCAATTGCAGCTTGACGTTATGAGAAAAGGTCGCAATTTTAAGTAACCCTCCTTTTTTTATTTCGAGTGCATTGTGAGGCGCGCTTCCATCCCCGGGTGGAACGCGGCAGGGTTAAGCAGGGTGTTTGACTCCCTGTTTCATTTTCAGTATGTCGGCGTGAACCACCTGCATCACCCCCCCCGCCCCCAACCACCGCCACCACCCCCACCACCACCTTGAAGGTTTTACTAAGCGTAAGGGAGCTGCTTAGCAAAACGGCCACAATATCACCATACCGCCCTAGTGGTTCTGGACAAGTAGGTGAATATAACACGTGGAATAGGGGTGCATGAAAAGGTGGAATGAATTGGGGCATTATATCAGGACGAGAGCCGAGGCAGGTTTACCCACCGGATTGAAGAGGAATGATGAAACTGCAGACAGTTTTAGAAAAGTCCAAAGCGTACATTTGGCAGATAGTTTTACCCTAAGCAACATTGTTTTTCTTTGAGAAAACAGAGTCAAATAGTCCCTGGAGCAATTGAGAGTTGGTAGCGACAGTATTCCACCAACCCATGGATTTTAAGCAACAACCATCTATTCGCAGAGACAGTGGCCTAACCCACTGAGCCATATACCGCACTCATGTCTCAGGAAGAGGTACAACTGTGGGCACGGACGGGTGTGTTTACTAGGGGGGAGAGACCAGAAGTCTTCCAAGTACAGTATAGTGATTTGGATCAGGTGCATTGGGACACTGGGCTCCTGTTCCTCAAAAATCAGCTTCACAAGATGCAAGAAATAATGCAAAAATCCATTGCCAGCTGCTTCGATCCACTAGATGCAATTATGTTTATTTGACCAATTATATTTATTTGATCCTCTTCACTTTGCAGCACAAAGTGAGACTGAGACAAAGTGGGCGATCACCCAAACATGGCTGTAAGTCTTTCCTTAATTGGTCTTGGGCTCCACATTCAAATTATTGGCCTGACGTAGATCAGATCTCTAATATAGAATGACGATGTAAGAGATAAGTTACAATAGTCCAGATTTCTTATTGTCAAAGGTTAAACATAAAATCCTTAGATGAAGCAAACTGTATAAATCCACCCCGATGTCTGTGTAGTGATTTTTTCTATTCCAGAAATGCATTGAGAAAGAAAATGAATGGCAATCGGAACGTAATTTGAATGTAACTGATAAACAGTAACCTCTCTCTCCACACATATACAAAAGTATGATGTTCAGTTTCATGTCAAGTATATTGAAACAATCCAGTATATCAAGTTCATAACATTTACCAAGAGATATTAAAGGAATGCATGTTTCATTTTCAGTATATCATGTAGAATATCTTCTCATTGAATTGAATCAAAGTTCTGCTTTATTAATTGAATTGTAGAAAAAAAATCTGCATGAAATCGATTCATAAACAAATGATTCGATAATTGGATGGATTTGCACCCCCTCCTGCGGAGCGCAGCCATACACAGCAAGACAAACCGAGTGTGTAACTGAACAGACATCCAGAAACTACAACCATAGCTCAGTTCATACTCAAATACAATTCAAATTCAGCTCAGCACCATAATTAAGCACAGTGTTATTGTATTTTCATCAAGAACAAATTCTATAAATAAGTCAGGGCTGAAGTAATGAAATAAATCTTCCTAATCGAAAAGGTTTTAGTGAGTCAAATAAACAAATTTGTTTATTTAGTCGGAATGCCTTACAACGCCAGCTGGGGTTGGGGGGGCGGGGGCGTAGTAAGCGGAGGGGATGTGGGTGTTATAACACCCCCACTTTTACTGAAACATGATTCCATCTCCCCCATTTTTGTCAGATTAAAACAATACTGAAATATGTGCTGCTACACGTACAAGAGCAAACTGAACTGTCGCCCTGATTGGGGAGGAAAAAAACAGATTATACTATAGATAGACTATACACATAGGTCCGTTAGTTTGATTGAAGGACCATTTGGCCAATCACAGTTAGTGATAGTGACGAGGGAGCGAGAGCTGCTCCTCTTCAAAGTGAGTAAGTTGACAACATGCTGTCCTGTTGGATTTGGGAAGAAAGTGCAGTGAGGTTCGTGGCAGGTGAGGCACTGGCTCTTTCAGAACAAAAACAAGTAATAATAGTACTGAGTGCTGTAGTGAACTTGATTTCCCGATTTTTAGCCAGAGTACCGGCAATAATAATCCCGTGGGCTCACACACGCCCCCTTCTGTGAGGCAGAGGTACTGGCTGCCTCACCTCCTGCTTTTTTGCTGCGATTTTGTATCGGATCAGCAAGACTAACTTTGTTATACACACGCGAAATACATGAGTTTCTATGGAATGTGCGGATATATAATATAAGTGTGTGTAAACATGACACTGGTGACATGGGACATGGTCAGCGAGGGAGCGCGCACTGGGAGGTGAGGCTCCTCTATCTGAGCAGGAAAGGTGCAAATCCAGCGGTTTTCATTAAAAAATTATGTAAATGATTGGAATCATACAAAAATTTGTCAAAATTTATATCACAGAACAGCAGACAAATATTAATAATGGTATTTGTTTTTTACTTCTCATAATGACAGGTGAGGTTCTGCCTGAGAAATTGATATCTGATACTGCATCACGCTAAATCAGTAAAGCAAAATTCACAACGTCGCAACGTCAGCATTTTCTACATAATGTATGCTACGCGAGGTTAATTATACCTGTGAGCCCTTGCTAGCCAATGGCATTACATATAATGGTATAGCAACTAGCTAGGGGGTACCTCCATGTTTTTTCTCTTTTTTTCAGTCTGTCTCGTGCAGCACCATATGTTCCTATCATAGAGCTGTCTCATGAAGCAGTCATTCTCTATTTGTCATGCAATATTAGGATGCACAAAAGGAAAACGCGGGGCAAGATAGTGTTAGTGCATAGTGTTAGGATAGGAAGTCAAATATAATTGACCGTGGTTATAATTATATTATAATTTGGCTGTGATAATTTCAAGGGGAGTTTTACTCTTCCCCAAACTAAAACCCCCTCACTTTTAAAAAGCTTGATATGCCCGGAGTTGGGGGGTCTGCAGCATCATTTAAAATAAGCTGCAAAATATGTCTCCCATAATATTTGGGAAGGGAAGGTCACCTAGTTAAAAAAGGATACTGCAGGCCTGTTGTACAAGCTGGGCTTGGTGACTGCATGGGAAATGGTGCAGAATCCATCAGCAAATAGAGACAGGCAGGATCTGAGAATCTTCTGGGCCCATTTCTGTCGACAATAATACTCGGCTCTTATTCAGCCTTCAAAGCAGAATAGCATTAAACTACTTATGCATGTAGATGAGGACCTTTTAGAATGGAGAATGTTCCGGACTGTGTGGAGCCAAAATCCCAGGGATTTAGGGTATAAGGCGGGAGGCAGGGGGTGGGGGTGACTGGAACGGAGTCCTGGGGGGGGTTTAGGGAGGAAACCTTTCCAGATAACCTGCGAGGAGAGTTCATCTGGGCAGGAAGAAATGCAATTTACGCTAATGCCAGCAATGATCCCGCCAGCTCTGAGCTGAGGGTGATTAGCGCTGGGGAGAGAGATTAGTGCCGAGAATGTCAGAAGCGCTGGGAGCCCGGGACACGTGTGAGGCAGCACTTCTGGCGGAGCTGCGAGGTGAGCAGACGCCGCGAGAAAGCGCCACCTGCTGGCTTCCGGGAGCAAGCACTGAGGAGACAGACGTGGACCTGCCGCTCCGTTTGAATGAAGGTCGACGAGATGCGTGACGTTTTCATACTGCCGGGGAAATCTATCAGAGGCCTGCAAGGTGTGGGGGGTGTGCAGTGGACCGCAGTTGGGTGGCGTCAGCGCAGATTGCCAGGGTGAGAAAATATCAGAGCTCACTGCTACTGTTGGACCTGTAACCTGAGACAAAGTCAGTCACTAAAACAGGCTTTCAGAGGCATCGACACTTCTGGATTTAACTATTTATTGGTATTAAGCATATTTATATGCTATATGCAAAAACTGACAGTACAGACTCTGGGAGGCACTTCGAGATACAGTATGTTCCAGAATGTGGACATATGCAGAAAGTCCAGTCTTCCAAAGTAGTCCTTCTACTCTAAGAGCTTCTTAGTTTCAGAATCTCCCAAGACGATTTGGGCCAGTTAGAGAGTCCCACCATCCTTGATAAGGGGAGTGTGTGAAGTAGACTGAGATAAATGCATTATAATTAAAAAGACAGAGGAACACGTCAACTGCCCACAACAGCTCATGACTCATAGCCCCTGAGTGTTGGAGTGGACACCCCAAATTCGGGGCATGTGGGAGGTGGGGTGCGGTGGGCTATCCATTTAGAGATGGGCAAAAAACAGAAAACAGAGAGAAGTCAAAAATAATAAGATATATGGTCATAGAAAATAGATGGATGGATAGATGATTTAAGTATGTAAAAATTGATAACATAAAAAAACGTGTTTTTGACCAAATGTGTTTCAGAAAACCCAGGCAAGGTGCCTCCACCCATGGGGCCTGGCTGGGCATAGCCCAAAGGGATAACTGGGGTCTGCCCTACTATGGACCCACCACCTGCAGGGGGCGCTGTGGGGTTTGGGTGCAATGTAGATGAGGTGGCAGTCGAAGGCAGGGGTCTGGATGGACCTATCGTCGGCTAACAAAACTGGCTCTTGGCACATGGAATGTAACCTCTCTGGTGGGAAAGGAGCCTGAGCTGGTGCGGGAGGTAGAGCGATACCAACTAAATACAGTATGCATGGCTTGGACTCTGGAACCAAGCTCCTGGAAAGGTGCTGGACTCTATCCCACTCTGTATTTGCCCATGGTGAGAGGTGCCAGGCAGGGGTGGGTCTAGGTATAGCCCACTGGTTCGGTGCCAGTACGTTAGAGTTCACCCTGGTGAGTGAGAGGGTTGCCTGCCTTCGACATTGACAAACACCTGTTCAGAGTATTTGGCCTGCTTGGAGACCTTGGAGGGGGGGCTGAAAGGAGCTGCCCCATCAGAATTCATTTGGTGAACAGTTATTGGACTTCTGTGCTAACCACAGTTTGTCCATAACGAACACCATGTTTGAACATAAGGGTTTTCATTAGTGGACCTGGCACCAGAGCACCCCTAGGCCACAGTTAATGATTGATTTTGTAATCATATCGCCAGATCCACATCCGCATGCTTTGGACACTTGCATAAAGAGAAGAGCTGAGCTCTCAACTGATCGCCATCTGGTGGTGAGTTGGATCCGATGGCGAGGGAAGATGCCGAATAGACCTGGTAGACCCAAATGCACAGTGAGCGCGTGCTGGGAGCGTCTGGCAGAGGCTCCAGTCTGGGAGATCACGCCTCCGGCAGAACTTCTGTTGCATCCCGAGGGAGTCAGCAGTGGACCAACGGCAAAGGGAGCTGTCAAGCTGAAGAAGGAGGCCTTTTGAGCTTGGTTAGCTAGCGGGACTCCTGAAACAGCAGACAGGTACCGGCAGGCGAAGCGGAAAGCGGCTTTGGCAGTTTCTGAAGTAAAAATGGGTGTGGGAGGAGTTTGGTGAGGCTACGGAGGAAGACTTTCGGTCAGCCTCAGAAAGATTCTGGCAACCCATCAGCTGACTCAGGAGGGGGAAGCAGAGCTTTACCCAAGTTGTTTATAGCAGGGATGGAGAACTGTTGTCCTTAAATGGGGATAGTAAGGCAGTGGAAAGAATATTTTGAATCCCACTGACACGCCTTCCTTGGAGGAAGTAGAGCTGGAAGACTCTAGGGCTGAGATCTCTAAAATAGGCAAAACTCTCGGGATGAGATTTTCCCTAAAATGGAAAGTTCTTAATTTAGTTGGGCTGTCTTGGCTGACACGCCACTTAAACTTTGTGTGCCAGTGCCTGGCAGTGATTGGCAGACTGGGGTGGTGACCAGAGGATCCAACTTCAGGGCGACCACACACCTCAGCCCCCCTGGGAAGGTCTATGTCTGGCTACTAGAGAGAAGGGTCTGCCCATTGCTATATAGGCATATAACCATGTCCCTCAGCAGGTCCTGTGGGGGGGGTTGGGTGCTTCAGGAGTATAGGTACAGGTCCATTGTTGCAGGCCATCAGGTCCCTGTACAAATGGACTGAGAGTTTGGTTTGCATTGCCAGCAGTAAGTCAGACTTGTTCCAGGTGTGTTTTGGACTCCACCAGGGCTGCAATTTGTTCATGTTTTATGGGCAGAGCCAATGGCTGAAGGGAGTCCGGATTGGGGGCCCCAGGATTACGTCTTTGCTTTTTGCAGATCATGTGGTCCTGCTGGCGTCGGCGGGCTGTAATCTGCAGTATGCGCTGGGGTGATTTGCACCTGAGTGTGAGGTAGCTGGGATGAGTAGCAGCACCCCCAAGTCCAAGGCCATGGTTCTCGAGCGGTATAGGGCCCTCCTGGTGGCACATGAGTTGCTGCCACATGCAGAGGAGTTTAAGTATCATGAGAGAGGGTGGAAGTGAGCAGAAGATCAACAGACGGACCAGTAATGGAGCTGGAGGAGGTGGCTGGTGAGAGGGAGGTCTGGGCATCTCTGCTTAGACTGCTGACCCTGTGACCTGACCTCAGATAAACAGCAGATAACGGATGGATGGATGGATGTTTGTTATGAAATATGACATCCTCTGGAACTGTTCTTAACAAGGATGCATTTTCCTTGTGTTTGTTCATCTTCAAAGAGAAAGGCAGGATATTTTTAAACATTTTATTCATACATTTTTTGTCCATTTTTGTACAAACAGGACTTCTGTGACACTGTGTGATGTCGGTGTGCAGCTAACACCGCACAAGACAATGAGTGAAATGCATACGCAGCGAGAGCTACACGGTATGAGTGAAATGCATACGCAGCGAGAGCTACACGGTGTGCTGATGTATGAGTCCTTGAAGGGGGGAATTAAATCGGAAAGGCGAGCATGTGTCAGTTCGGCATTAGCCGTCATCGACACGCAGATGAAGCCGGGAGGTGAGCCGATTGAAGAGAATGTATGATTCTGAAGCTTAGCACAGGACACAGAAGGAAAGTCTGGCTGGCTGTGGCATCAGCATCCTTCTGTCCCGATGGCTCAGAATGGTCAAACGTCAGAGAAAACAGTACATAAAATAACACACATCTCCATCTTTAAAGGTTTTTCGAAATCATTCTCCTTCAAAGATGGCTGGGCGATATTTTTCCTTAATATTCTTATTTTTTCTAGGATATTCCACAGTGGACTTTGGTTTTTTCCATCGTTTGCACTGCAATTACTTGCACTATGCGTCTCGTACATTTTCTGTTTGCTTTTTATGTCTATTTATCTGTGTTCTATGTATCCTGCTGTATGCAGAAGAATTTGCCCCTGGGATTAATAAAATATGTCTTATCTTATCTCGTGATTTATGACTTGGCTCGATTATGTACAGTAATATCACACATATATCTTATAATACACCTCCATCCATTTACAGTAACGTCTGCAGACAGTAAAACTCCACTTCTGACTGGCTACACTGATTTCTTAGATTTCATTAGTTTTCATATGTCCTCTATCTTATTAAATAGTACTATAATATTACACCCAAGTTTGTCCCTTTGCTTTCCCAACTCCATGAGCCTATTACTGTACCTGTTACTCTTCACTTTGGATTCATTCTATTTCGCCTTGCATGTAATTTTCATGCTCTGTACCCCATAATTTTCAGTGCCTCAGTTTCTTATTCCCCCTGCATGCAGTAAAACGAAACACTCTTTCAATACGCATACTTTGTTCCCAACCACAATGGCCATAACTATGTACAGCTTCAAATGCTTCACATTCTGTTTCCATCAGTTAAAATGCTGGAGAGGAAGATTCTAGGAAACCTGATTAGCTTGTGGGCTTCCTCTCGGAAACACCTCTGTCACACCTCCGGCTAGTGGCCGGAAGTGTGACTCCCCCCCCCCACACCTCCCTGCAGGGGGCGCAGTATAAGCCCACCTGTCGGAGGCGTCTTCTACACTCAAACCAGAAAGCACACCCTGCAGTTAGAAATTATTTAAAGTCCCGTGAAAATCATCAAACCCCCTCGCCCGCACAGCTCAGTAATCTAGCTTCTGTCAGGCCTGTTTTCTGGGGGGGGGGTGGGAGGCAATCATTTACATCCCCCTGTCTCGGCATCCCTCTGCGCTTGGCAGACCAGTGTGTGTACCAGAAGATCACCATACACCTTGGCCACACTGGCAAAATACATTCCTATGTTAAATACAGGCCCACTGGTACTTGGAAATGAGATTTTATTTTATTTTTTTTAGATTTTTATTTAACTTGCATTCCTCCATTTTCTGTATTTCAGAAGAATAGTGATTTTTCTGCCCTGGCATGACGCACATTAATTTCCATAATAAATGCATTTGCACCGGCAAAAGAAAGTGTTATTTGTAGCTAAAGCACGGTTATGGCAGGTCCCACACACATATCTGTTATTTTCTTCAGAAAATATGAATGAAAATACGAAAAAAAAATTGAACTAGTGGGAAAAAAATAAAGTATAAACCATAAACCATTTTTACAGGAGGTTCAAAAAATGATGCAGTCATCTTCGGCTATATCGCTGTAATTATACTTGTATTTAATTTTATATTACTTTTGATGCATGTCAAAGCTGACAGTTTTCAAGATTTGTATTATATTTAGGTCTGGCGTTAACCAGTTTTAACCCAATTTTCCAGGACACTGTATGCATATTTCAATGGGCATTTTGACCACTTATTCTTGTAAGCTTTTAATGGCATGTGGTTGGTGATATCTTACTGCAATCCGAATTAATGCGAGCAGTGGGTTTACGTCTGGACATTTAGTGAAAATAAATTAAAATGGAAAATAAAATGCTAAAAATAGTGTGTGCGGGGAATTTATCATTTTAAGCTTATAATAAATTAAATTAATCAGAGCTGGAATGGTGTAAAAGTCATAAGAACAGGTGTGTGGCTTGCTGTTTTTTGTTTAACAACAATGTGACACTGGGATTTAACAGCAAACTGTTAAATATAGTTTCATTTTAAACTTACAGCCATCAGCTAAAACCCACAGCTAACACGTGGCTGCAGGGCAGGGCCAGGACAATGTGTGGCTTTTGGGGTTAAACAAGAATAATTGTTTTTCTTATTCTCCCTGCTGAAACTAAAGAACACGACACAAACAAAGTCATAGCTTCTTAGCACAGACTTTTGGTTCGGTGTTATGGAGGCCAGCAGTCCCATGGATCCCTATCACACAGAATTCCAGTTCAACGCCACTGCCGTCCGAACATGGCATAAGTTAGTCATGCATCATCCATCATTCATGGTGAGAAGTTCCCCCCGGGTACCAGTTTCCTTCTTCATAAAATGGAAGGTTCTAAACAACATGAAACCATTAATGTTTGATACCTCGCAATATGATCTGAGCAGCCATTTGCCTGATTATGTTTTGATCTCAATACATGAAGTGTGACATTGTCAAACAGGATGTCATGTTGGCTACTTATTATTATTATTATTATTATTATTATTAAATTTGGCTTCATACCTATGGGACAAGGGTTCGAGTCTCCGCCATGGTTCCATGTGTGTGGAATTTGTGTGAGTGTGTTCTCCCCATGTCACTGTGGTGTTTACTCCAGATACTTCAGTTTAACCCCAGAGTCCAAAAAACATGTTGAGGTTAACTGGAGATACCAAATGGCCCATAGGTGTGCCTTTGTGAGTGAATGGTGTTAGGGCTCTTTTCAGCCACACCAAGTACCCTACTTTTGGTATGGTACTTTCGCTTTTCAAGTACAGAAAGTGCCAAACCAGTTGGGATACTTCTTTGGTACTTAACTTGAAACACTTTCATTGCCAATTGGTTATGCAAATAGCCTGATTCTGAAACACAATACAACTGCTGTACTGAGAAAACGTTACGAACACAGAAAACAACAATAAACAAAGTAAAAAACAAATAAATTGCTATCTGGTCAGAAGAACAGATACAAGAAGATCTGGATGGCATAAAAATTAAAATATTTAAAAAGTATTTTATTTAATATACTAGGGCAGCACGGTACCATTTTGGAGAATTTTCAGATATAGCAATGTGATTCTGTTGTAATAAATATTGGGGTATTTATAAAGCTAAAATTTGTTAAATTTCTCACAAATCCGTCTAGGAGTGATTTAAACAGCAAGGAAGAGAATGATTATGATCGTCTTGGAAAATGCATGCAAAAGCAGCGGAGGTAAACTTCAGACTGATTTTAAAAACATATATTGGATAACCTATAAAAGGAATAATCATGCTGTGCTGAACCCGCAGCGCTCACACTTCACCTGAATTTATCATGGCCATGCTGCTATATTTATTTATATTTACTATATTCACAGTGTGAATACCTCCACCAGTGCAGTAACTTGGCTGTGCAATAATTCCTTTCTACCCATATTCAGTATTCAGCACTCATGCACTTTTTTTAATGTATATGCTTACCTCAAGAGTTCAATTATAAGTCTTATGGTTGTACAACCATAGCACCTCACTGCTGTAAATAAGATCCTGTGTATATATATGCACACATTATCCCTTTCCATCCACTTGTTTTGTAATTCACTTCTTACACTTATATTTATTCCACCTCCCTTTAGCATATTATATTATTGTTTATTGTAAATCTTTTTATACTGTTAATTTGTTCCTCCTCCTAATGTGCATCTGCTGACTTGCTTCAAACAGCATCTCATTGTACTCGTGAGAATGACAATAAAGATTCTATCTATCATTAAAATTGCAAAGTTAGTTCCCCTATGCCAGAGTAAAAATGTTACTTAATCGTGAAACTTTAACCTCCTGTGCTATCTGTGGATCCGCACAGAACTGAAAGTAAGAAAAAGTCTGATTTAATGTAGCTGACTAGCGATGTAAGAACTGCATTAACATGCGATGTTAGATTTAATGTCCAACAGCATCCAGCTAAATTAGAGTAATGTAACTACACAACAGAAAATCAAAGTAAATTTTAGGTCTCAGGCAGTGAAAAGTAACAGCATCCATATCCCAGAGGCTTCCTCTGCACCAGGTTAGTAAGACCAGTCCATCTCACTACAGCCCTGTACTACAAGGCTGGGGAACAGAGAGACGGTGATCCATTACTGTACCCCACACCTCCTTGCTGACCAATTAGCTCAACCACTTTTCACAAGGGCTCTTCTTCATTGTGAGTAAGCCAGCCAGCTTGCTTTTATAACACTGCCTCATGATGAAACCAATTCCAGTGCTGAAGATGAAGGTGTTGAAGGTGACTACCTGCAGGTTACACTTTAGTTAAAAACCGCTAACATTACTTAAAATTTCAATTAAATATGTATGATTCTTTATGCGAGGCCGGCATGGTGGTGCGGTGGTTAGCACTGTCACCTCACACCTCTGGGACTGGGGTTCGGATCCTGCCCGGTTCCATGTGTGCAGAGTTTGCATGTTCTCCCCGTGCCGTTGTGGGGTTTCCTCCGGGTGCTCCGGTTTCCCCCCACAGTCCAAAGACATGCTGAGGCTGAATGCCGTTGCTAGATTGCCCGTAGGTGTGCATGTGTGAGTGAATGGTGTGTGAGTGTGTCCAATGGGCTGGACCCCCACCCTGGGTTGTTCCCACCTCGTGCCCTTAGCTTCCGGGATAGGCTCCGGACCCCCCCGCGACCCTGTTCAGATAAGCGGGTTGGAAAATGGATGGGTGGGATTCCTTATGCAAGCTGCAATATGTTTGTTTATGGTTAAGCATGTCTGCTAATTTGTGTTGTATTACAAATGCATTTTTATCCAAGTGGTGTAAAAATGATCATAATAAGTCTTTCTGGAGAGGCATAGGGAGCGTTTTCCTGTGCACTGTCTGCAGTAGCAAAGAATTATTATATTTTACATGACGATGGAGAAAGAATGAGCGCAAAGGCACAGCAAACCTCGATCCTTGTCGGCCAACTTTCACACACCGTGTTTGGGTCAGGGCGACTTCACCTCGGCAAGACAAGGCCATAAATCAAAACTGGAGTCCTGTGGCCCCAAACAAGGTCACTTACTGCCATGAGAGAGCGCCTGATTAGGGTCTTTGCAGCTTTGAGATTCCTGGGTACGGGGCCACGAATCTAGAGCAGTCAGATCCTGGCTGCGATGTCTCCATTACATTGTAAACAAAATCAAGCATTTGAAAGGGGAAAAAGTCCAAGACTCACAAAACATGCGCTGGTAACGTGAACGTTATTTCTGATTAAACTTATTTGATCATATTAGGCTCCAACATGCCTGTGAAAAAAACACCCTCAGCTGCCAATTAAAATAACACCTTAATTGGACAACAGCATCTCGATTTTTATGTGACATGAGTCCCATCAGTATACAGTAGGAAGGAATGTTTTTACAGTTGGAGTAATAGGGCAATAAACTGGGGAGAGACAGCACGACGCCGGAGAATGACTGTCACGCGGAATGTCTGGCTCTTCATCCGAGAACTTGCTTTGCAAATGATTAAAACGGCCACATGACAAACCATTCGCATAATTCTAAACACATGCTAATAATGTGTCATTTGATGACATTTTCTATTAAATCATGCTACATTTCTGGCTATTTTCGTTTTCCATGCGCAGAATCCTTCATTAGGTGCCGCATTAGACAGGCAGGTGTTGAGTCTGACTTTAATTCCCGACATTTGTCAAGCTTATGAGGAATAACTCCTGTAAGTAAGGCTGTAAGCAGTTACGGGTGCAATCAATTCAAACGATGCTTGCACAATGCATGCTAGCATTTAGGAGATGTTGGAAGCTGGCAGTGTCTGTCACACCGGCGAAAATTGTGCCGGGGTCTGACTCTGATTGCGCCTTGCTGATTGAAGTGCTCCCGGCATGTCTGACGGCATCTTCAAGGGCTAAAGAGGGTGAGTTTCGGCATCGATTTGCCCTCTGGCGATTCATCTCCTAATGGTGCCGGCGTATAGCGCAGCGCTGACTGGAAATAAATAAAGTTGTGCATTCGGATTCAAATGTGAATAAAATCACCAAGCTGTGCTTTGCTAATGAGCCAGAGAAAGCTTTGAGGAGACAGAACCAATTAATTATCTCCTGACATTAATGGATAATAACCTTATGGCGGATAGCATCGCTAATGAATATGCATGAAGGCGAATGAGGAAACAAGGTAAACTAGCAACAGGAAATCCTGCTCGTGGAATTATTATGAAATATCTTATCGCGCGCACAAGTCATCTTTCAAATAAATGGTTTCGGTTTATTAACCAATGTCGAAGCTTGTGTTCTTGCATCCTCCACCCCCCATAGATAATCCAGGTAATAATAGTATCTTAGCGCTCAGTTTGTGGCCACGCCAGTGTGGGCCTGAACACCTCGGTGCCGCTGGAGATTCATTAGCCAGGGAGCCTGACTGAGGGGCTGTGATTAGTAGGAGCTAAAACATGACGCAAATTGCCAACATAGTTCATTAACCACGAGATTGCTCCGTTCACTCGCAACGCCAGCTATGGGACAGCATTACAAATCAGAATTAACTGATCGAATTAACTGATGACCAAATAAACCCAGATATACCCACGCTATTGTGACATCTGTTTATTCTGTGGAATAATTATAGTCCCGCGTTTGACATCTGCGATTGGGTGCGAGACAAACCATTACATTGCCGACTGTGGCTCCAGGCAGCATTATTCGAATCATGGCGTTTGTATCTGTGATATTTCAATTACCCTGAATTAAAAGGATTAAGTCCCATTTTAATTTTGACCCCAAGGCTTTTTTTCCCCCCACCCACCTAATTGATTGAATTAACACGTTGGATTAATCACTAAAATAACCAATTCGGTTAAACTAACAGCCCCTGAGCAAACATTTGACATAGCGGCCAGTGTCTTCATGCAGGGAGCCTGGCCTGTGGGATCGAGAGGCGCTCAGCTGGCTAGTAAATTAGCTGCTCAATGAGCTCCGAAGGTCACCCCTGCGAATGCGCACCCGACACCTTGTCACGGGATGCAGGGCCGTTCATTAGCCGACACGCCGCAATTAGCAATCCGCGCGAGCTGTAATTACCTCCCGATCGCAGCCATTATGCATGGATCGTGCGAACTGGTGAGACACAAACAGACGGTGCACAGGCACCGTCCTGACCTGCTTAAGCCACACAGTCGCGGTGTGTACGTTCTCAGGTGAATGGTTACTGTAAATAGCCACTGAACTCAACCTACTCTAATTTTTGAGCCCAGAACCCTTCAATTGTACATATTCTAATGACACACAGTGACACCCAGGCTAATTGTAGGTATCGTAATGAGCATCACGGAGGCAGCAGCAGTTACTCTAATGAGTGGATTCTTTGCCTGGTTATGTTTGTAATGTTCCTTTCTAGGAAGCACAGAAGTCCCTGAATGAAGTCCCGGAAGCACAGAAGGATGACTTATTGGATGGATTGATGAATGGATAGGTACATTAATGGATGGCTAGATGGAAAAAAATCGATGAAGACATGGGTGGATGGATGGATGGGTCAACGGATGAATGGATAGATGTTTTAAATACAGTGCATCCAGGGCCCACATGGTTAGTGAAGGCTGTTCCTTGGACACTCGCCAGCAAGAAGACTGCTCCCCTTACGCACTACGCGCCACGCCACGCCACGGAGCCAGAATGCCTCCGCAAGCAGACGAGAGCTGTGACGGATGCCGGGGCTGTAGCTGCCACATCTACATCACACATCTGGAAGCATGACGTGTGACTTGCAGCTTGTGGGAAATCAGATTCCACCAGCCGAGATGCTGAGGAGCCACCTGAGAAGCTGTAGGGCGCATTGCTGCCTGTTTTATGTAGGCCGTCTTATTGCCGTTTCCCTTTGCAGACTGTGGAAGTTGTCAGTGTTCTGCTCTCTCCAGAGCTCCACAGACTCTGTGGTTACTTTTCTTTGTTTGTTTTTGTTTTGTTTTTTCCTCCTTTGGTCTGAATTTCAGTCAATAAATCAAATAAATGAGATCTGCCGTGGGGTGAGATCACCTGAGTAGTGGAGAAATCCAGCTTTTACATCGGCTGAGACTTCCAAGCCTACATTCTTCAATTGATCTCCTTTAAAGGACATCAATAACTGTGAGGGGACCTGCCACCTTCTGGATGGCCAGAATCGAGCCCAAAATCAAGACAGCGGTGAATAGCTTGACTTTTAGAGATTTCTTTCAAGCTGTGTACTTTGGTGGAGAAAAGTTTGACCCACTAATGACTTTTGTTCATCAATTAGTACCATCATTAGCTGAAATAACACCACTCCTGTGGAAATAAACACTTTGTCCATGTGTCACGCCCCCAAGAAACACCCACAGTGTTAGAATGTACACTCACCTAAAGGATTATTAGGAACACCTGTTCAATTTCTCATTAATGCAATTATCTAATCAACCAATAACATGGCAGTTGCTTCAATGCATTTAGGGGTGTGGTCCTGGTCAAGACAATCTCCTGAACTCCAAACTGAATGTCACAATGGGAAAGAAAGGTGATTTAAGCAATTTTGAGCGTGGCATGGTTGTTGGTGCCAGACGGGCCAGTCTAAGTATTTCAAAATCTGCTCAGTTACTGGGATTTTCATGCACAACCATTTCTAAGGTTTACAAAGAATGGTGTGAAAAGGGAAAAACATCCAGTATGCGGCAGTCCTG